>JAEIGR010000082.1:0-574331 GCA_018904305.1 Scaptomyza montana
TCATGTCCGTTAGGACTATAGGAGAACAAATTCTTAACTAAACTCTAGGGCAAGTTGCATCGAACCATGAAGCTGAGTCGGCGTCTCCAGCGGGCGATCAGGCTGCTTGCGTGTGTGAGTTTCGGATTTCGGCTGCAACTTTGTCGCGACGGCATCCGGCGCAACAGCGTTGTCACTCCTCCCCTACTAGGTTGAAACACGTCCTCGGGTTTCTTCTTTTTCATTTTGCGCTGGTATAATTTCCAGGCGCCCACGAGGAGTAGGAATAGGGCGATGAGTGTCAAGCAGCCATATGATCGTGAAGATAATCCCGATTTAAGATCCCCGATATGGCGGAGATTCTTCATAGTTAGGTCATGTAGGAATGGGAGGCACAGATGTTCTCTGAAGAGGGTGACGTTGACCTCGGCCACGGCTGACGTGGATACAGCAGGTTTCTTTTTCAGGATGCCTCGGTGGTTCACGTAACGAGTGCCATTTAGTGAGACGTGATCGTCGTAAGTCACGAGGAAGGTTCCCGCGACTATCTGGCTGTTCCCAGTACTATACACTACATTCATGGTCGCGCTTTTTATTACTGCAATGCCCTCGCCGATTTCTATCACGGGCGCCAGGTGTCCGGGGCGCGTGGCGCATTGAGCGACGGTTCCAGATACCAGTTGTTGCGCGCATGAAGTATTTTGTAGTCTTCTGCAAAAAGTAGTGCTCACAGTGGCAGCGCAGTCACGTACAGCGAAGGTCTTTGTTCCGCAGTCGGCCACCGTACTACCTTCTTCTACATCTAATATTACGTTATTATGCTGAACAGGAAGAATATCTATTTTTTTACAATTTAACAAAGGTTTGGGATATTTGATCAGAAAATACAATAATTCAGAATTTTGGAAAGCCTTTATATGAGAGACTTTTAAGAGGTCGGTTATACTAGTATTAGTGAGTTGTTCATTTAATAATTCTTTTATGTCGATGCTGTCTAGTATAAGGGGGCTGATTAAATTTATTTTAGCAAGTGTAACAGTGAGGATTAAGTCCTCAAGGTTTGTAATAATCATTCTATTCTTTGCCAAAATTGTTGCATAAAAATGTTCGACCTCTGCATCTGGTTTAAAAATTTCATTGACGGCCCTTGAAACGTCATTAAGTCTTGCCTGGAATTTACTGTTGATCTCTATCTGCTTGCTCTCGGATTCTATTAACTGACTTTGTTTGTTCCGTAGTGTTCCGTATAGTATAGTTCCGCGTGGGAGTAGTCGTTGAGTCTCAATGTCGCTTCGGTCAAGGTCATGGTTGCTATTGTTAAGCTGAAAAGATATCTTAACCTAGGAAAATGTAATTTGTTAAAACAAATAGTTGTCATGATTTTTCAAATGTCAAAACTTACTTTAGATTGTCCTTATGGACCACCCTCCCTTTAATAAGAACCGTCGTACCTAGGTCTGCTTCCACTATAGCTTCTGTGAATAGGGTTGATAGTTTATTTCCTAATCTCTTATTGTTTTTTATCCAAACCCTATCGCCTACCGAATACGACTTATAGACCCTGTTTTTATTCATTTGGTCAAGTGTCTTTTGCTGTGCTGATGCGATTTTTTCCCTAATCTGCACTGTAGTGTCTTTGGAGGCTGCGTGAATTGCGTCTATGGGTCTCTCGTTTGTCACCGAATGGATTGACCTGTTGTACTTTATGGTTGCAAGGAGAATGTTTTCGACAGTGTCCTCTACCTGTGTTTCCAACTTATAGGAGCGTGTTATATCCCCAAGAGTGCCATGGAACCGCTCGACTTGTCCATTAGAGGAGCTATGCAAGGGTGGAGCGTTTGAAATCTCAATACCAAAGCTATTGCTGAGCATTGATTTAATGGTTTCTGAGTTCAGGGATTTCTCATTGTCGCAGTAAATCGCTTCTGTTTTGGGAAACATGTTCAGAAGTTGCAAAAAGTGGAGCTTTTATATCCACGATTGCGCGAGACCGTATAGGCTGTACTACTGCGAACTTGGAAAACTTGTCGATGCAAGTAAGAAAATATTTACTGGCAGTGGAATAAACATCTATATGCAACATTTCTCCGGCATACGATGTTATCGGGGGTTTTCCCTATTTCTTGTTTTTTTGGGTGCCGATCATGTTTACTCATAACACAAATTCTACAATTTGCAGCTATTTCCGACGTTAAGCGACCTATTTTTGGAAAAAAATAGTCCCTAAGTATCTGTTTCGCATTTTCTTGCGCTGCTCTGTGTGCGCGATTATGTTCAGCTGTCGCAATTTCCCTCTGTTCCGTTGGGTTTACAATATCTGTAACTAAGTTTTTGCAATATCTAAAGGTGGTGGAAGGGAATGCCTCAACTAGTCCGTGTTGGATGAAAAGCCAGTATGGGTAGCTCGCAATGAATTGCGTTGGCCACGTCAGTGTTTACTGCATCTTTAATGATTTGCAATAATGTGCTGCGATCGGAAAAATTAATTATGTGACGGGTTTTTGTCTTAAACAAAATATACGTCTTTTGTTCGGGGATAGTCTCTTCTTCCAGAATAATCTGGTTCCGAAAGCAATTTACCGGTTTGTCTGTGCCTTCAATGGTATATGTAAGGGATTCTTCACTGTGGATAGTGGCAGCACCTGAGTCTGCTGAATCCTCTAATGCATTGATATTTTGGCGAGACAGAGCATCTGCTACCAAATTCTCTTTTCCGGGCTTATAAATTATGTTTGCGTTGTGCTCATCAATGAAGGCTTTATTTTGGCATTCGGTTTTTTATCCGATACCGAAAAGGTTAATGGTTGGTGGTCGGTATGAATGTTAAGATTCTTAACACCATACAAGTAATTTCTGAGGTTTTTGAGTACCCATACAATGGCGAGAAGCTCACGCTCAATTGTGGCAAAATTTACCTCGTTATCGGGCGGCCGCCGTGAGACAGTACCGCTCCCAGTCCATAGCCAGACGCGTCTGTTGTGAGGTCAAAAGGCTTTTTGTAATTTGGGTAGGACAACATAACATCTTCAGAGGCCAGTATATTTTTTAGCCTATCGAAGGCTTCATTTTGCTCCGGTGACAATTCGATTATCACCTTTCTTGAGTAATTGGCACTTACTTTGCCATTTTCGCCTTTCAAAATATCTGTTAGGGGCCTTGCGATGCTGGCAAAACCCGCTATGAGGCAGCTATAGAAGCGTGCTAGACCCAAAAATGACCTAAGAGCGAATAGGGTTTTCGGTGGGGGAAAGTCCTTAATAGCCTTCACTTTATCGGGCGAGGACTGAATCCCGCCTCTGCACACTGTAAATCCCAAATATTCAACGTTTTTTTTGAAAAACTTGGATTTTTCTTGAGACACTCGCATGCCTGCGTCCCTAAGGTTTTTCAAGACCCACTCAATGTCTCTGATATGGTCTTCTTTTGACTTGGAGAATATTATTACGTCATCAACATAACATATCCTACTAATTTGTTCGCGGAGCACTTCATCAATGGCTCGTTGGAAGATACTTGGGGCATTTTTCAGCCCGAAAGGGAGTCTAAAAAACTCATACTTCCCGTTGTTGACAAAGAACGCTGTCTTTTTCCTGTCTCTTTCAGCCAATTCAATTTGGTGAAACCCTGACTTGAGGTCCAGCGTAGTGAAGTACTGGGCCTCGCCCAAGTTTGACAATATCGTCGATATGGATGGGATAGGGGTATTGTCATCGGTTGGTTTAAGATTTAGTTTCCTAAAATCAATAACCACACGCTTTTGTTTGTGCCCCGCTTCGTCGATGCTTTTTTTGTCGACGACCCATATCGGGTTATTATAAGGTGACTTTGACGGTCGTATTATGCCATTCGCTAGAAGTTGTTTAACCTCTGCATTGACAAAGTCAGACACGCCTTTTGGATACGGATACAGTTTTGAGTAAACTGGTTCATCGTCCGTTGGTATAGTGGCAACCGTATTTATGTTGTACGGTAGGGACTCGTTAACGTCCGCAAATGCTTTTACCATTTTGTTGATCATATTATCAAAGGTGGATCTGACAGCAGGAGGGACATCTGTGTCATTAATCCGAATATGGTTCACCTGTTGACATTTAGTGAACTCGATTTTTTCTATCCCATGGTCGTGTTTAATGACGTTGTTTGTCAAATCTATTTGGGCATTGATCTGTTTTAGCAGATCAAGGCCAATTATGCCATCAAAGTCATTAAGTGACTCCAGCATGAAAAAGTAGGACTTTACGTCGAAAAGGTGGATGAGGCATTTCTGCTCAATTTTAGTGTGCCCGTGAATTGATTTAACTTGAAAAGGACTGTCAACTGACACCCAATGTGCCAGTTCGGGAAGGGGTTTTATATAATTTTTCGAGGCCCCAGTGTCTATCAGAAGTCTGATAATTCGCCCTGCAACCATTCGTCTTACGAACGGAAGCAGGGAGCTTCCGCTAAAAAATTACAGCTTTCGCCTCCGGACAAATCGTCCTCAACTTGTGTCGTTTCATGCTGTGACCGTGACTCGTATTCACCGTTATTCTCTTCTTGTGGTAGATGATTTAGGTTTTGTTGGGTCCTCATGGATTGGTCTTCATAACCTTGGTTGTTTCTGTAGCCTTGTGCGGATTGCCTGGAGCGTGAGGATTGGTCTACCTCCATTGGCTCGGGCCCCCGCCCTTGGGACTTTTGGTTGCTATAGCGCTGTTCTGTGCTATTTGGTTTTTGCTGGTCGGTTTTGTCTTTTCTATTCTTTTGGAAGTAGGGATTCTTGCTTTGAAAATTGTCTTCCTTTCCCTGCTGAGCGTTCTGACGCCAGTCCTGAGACTTTTGCGAATTTTGCTTTTGGGGTTTTTCCTCAATTTTTTTTTTATTTTTTTATTTTTTTCAATTTGCTGCAAAGATGCTTCTCTCATTGCTTGATTCGGCTTCTTGAGCTAAAGCTAAGGCTGAGGGGAGGTCTATGGGTTGTGCCGGGAAGACTTCCCACTTCAGAGACTTTTTTAATCCTGAGACGAAAACGTGAAGCGCGTCGCTTCTAAACGTTTCAATTCATACAGCCGCTGCGACGGAGTCGTGCGTCATAATTATTTTATTAATAAGGTTAATAAGGTGAGTTTTTCTCAACCTCGTCAAAATATTGTAGCAGTGGCAGGTTGTCCTGCTGAAGCATGCTTAATTGCTGCTGGATTACATGTTCTGGTGTTTTGTCCGCGTATGTAAAATCCAGCCTAGCAATAATGGCTTTAAAATTCAACACTGTGTTGAATGAGGCCAGCATTACATCTGCTGATCCCCTTATTTTATTTCTTATTATAGCTACTGCCTGACAGTGTCTTGAGCTGCCGTTGTATGACTCGAACACTTTGTAGGCTGCGGAAGCGGCTTGCTTCCACGAAACATAGTTTTCTATTTTTCCGTCGAACACGGGGATGGACTTTATAATATCTAAGGGCTCGTCGCAATGGGCCTCTGGCTTGATTACTATTTCGTGGAAAATTTCTATCTGTGGTGTAGAAACCAGAGCTGCAAACCGGTCCGGAACCGAACCCTGTGGAACTGGTTCTCTGCGGGTTCTTTGGTATGTGGAACCGAACCCTGAACCGAACCCAAGCAATGTATTGGAACCGTGAACCGAACCGGTTCCATTTTTGTCCAACGTTTCCAAATACAAAGTACATGCATTTTGCATACAGGCTGTGCGCGCCCGGCATGAAGCCCGAAGCTCGCCCACAATTTCATGGAAAAAGGTTATGCATGTACATTTGTTACCAAATGTGACGATCTGTTTCAGCTTGTGCGTCAGCCTGTCGCCACAAAAAATAAACCCGGCACGCTGTACAGAACTGAGTTAGCTATGAGTGCATACATTGAATGTATCACATACATACATATGAATGTACATGTATTTATGCACAGTTTTCCAATGCGTTTTGATCTTATACTTATGTATATGTTGTTGTGGTTTGCTCGCAGTCGATGCATAAGTCGGCATTAAGACGCCAAAAAATTGGTCATCTACTGCGGCGACACCAGCGACGACACCGTTCGCGTTGTTCTATTGGTTGAAAATTAAAAAGCAACGGCATTTAAAAAATGTGCAAAGCGTGTGTTCTTTTTATGGTTGCCAAAAATCGTAAAATTTACTTGTTTTGTGTATCATTTGTATGGCTCAAATTTATATAAGAAAAACGTCATACGGTGGCAACTCTTCGAAAGGCACCCGTGACGTTGTAACGGAACGGCATGCGCAAGTCGCGATCTGCTTTGTGTTATTTTTGGCATTAGAGAATCTAACGTTGTTTGACAATGACTTCAATACAAGAGTTTTTTGAGTAAAATAATAATAATATAATGAAAATGAAAACATTAATAGTCAACAAATGTCTTTTCATTTTTTTTAATCGACGAACCCTCGGTTTGGAACCGAAACCAAAATATTCCAAAATATTCAGAACCCGGTTTTGCAACCTCTGCGAATTTTCAACCTAGGGTTCGGAACCCGAACCGAACCCTTGCCGTTTTTCAGGGGTTTGCAGCTCTGGTAGAAACTCTTGTTGTATTAAGCTGGTTTGTCAGAGAGGCTATTCTTTCTTCAAATAAGAGGGCTTGTTGGTCAAGGGCTGCCTGAACCTTTGCCTCTATCTGGGCAATTTATTCTGCATTCATTTTTTTTGTTTCACGCAAAGACTGCTGCTCTAAGTGCGAAGTTATCAGCTCGTCGCCACTACTGTCGTCCGCTTTGGTTTGGTATTGCAATGGGCGCAACACTAACAAGTGGAAACGTTGCAGTCGGACGCAACCGACTGCGGTATACTCGATACCAGTATTTAAACCGGTAAAAAGAGGCCTGATTGCAAAGGGGTACGGATGCGGCAAGGGTGTACGCTGCCTTAAAGATTCTCCGATGCAGATGGGGATGCCACCAGCTATATTCCTTCCAAATTTGGTGACTCTAGCTCAAAGTTTGTAAATTAAGGGGAAAAGGGGGCTGGGGGTGGTATGGGTGGGCGTGGCATCTAAATTTTTGATGCAGATGTATGTGGAATGTCAATTGCTATCTTCATACCAAATTTGGTGACTCTAGCTCAAAGTTTGTAAAAGTGGTGAAAGCGGGGGGCTGGGGTGGTATGGTTGGTAGTGGCGCCCAAATTTTTGATTCAGATCTTTGTGGAATGTCAATTGCTATTTTCATACCAAATTTGGTGACTCTAGCTCAAAGTTTGTATAAGGTGGGGAAAGCGGGGCGGAATGGGTGGGCGTGGCTCCAAAACTTTGATGCAGATTGTTGGGGTCGTTGCCAGCTATCTTCCTACCAAATTTGGTGGCTCTAGCTCCACAACTCTGGAAGATACACGCATTCCCGTTTTTGACGAAGCGTTGGGGCGGATGGGGGTGGCTAGGGCATTATTAGTGGGCGTGGCATCCAAACTTTTGATGCAGTTTTTTGGGGGCATCATCACCTATCTTGACACCAAATTTGGTGGCTATAGCTCAAAAACTGAGGGAGATATAGTCTTTTTTTACTTTAAATTGCGGGGGGGCTGGCTTCGGATTGGAAGGACGTGGCTCCAAAATTTTTGATGCAGTTTTTTGGGGGTTGCTAGTAGCTATCTTCTCACCAAATTTGGTAGTTCTAACTGTAAGGATGTGCGAAATATGTGGATTTATCGGTTTTGAGTTATCGAATTTATCGATTTGCCAGCCCCCCAGTTATCGTAGAACCCCCATCTTGACACTTTAATTTACTATCCCATAGATAAAGAGAATTGGAAAGTTTCAAGTCTCTAGCTTGAAGGGTGTGGAAAAAAGTTGCGTTCATACAGACGGACAGACGGACAGACGGACAGACAGACAGACGGACAGACGGACAGACACCATGACGGACATTGCACAAACTCAATATACTCTTTACCTTCGGTATCGAGTATAAAAATCAGACCGTTTCGGAATTAATATTAATTTTGACTTAAAAAGGTTCTTTAACGCTTTATTGCAACAGGCAGCATTTTGTTTAAGTTTGTTTTGTAAGCAATGAAATCTCACACTAAACAGCTCTGAGTATTTTTTATTAAATTTATTCGAATTGTAAACAAATGAACCACTTACATTTTGAAATATAGAATATTCGCTTCAAATAAATGGTGTGGTGGCCGCTGTGGTATGATATTTTCCAGTTGAACTCCGCCGGCCGCTCGTATTTGTTGATTTGTTTTAGTAACTCTCTCAGCGCTCTTGGCTGGGATTTTTTTGTTTTTTTTATACTCGATACCGAAGGTAAAGAGTATATTGAGTTTGTGCAATGTTCGTCATGGTGTCTGTCCGTCTGTCCGTCTGTCCGTCTGTATGAACGCAACTTTTTTCCACACCCTTCAAGCTAGAGACTTGAAACTTTCTAAATCTCTTTATCTATGGGATAGTAAATTAAAGTGTCGAGATGGGGTTCTACGATAACTGGGGGGCTGGCAAATCGATAAATTCGATAACTCAAAACCGATAAATCCACATATTTCGCACATCCTTACAGCTAGAAGTACCAAATTTGGTAAGAAGATAGCTACTAGCAACCCCCAGAAAACTGCATCAAAATTTTGGAGCCACGCCCCCCATTCCGACCCCAGCCCCCGAATTTTAAAGTCAAAAAAGCCTATATCTCCCACAGTTTTTGAGCTAGAGCCACCAAATTTGGTGCCAAGATAGGTGATGATGACTAGCTAAAAACTGCATCAAAAGTTTGGATGCCACGCCCACCAATACTGCCCTAGCCGCCCCCATCCACCCCAACGCTTCGTCTAAAACGGGAATGCGTGTATCTTCCAGAGTTGTGGAGCTAGAGCCACCAAATTTGGTAGGAAGATATCTGGCAACGACCCCCAAAAATCTGCATCAAAGTTTTGGACCCACGCCCTCCATTTCGCCCCCCTTTCCCCACTTTTTACAATTTTCGAGCTAGAGTCACCAAAGTTGGTATGAAGATAGCAATTGACATTTCAGAAAGATCTGCATCAAAAATTTGGATTCCACGACCACCCATACCGCCCCCAGCCCCCCTTTCCACACTTATTACAAATTTCGAGCTAGAGTCACCAAATTTGGTATGAAGATAGCAATTGACATTTCAGAAAGATCTGCATCAAAAATTTGGATTCCACGCCCACCCATACCGCCCCCAGCCCCCCTTTCCCCACTTATTACAAATTTTGAGCTAGAGTCACCAAATTTGGTATGAAGATATTAATTGACATTCCACAACGATCTGAAACAAAAATTTTGATGCCACGCCCACCCAAAACGCCACCAGCCCTCCCTTTCCCCACCTTTTACAAATTTTGAGCTAGAGTCACCAAATTTGGTATGAAGATAGCCGGTGGCATCCCCATCTGCATCGGAGAATCTTTAAGGCAGCGTACACCCCTGCCGCATCCGTACCCCTTTGCATTCAGGCCTCTTTTTACCGGTTTTAATTCTGGTATCGAGTATGCCGCAGTCGGTTGCGTCCGACTGCAACGTTTCCACTTGTTTTGTTTTAAGTTTTGTGGTGCTTTAGTCACTTCGTTTTGTTACTGTTTTGTTGTGTGTGTGTATTTTATTTTTTTCCACTGTTTTTTTGTCTTTGTTGTAACACTTAATTTTATGTGTGTTTTTCACTGCGTTTTTGTTTTGTTTGTTGTTGTTTAAGTCACAAACTTCGTTCTTGTTGAGTTTGTGTGTTTTATTCACTGTTGGTTTTGTTGTTATAAACATTCACTTTATTGTTTAATATCGCGACTCTTGGCATTTGCTCATAGAGTTATTGCGTTATGTTTTGTTTGCTTAAGACACAAAATTCGTTCTTCTTGAAATTGTGTTTTATTCACTGTTGTTGTTGTTCAATACCGCGACTCTTGGCGTTAGCTCAAAGAGTTATTTCGGTTGAATAGTACGTAGGCGATTGTATGATCGCTTATGGAAAAACTGGGTTATTTCCCGTTTGGGTGCCAATAAAAAGAAGTCTCTTTAATATTTTGTTAAAGAAGTATCTTTATTATAATTCGTTTTTACTTCATGTCCGTTAGGACTATTGGAGAACAAATTCTAAACTAAACTCTAGGTCAAGCTGCATCGAACCATGAAGCCGCCGCTGCCGCCTGGAATGCCGGGTGAATGCTGAGTCGGCGTCTCCAGCGGGCGATCAGGCTGCTTGCGCGTGCGAGTTTCGGATTTCGGCTGCAACTTTGTCACGACGGCATCCGGCGCAACAGCGTTGTCAGCAAACTCAAGCATGCGCGTGTTAACTTATATATAGAGATTTACAAATATCTTACCCATTGCCCCAAAGCACTGTGGAAAGCCAAGGTCTGCAAACCCTTTTACGCAATCTCCTATTTTCTCCTGTGTCAAGAAATTTGCCGGGAGATAGTCATCAGCAAGTCTGATTATAATTTCCCGGCAGAAATCAAGGAGATTTTCGCATACAAATGATTTCGAAACACCAGATAATCTTCCCACTGTGCGATACTCTGCTGATGATCCTAAAGTGTATAGCGCTATAGCAATCCGTTTTTCTAATGGCACTGCCAAACGCAAAGAAGTGTCCTTCTTTCTCAGACCAGTGAGACGACCAACCAGGATATCAAATGCTTCCCTTTCTAAACGGAAGCTCTCCTGAAAAAATGCGTCCGAATTATTTGGAACGTCACTCTCCCAAAAACATCCATATCGTGGCTTGGGATATTTTAAGGAAAACAGTAAAATGGTTATAAAAGATTAATGGCATGAATAAACTATTTTTTTCTCACAAGTGTCCAAATGCTACGACGGCGTAGTGGGTCACCCAGCAAATCAAATGTTGCTGCAGACGTTCCCGCCATATTCATGCATTTTGTCAAAATTGCATTTTCTGCTCCATTGAACATAATAAATCCAAAAGACTGCTTGAACTCATATTATTGTTTTCGTTGAATTATTTTGTAACAGCGAAATCAAAACAAAGCAGCTGCGGTTCACTTAACGCATAACGCACTTTTGTGCCAATGTGAACACCAATTCTGCGTTGTTGCGTCGATGACGATATCGATAGCAAAATCTCTGTAGGATAAACGCCATATTAAACTGATTTGAAGAGCTCAAAACCGTAACTGACACAAAACAGCTGTTTTGTTGCTCTACACTTTTCTGCTCTTGATTTTTGGTGGTGTAGAAAAGTGCAGAAAAGTGTAAGACAGGGCAGAAGAGTTTAGTGTAAAAAAGTGCAGCTATCGAACACTTTTTTGTGAACTAGTGTACACTAGGGCAACCTAGTGCAGCTATCGAACAAACCTAAAGTATGCGGGTGATCGCTGATTGTCAGCCATTTTCATTTAAGTAGATGCGCAGCGAGTCGGAATGGTTACATTAGTTCGCAGACACTTCAGAATTAGTCGACTGTTCTATTCTACTTGCTATCGTTCACTGACTGCCTGACTGTCGAAGTTGGCGTCGTACTTACGTAGCCTTAAATAAGTGTAAAAATAAATAAGTACAAAAAATAACGTGCATGCATATTCATATACACATGTGTGTAAGAAAAATTCGTTCGCGGAGATGCGTCGCTTTTAACGTTTGGCTCGAGACTGAAATATAAGGCAACAGTAAAGGAGGGCGATAGAGCGAGTAAGGCTACCTTGCTAAGTATAGCCTGGTCTGTACACTTTGTCTTTCTGTCATCCTTTATGTCTTCTGTTTTTTACGTCTCTCACTAATACCAATGCGCCACGCTCAGTAGTGTTTTGCTCTACACCTACCACGCTCTCACTCAAACGATTTTACAGTTAACCTAAGCACTCATTGACTTCTCTGTTGAGTTCATCCTTTAACTCAACAAAATAACATTTGCAATAATAAGTTAGGTCAAAGACTTATCTCCGACACATATGTACATTATGGGGTCTGTCTGTAACATACAATTGCACAAAACCATTGTGCCCTTTTTTTAACCCATTTCATGGGCTCCGAGTAACATAAACATAGGCAGAGCCCAGTTTACACCTAACAGCCATCAAATATAGCCCCAAATGGCTAAAACATGAAAATTGAGAATGTGTTGGAGCAGTGGGCTAAAAATGGGTTTTGACTGACGTGTGCTAGTTTATGTGTTGATATTGTATTTGTTATATTGTATATGTTACTGTTGCTTATATAATTATACTCGATACCGAAGGTAAAGAGTATATTGGGTTTGTGCAATGTCCGTCATGGTGTCCGTCCGTCCGTCCGTCTGTATGTTCGCAACTTTTTTCCACACCCTTCAAGCTAGAGACTTGAAACTTTCCAATTCTCTTTATCTATGGGATAGTAAATTAAAGTGTCAAGATGGGGGTTCTACGATAACTGGGGGGCTGGCAAATCGATAAATTCGATAACTCAAAACCGATAAATCCACATGTTTCGCACATCCTAAGAAGATCGCTACTAGCAACCCCCAAAAAACTGCATCAAAAATTTTGGAGCCACGCCCACATATTCCGCCCCCAGCCCTCCCGCAATTTAAAGTAAAAAAGCCTATAACTCCCACAGTTTTTGAGCTTTAGCCACCAAATTTGGTGCAAAGATAGGTGATGATGACCCCCAAAAACTGAATGAAAAATTTTGATGCCACGCCCACCCATACTGCCCCCAGCTCCCCTTTCGCTACATTTTACAAACTGCGAGCTAGAGTCAACAAATTTGGTATGCAGGTAGCAATTGACATTCCACATGAACTGCATCAAAATTTTTGATGCCACGCCCACCCATAACGCCCCCATGCCCCCTTCCCACGTATTTTACAAACTTCGAGCTAGAGTCACCAAATTTAGTATGAAGATAGCAATTGACATTCCACAAAGATCTGCATGAAAAATTTTGATGCCACGCCCACCCATACTGCCCCCAGCTCCTCTTTCTCCACCTATTACAAACTTTGAGCTAGAGTCACCAAATTTGCAACGAAGACTGCTGGTGCCATCCCCATCTGCATCGGTGAATTTTTAAGGCAGCGTACACCCCTGCCGCATCCGTACCCCTTTGAAATGAGGCCTCTTTTTACTGGTTTTAATACTGGTATCGAGTATACCGCAGTCGGTTGCGTCCGACTGCAACGTTTCCACTTGTTTCCCTTGTATTCCTTATGTGCGCTTATTTTTTTGCTTATCTATCCTATGGCCTCGACCTAACACCAGCAAAGCATATATATATATATATATATATATATATATGCAGTTTTGGTGGGCTATAGACATTGTAATGATTTTTATACCCTTAACCCATAAAATGGGTAAATAAGGGTATAATGGTTTTGTGCAAAAGTATGTAACAGGCAGAAGGAAGCATCTCCGACCCCATAAAGTATATATATTCTTGATCAGCATCAATAGCCGAGTCGATATAGCCATGTCCGTCTGTCCGTCTGTATGAACGCGTGGATCTCAGAGACTGCAAGAGCTAGAGACTTCAGATTTTGGATATAAGTTCTTCCTATACCATGAGCAGAACAAGTTTGCTTCAAATTATCGATAACTATTCTGGGTCCCGATATACACATGGAATCGATATAATAATAATAATATCGAATTTGGAAAATCTAAAAATGAGGGTTGAAATAATAGGTAACGATAGACCTTTTTCTGAAAATTTCGTCCAAATCGGTTAAGAAACATCCGAGATATCGAATTTTATCGATTGAAGTTAAGTCAGTATACCAAAGTCTTATATAAATTTAATTTATTTATTGCAACTGGGTTCAGGGTATCTTCTAGTCGGGATCTCCCGACTAGAGCCTTCTTACTTGTTGATTTTTGTTTCGGCTAGCTACCATAAGCATGTGTGTGAGTCCCTGTCTCTATACATGTCCATATTTTAATGTATGCGTACCATTTGCCATGGAATTCACTGACCTTTCTCTACTAATATGAATTTCGGCAAACGCTTAACATCCAATTTTTGATTAAATTTGGTGCATATTTGTATTATATGCCTAAAAAAATCTAAGAAAAACCAGAAAAACAATACTTAAGTAGAGATGGGCGGGCGAATTTTTTGGCACGGCCCAACACGAGCACGAAACCTTTTTTCAAAACACGCACGAACACGAACGACGAAAAATTCTGGAAACACGGCCCAGCACGGCCCAACACGAAATAATTTTTGTATTTTTTTTTAGTTGTCTTATACTTAGACTGCCGCTGGAAAATTATCGGCCGGTGAGATTGGTATTGCCGCAAGATGGCGGTCAAAAAGCTCACTACGTTGCGCGAATCCGAGGTCGCATTTGCAAAATTCAAGATTATCCAAGATAAACTCGAAGTACTTTGATCAATGATGAAAATTTCCGAATCTTTTCATATTATTTTAAAATAAATTACCGCAACTGTTTTCCGGTAAGGGCAAGCTTAAAATAGTTAGTTAATAGTTTCACTAATTATCTAGACTAAACCGTTTCTGAATAAAAAGCATTCTTATGATTCTTGTACGACTTTTGCATACTACCGAGAGGGGCGGAATTCCTTCCTGCCATTTGATTTTTTCTTGTCATAATCTAAAGACACGGTTAGCGAGAAGCGAGGCACCCTGTACAAAAGTTAAAGTCTGTATATCAGTTTGTGGATTTGTTTGAGGCTAGTGAACATTGTTGTTTTGAATCAACCGCAAAGTTTAACGCAAAAAATTGTACCAAAAAACATAAAGTGTGGGTACCCGTTTTGCCTTAACTTTGTAGAAACACTTTTTGACAGAACAGGGGACACTGGGCACCTCAGAATATTTATGTAATTGTGGAAGAGGTTGGGATAGAAAGTGTAGAGCGGTTCAAAAAATGTTAATTTGTAGCAACTAACGGGCGGCCGGCGATGTCGCTTGGATCGTTACAACTAGAATAAATTTAAACTTGCCAATCTAAAAAATTTATTTAAATAATATGTTACACTGCTTGCCTTTTTATTATTGCACCCAAGTCAAAGGCAGATTGCTTTCCGTTAGTTATGGGGCAGTGAGTGAACATAATCTTATCGATTAGTTGTCAATTATGTGATGGGACAAAATGCTGTTTGATAACTAAGCGAGCGCAACATTCAGAAAAGAGGCTGCTACATGTTATTTTTGGTTGGTCAGTACCATTAGCATTTTGATGTCGTGTATTCTACGTGTCTAAAGCAATAACACGAACACGAACGGAACACGCACGAAATTTCTTATAATATGAAACACGAAAACGACGTGCCACGTCGTGTTAAATTTGCGTGCATATTGTACTATATGCTAAAAAAACAAGGCCCGCGCCCATCTCTACTTCCAAGGCATTTTTGGTGCTGATCGAACATTTGCTGATCAGGCGCACAGCACAAAAAACAAGCGTCTAGCAAAATAGGCAGGCAATTATCAATTTTGCATTGCTGGTCATACATACTCTTTCATGTTTTCAGCTCTATGACACTTTCCCAATTATTTTGCCAGCGCAACTACCATACAGCTATGCAGCGATGCCTACAAATTGCGAAAGTGTATTCACACGTGAATTTGCCCAAGTCATTTGCCGAAATACTAAAGCACATGCCGAAATATTGAGTAGACACAAAGTCTTGATTTTTGGTGGGCCCAGCACCAAAATGACATGTGTGTGTGTTTTGTATTGTTTTTAGAACATGATATAAAGCAAACAGACTTAGCTAAATCTCCTCGTATGTTGATGCTGATCAAGACTATATATACTTTATTGGATCGAAAATTCTTCCTTCTGACAGTTACATACATTTCCACAAAAGGTTGATTTAAGCTATGCAAGAAAAATAGCAAAAGAAAACTTGAGTAAGAACGCTTCCTATGAAAAATACGTTTATGTGAGGAAAATAATAAGGTCGATTTAAGCTATGTAAGAAAAATAGCAAAAGAAAACTTGAGTAAGAAAAGAACGCTTCCTATGAAAAAATACGTTTCGAAAAAAACAAAGCTAAGCTTAACAAATTTAAGGTGGGTGATAATGCTTTGCTCAGGAACGAAGAAAGGCACCAAACAAAGTTGGATCCCAAAAATAAGGGTCCATTCCTGGTGGAGGAGGTGTTGCATGGAGATCGCTACGTTCTAAAGTCATTGATTAATAAGCGAACCTACAAGTATTCGCATAAGGCGTTAAAATTATGCCGATAGAAGAGATTCCCGAAGAATTAAATCTGTGTAAAGAGAGAGACAACGTTGAAAGAGACGTTACGGAAAAATTGGTGGATTCCAATATGAATGAAAACGTTGAAAGAGACGTTACGGTGGTAGACTTCAATGCATGAATTCCAGACATCATACCATAAGGTCGACCTGCAGTGTAGGGTCTCCAGCGCTAGTAGGTACACAAGTTAATGTGTTGACTTATAAGCTGCCTGGTGGCTATCATTGTGGTGAGAGCCTGTATTGGAGAGGGTCCTGCATGTTCTATGAAATTACCAAATAGCAATGGAAATAATGTTCGGAATTCTCTGTCTGGTGGCTACTTAGATGATTAAATAACAAAGAAATATGTGAGGAAAATTATCTTGAACTCTCTGTCATTGGGTTAGCCAGTTTGAATTTAAGTTAAATATAGTAATTAACTAATATGGTCCTCTTTTTCTTCTTTGAGCTTAAAATTGTCATTTTACATTTTGAACTCTTTTTAGCACACGAGGACGTGTGATAATAAGGATGGCCGTGTCGGATCATTATTAGTTAGTAAGAAACAATGTTAAATCTAAGATTATCAATATGTTGTATGGAACACCGCTTAAGTTATTAAAGTCGATCTATCGTTTGAAGTATTATTTCTAACGACGAGCAGTTTGGAGTATCAGTCGTCCTCTTCTAACTGATGTGGTATTGTGCGCCCAACAAAGTTCTTTGTTAAGTGTAAGAGCGAGATGGTTATAGTGCGTAATTGAAAGCCGCCAAAAACAAGGCTCGTGCTGAGGCAGTCTAGCAGTGATTCTTGATTAAAGAGGTCACTAGCACTTAATCGCAATTGAAGACAAAAGAAAAGGAGAATAATGTCACAGCCGAGGAAATACAAGGCCCGTGGTACCAATCAGGAGGTACAGGACGACGATTTGAACCCTACAAGCCTTGTTCCGACATCAGAAGTGGGATCGCCACCACTCCAAGCCATTTCCGACGACCGCGTGTGTACACTTTTGGAATCGCAGCACCGAAATCTGCTTGAAGCTATAAACACAGTGCGAAGTGTACAGTCAACGCCAAATAACTATAAATCTGTTGTTTTGCCAAAGTTTAACGCCGACTCTGCTGGCTCTAGTGCGGCTGCCTGGTGCGCTACTGTAGATCATCTCTCTGGATGGCAGTGCTCTCTTAATAGCATTAAGCAAAGCAATAGGAGGCAGCGCTTCGAATTGGCTGCCACAGATATGTTTTTTTGGAATGATATGGAGCGAATTTAAAGAATTGTTTTTGCAGCAGTTTGAGGGCAACGAAACTCCAGCAGCTACTATTTTCAACGTTTTTAATGGGCGACCAAAAGACGGCGAGAGTCTTTCGCTGTACGGAAGCCGACTTATTACAACACTTATGGCGAAATGGAAGTAGATGAATACCGAACAAATCGCTGTATCCGTTGTCTTGGTGAGTCGTATCCGTTTTGCTTTGAGTCTGGTGCCGAGTGTTCACTGGTAAAGGAATTAGTTTCTTACCAGATTTCGGGCACACGAATTAATAATGTTGTTAATTTAAAGAGTATTGGAAACAATACAGTAACAAGCACAATGCAAACTTTATCAAATGTTATTATAAGTGGACATTCTTTAGAAGTTATGTTTCATGTCGTCCGTAACAGCTACATTGACTGTAGCATTTTAATTGGCAGAGAGATGTTAAGTCAGGGTTTTGGTGTCAACATAGCTATTGACAGTTTTGAATTGTATAAGACAAAAACCGTGTACATCTTTTCTGCTCTAAATGATTGTGCTAATCTTGCCAACATTAATACCGAGCTGTGTGGTGTGGATAAGTCAAGTTTGATGGATAAAACTTTTGAGTTGAAACTTGTGAGTTGCAAAAACGTTTAATTGATCCAAACAAAACAGTTCAAAGACGACCATACCGACTTAGTATTGAAGAGAAAGAAATAGTGAGGGGAAGAATATTATTCGTCCCAGCTGCTCCCCGTTTGCCAGCCCAATGCTTCTCGTCAAATAGCAAAAACGGTTCTGATCGACTCTGTGTGGATTACCGCGAACTTAATTCGAATACTGTATCAGAAAAATATCCCCTGCCGTTAATCAACGATCAAATTGCTAGATTGCGTGGTGCAAAATACTTTTCATGCCTGGATATGGCAAGTGGTTTTCACCAGATTCCCATACATCCAAATTCCATAGAGCGAACAGCATTCGTGACTCCAGAAGGTCAATATGAGTTTTTAACCATGCCATTCGGATTGAAAAACGCCCCATCTGTGTTTCAACGCGCTGTGATGAAAGCGTTAGGTGAACTTGCCTATTCTTATGTTATAGTCTATATGGACGATAGCATGATCGTTGCACAAACAAAACAAGAAGCATTAGAAAGATTGGGAACAGTCCTAAACATTTTAACTCTGGCTGGTTTTTCGTTTAATATCGCGAAATGTTCTTTCCTAAAATTGAGTATTGAATATCTTGGGTTTGAAGTTAGGGATGGCGAAGTTCGTCCCAATCCACGTAAAATACAAGTGTTAACCAATTTGCCTCCTCCACAGTCCGTTACCCAGGTGAGACAATTTATTGGCCTGGCATCGTACTTTCGTAAATTTGTACCGAAATTCTCTGAGATGATGAAGCCGTAGTATGGTCTTACTTGCAAGAATAGTATGTTCGAATGGAGGTGTGAACATGAGCAAATACGACAAAGAATTGTTAAAACACTGACTGGTGAGCCCGTGCTTATTATATTCAACCCTCAGTATCCCATCAAGCTTGCATACGATGCCAGCATCGATGGTTATGGCGCTATTCTACTCAATAAAATTGACAATAAGCCTCGTGTTATGAATATTATAGTAAGCAAACATCCTCTGCTGAATCTCGATACCACTCACACGAGCTTGAAACGCACGCAGTATTTAATTCTATGAAATATTTCCGACACTATTTACATGGCCAACATTTTACTGTTTTCACTGATTGCAATTCATTAAAAGCTACGCGGAATAAAATTGACCTTACACCAAGAGTTCACCGCTGGTGGGCATGCACGCAGTCTTTCGACTTCGATATACAGTATGTATATATAAAATGACTCATGTTGCTTTCCTCTCACGTAATCCCATATCATCTAAGAAAGTTGCTCAAGCTGTTGTTATTCCAGAAATTAAGCGTGTTTTATTGGCCGAAATATCGACAAACTGGCTTCTTGCAGAACAACAAAGAGATTCCAAAATTTCTTTGATTATTTCGAAAATTCAAAATGATGAACTTGGTGAAAGCTTGGCAGGAACTTACGAGATACGGACGAATATGCTTTTAGAAAAATTCCAAGAAATAGAAAGACTAGGTGCCTCCCCGTTGTCCCTAGACCATTTAGATGGTGGATAGTAAATAACGTTCATGAGGCAATAGTACATCTAGCTTGGAAGAAAACTTTGGACAAAATGTATGAATTATATTGGTTTGAAAACATGGCTAAATACTTTCGTAAGTTCGTAGAGAATTTTATTACTTGCAAATTAAGTAAGCCTCCATCGGGGAAGTTGCCAATTGAGCTTCACCCCATACCCAAGGTTGACATTCCATGGCACACGATACACATCGATATAACGGGTAAATTAAGCGGCAAAAAGGACCAAAAAGAGTATATTATTGTTCAAATAGATGCGTTCTAGTCGTTGCTAGTCACGCAACCGGTCAGGTCGAACGCGTTATGAGCACATTGAAACGTATGTTGACAGCTGTTGAGAGTAGTGAGCAATCCTGGCAGGATGCCTTATTTAGTTATTTGTTTATTGTCAACTATGATCAGGTGACATAAAATCCAAATCAATTAAAATTGAAATAAAATTTAAAATCAAAATTAAAATTAAGTAAAATAAAAATATATTTAAATCTGAAAGCTCTGGGAAATTCAACAATAAAACAAGTGGAAACGTTGCAGTCGGACGCAACCGACTGCGGCATACTCGATACCAGAATTAAAACCGGTAAAAAGAGGCCTGAATGGAAAGGGGTACGGATGCGCCAGGGGTTTACGCTGCCTTAAAGATTCTCCGATGCAGATGGGGATGCCACCGGCTATATTCCTTCCAAATTTGGTGACTCTAGCTCAAAGTTTGTAAAAGGTGGGGAAAGGGGGAGGGGGGCTGGGTCGGTATGGGTAGTTGTGGCATCAAAATTTTTGTTGCAGATCTTTCTGAAATGTCAATTGCTATCTTCATACCAAATTTGGTGACTCTAGCTCAAAATTTGTAAAAGGTGGGGAAAGGGGGGCTGGGGGCGGTTTGGGTGGGCGTGGCATCCAAATTTTTGATGCAGATCTTTGTGGAATGTCAATTGTTATCTTCATACCAAATTTGGTGACTCTAGCTCAAAATTTGTAAAAGGTGAGGAAAGGGGGGGGCTGGGGGCGGTTTGGGTGGGCGTGGCATCCAAATTTTTGTTGCAGATCTTTCTGAAATGTCAATTGCTATCTTCATACCAAATTTGGTGACTCTAGCTCGAAAATTGTAATAAGTGGGGAAAGGGGAGCTGGGGGCGGTATGGGTGGTCGTGGAATCCAAATTTTTGATGCAGATCTTTCTGAAATGTCAATTGCTATCTTCATACCAAATTTGGTGACTCTAGCTCGAAATTTGTAATAAGTGGGGAAAGGGGGGCTGGGGGCGGTATGGGTGGGCGTGGAATCCAAATTTTTGATGCAGATCTTTGTAAAATGTCAATTGCTATCTTCACACCAAATTTGGTGACTCTAGCTCGAAATTTGTAATAAGTGGGGAAAGGGGGCTGGGGGCGGTATGGGTAGTCGTGGAATCCAAATTTTTGATGCAGATCTTACTGAAATGTCAATTGCTATCTTCATACCAAATTTGGTGACTCTAGCTCGAAAATTGTAAAAAGTGGGAAAAGGGGGCGAAATGGAGGGCGTGGCTCCAAAACTTTGATGCAGATTTTTAGGGGTCGTTGCCAGCTATCTTCCTTCCAAATTTGGTGGCTCTAGCTCCACAAATCTGGAAGATACACGCATTCCCGTTTTTGACGAAGCGTTGGGGTGGATGGGGGCGGCTAGGGCAGTATTGGTGGGCGTGGCATCCAAACTTTTGATGCAGTTTTTAGGTGGTCATCATCACCTATCTTGGCACCAAATTTGGTGGCTCTAGCTCAAAAACTGTGGGAGATATAGCCATTTCTGATTTCAAAATGCGGGGGCTGGGGGCGGAGTGGGTGGGCGTGGCTCCAAAACTTTGATGCAGTTTTTGGGGGTCGTTACCAGCTATCTTTTCACCAAATTTGGAGGCTCTAGCTCCACAACTCTGGAAGATACACGCATTCCCGTTTTTGACGAAGCGTTGGGGCACATGGGGGTGGCTAGGGCGGTATTGGTGGGCGTGGCATCCAATCTTTTGATGCAGTTTTTGAGGGGTCATCATCACCTATCTTGGCACCAAATTTGGTGGCTATAGCTCAAAAACTGTGGGAGATATAGGCTTTTTTTACTTTAAAATTCGGTGGGGCTGGGGGCGGAATGGGGGGTTTGGCTCCAAAATTTTTGATGCAGTTTTTGGGGTTGCTAGTAGCTATCTTCTTACTAAATTTGGTACTTCTAGCTGTAAGGATGTGCGAAATATGTGGATTTATCGGTTTTGAGTTATCGAATTTATCGATTTGCCAGCCCCCCAGTTATCGTAGAACCCCCATCTTGACACTTTAATTTACTATCCCATAGATAAAGAGATTTGGAAAGTTTCAAGTCTCTAGCTTGAAGGGTGTGGAAAAAAGTTGCGTTCATACAGACGGACAGACGGACAGACACCATGACGGACATTGCACAAACTCAATATACTCTTTACCTTCGGTATCGAGTATAATTAGTGGTCCAACATTTGTTGCGTGGATTGGGAAAAACCCAGAAAAACCCAATCAGACCAGCGTTAGATTAGTAATAAGTTGTTACGATTAGATAAAGCAAAAAGGATCGATCTTTATACTCGATACCGAAGGTAAAGAGTATATTGAGTTTGTGCAATGTCCGTCATGGTGTCTGTCCGTCTGTCCGTCTGTCTGTCTGTCCGTCTGTCCGTCTGTATGAACGCAACTTTTTTCCACACCCTTCAAGCTAGAGACTTGAAACTTTCCAATTCTCTTTATCTATGGGATAGTAAATTAAAGTGTCAAGATGGGGGTTCTACGATAACTGGGGGGCTGGCAAATCGATAAATTCGATAACTCAAAACCGATAAATCCACATATTTCGCACATCCTTACAGTTAGAACTACCAAATTTGGTGAGAAGATAGCTACTAGCAACCCCAAAAAACTGCATCAAAAATTTTGGAGCCACGTCCTTCCAATCCGAAGCCAGCCCCCCGCAATTTAAAGTAAAAAAAGACTATATCTCCCTCAGTTTTTGAGCTATAGCCACCAAATTTGGTGTCAAGATAGGTGATGATGCCCCCAAAAACTGCATCAAAAGTTTGGATGCCACGCCCACTAATAATGCCCTAGCCACCCCCATCCGCCCCAACGCTTCGTCAAAAACGGGAATGCGTGTATCTTCCAGAGTTGTGGAGCTAGAGCCACCAAATTTGGTAGGAAGCTAGCTGGTAAAGACCCCCCGAAAAACTACATCAAAGTTTTGGAGCCACGCCCACCTTTTCCGCCCCCAGCCCCGCCGCATTTTGAAATCAGAAAAGCCTATATCTTCCACAGTTTTTGAGCGAGAGTCAGCAAATTTGGTGCCAAGATAAGTGATGATGACCCCCAAAAAACTGCATCAAAAGATTGGATGCCACGCCCACCAATACCGCCCTAGCCACCCCCATCTGACCCAACGCTTCGTCAAAAACGGGAATGCGTGTATCTTCCGGAGTAGTAGAGCTAGAGCCACCAAATTTGGTAGGAAGATAGCTGGCAACGACCCCAACAATCTGCATCAAAGTTTTGGAGCCACGCCCACCCATTCCGCCCCGCTTTCCCCACCTTATACAAACTTTGAGCTAGAGTCACCAAATTTGGTATGAAAATAGCAATTGACATTCCACAAAGATCTGAATCAAAAATTTGGGCGCCACTACCACCCATACCACCCCAGCCCCCGCTTTCACCACTTTTACAAACTTTGAGCTAGAGTCACCAAATTTGGTATGAAGATAGCAATTGACATTCCACATACATCTGCATCAAAAATTTAGATGCCACGCCCACCCATACCACCCCCAGCCCCCTTTTCCCCTTAATTTACAAACTTTGAGCTAGAGTCACCAAATTTGGAAGGAATATAGCTGGTGGCATCCCCATCTGCATCGGAGAATCTTTAAGGCAGCGTACACCCTTGCCGCATCCGTACCCCTTTGCAATCAGGCCTCTTTTTACCGGTTTAAATACTGGTATCGAGTATACCGCAGTCGGTTGCGTCCGACTTCAACGTTTCCACTTGTTTTAGTACTGGAGATGAGGCCTCCAAGGAGACAAGAGAATAAAGTTTGTTATAGTCAGAACATATAACACGAAATGGTTCATGAACTAAATAGTTGCTCAAGCAACGATCAAGGCTAAGGGGTAAAAAGTTACGAGTAGCTCTAATCGGAACAGTTAATTTAATTCGACTCAATAGAACTGGTGAGTCGATTTCACCATTAAGTAGGTTAGTAATAAATAATACTCCATGCATAGTTGTACGGTGTAACAGGGAGGGAAGATTTATTAAAAGGAGTCTACTTGAATACGGGGGTAAGTCAACTCCAGGAACCCAGTCAAAACTTCTAAGGGCAAATAGAAGAAATTACTTCTGCACAGATTCAATTCTATCCTGGTGAATCGAGTATTGTGGGGACCACACACAAGATCCATACTCCAGGATGGGACGTACTAGGGATGTATCAAGCGTTTTAGTGGTGTAGGGATCGTTAAACTCTTTCGACCACCGCTTGATGAAGCCAAGGACATTAATGGCCTTATTGACCATAAACGAAATTTGAGCGTCAAACTTTAATTTAGGATCAAGAATAATGCCTAAATCTTTAATTTCAAACACGCGGTCAAGTGGTAAAGCATCAAGCAAGTAGTGAGCAGTATGAGAGGAACTTCTACAAAAGACATGACTCTACATTTTGAACAATTTAAATTTAGAAAGTTAGTGCGGCACCAGGCTGACAATGCATCCAAATCCGACTGTAGAAAATTACTCAGGGAAGCATCATTGTAGGTGAAACATAGCTTCACACCATCAGCAAACATATATACAAAAGAGTTAGTAATAACAGCTGGAAGATCGTTAATAAACAAATTAAATAGCAAAGGTTCAAGGTGACTACCCTGGGGTACACCAGAGGTAACTAAAACAGGTTAAGATACAGACGATTTAAAAACAACTTTTTGTGTACGACCACACAAGTACTCCGAAAGCCACAATAAAAGATTTGCTGGAAATCCAATAATATTTAATTAATTCAAGAAGCAACAGAGAATGACTTACGGAATCAAATGCCTTACTAAAATCGTTATAAACAACGTCAGTTTGCATTTTTTCCTGAAACCCTTTGATAACAAGCGAAGTGAATTCAAGAAGGTTAGTGGTAGTAGATCTATGCCTAACAAAACCGTGTTAATAAGGCGAAATAATTGAACTACATGTGTGTTGCAGTTGAGAACATATAATTTTTTCAAAGACTTTTGGAATGGCAGACAACTTGGATATACCCCTATAATTTTTAACTTTTGACTTTGAAGAATTTTTATGGAGTGGAGCTATAAAAGATTCCTTCCATATATTAGGAAACACAGTTGAGTCAACAGACAAGTTAAATAATTTATTTAAGGGTTTACAAAGTGAATCCGCGCAGTATCTAAGTATAGAACCTGGCACTCCATCAGGACCAGGCAAGTAGCCAGGTTTGATAAGAGTTAAATTCACTCAGGAGCGTAGACTCAGTAATTACTGGGACATATATGCAATTTGACGTTTGAGCTTGAAAAGGATTGGAATTACTGCTACTATATAAATTCGATGAGTATACTGATTGAAAATACACAGCAAATAGATCGGCTACTGCCTGATCAGAACTTGCTTTTGTATTATCAAGGTATAATGAGGAGCAAGCAAGAAGACTTACGTTTAGAGTTAACCAATTTATAAAACTGTTTAGGGTCACGTGAAAAGATAGTCTACAACGATTAAGATAATTACTATAACAAGATGTGTTAACAGAAAGAAAACTAGATTTTGCTACTAAATACGAAGATAAATCTAAAGTAGTTTCCGTTTTTTTCAATTTTTCATTTGATCTTGACTTCGCGTTTTTCAATTTCGATAGTTCCCTCGTAAACCACGGTGGTTTATTATCACTTGAAAAACAAGTGAGGGGAACACAAATATCCAATAGCGAATTCAAGGTCCTATAAAATATGGCAATGGCAGTTTCTATATCACTACAGGAATAAAGGCGAGACCAATTAGTATGTTGAAGAAGATAATTTAATTTAGTAAAGTTAGTTTTACGAAAGCAACGGGTTTTTAAAGTATTATTAGATACTGAACTAGGATTAAGAATTTCGATGGATAGTTCTAAGGTTGGATGGTAGGCGTCTTCCAGAAGCACTAGAGGGGGTATCTTACAAGCATTACTGCAATCTGAGTCCGAAACAAATATTAAGTCCAACATTCTACCACTACAGTTATGCACCCTGTTAACTTGCGATAGGCCTAACTCCAGTAGGCCATCGATAAAATCATCAGAAGTGACTGGTAATACCGCCGAAGATGTGTCATTCACAGACCATACAACATGTGGCAGATTAAAATCACTACAGTTAAGCACCCTGTTAACTTGCGATAGGCCTAACTCCAGTAGGCCATCGATAAAATCATCAGAAGTGACTGGTAATACCGCCGAAGATGTGTCATTCACAGACCATACAACATGTGGCAGATTAAAATCACCAACCACTATCAGATTATCCATATCTGTCAACAATGACGACACAAGTTGCAGGGCACTCAGATGGGATGAGTAAATGTTAATATCAGAATGAGGAGGAATATAAGAACAAGTAACATAAAGTGAACGGCCGTTTAGTAATATTTTAACACATAAAAACTCAATGTCTGGAAGATCCTGAGAATGAATCTGTTCAGAGGAAATACAGGAGTCAACAGCAATGAGAACACCACCCCCCTTGCGGGAAGTGCGTTCGCATCTGTACAAGTTATATTTAGAAGGAAAAACAGAATAATCCGAAATATCGGGTTTTAACCAGGTTTCTGTAAGTGCAACTATTTGTGAATCAAAGGATAGGCTGTTAACATATAATTTGGCAAGTTTACTGTTAAGGCCTCTAACATTTTGATAGGCCAAGCTTATAAATTTTGTTAGTTTTTTGCCGCCGAGGTGGAGGCAACTGGGTGGCTAACAGGTGGTGCGCTACTAAAAAACTACCTAAAACCGTTAATATTGTTACTATTTCGCCCATTCACATACTCCTTCACAACGAGCTTTGGCGGCCAAAACTTTTCAGAACAAAAAGTCGAGAAAAGTTCGGGCGGAACACTCAACTTGAAAGAAGATACGCTTCGGGCATGTTTAAATTAAAATTTTTCAACCATAATATGTGGTGAATCAATATTACTTTTAACGTTGGCACATCATCCGATGAAGAATCGGATGCTAGCCTAGACACGAAAATAAACTTATTAAGTGGGACAACAACAAGAGGCTTGTCAGCCCCAGTTGTACCTGTATTGGGATTAATAGGAACACGAGCTGCTGAACCAGAGGGCTCATGCAAAGGATCAGAAGTTAAAGTGGCTAGGTTATTGATGGGATACCTTGCAGGGGAGTTAAATAGCATAAGTGGGTTAGCATTGGAACCAATTGAAGGATTAATGTTAGGCGCTAGAAGGGGTTTGGTTGGCAGAACAGGTGGGACAATAAGTGGATTAGAACCCGAAGTCTAATTACGCTTCGGAGATTCAGTAATCACCTTGCCATTTTTGAAATTAAGGTCAAGCTCGTTGAACGACGCTTGCAGATTATTAAAAGCTACATGCATAGCTTTAAAGCCAGCATGAGTCTGCCTCATGAATTTGGTCGTTTCTTTTACCGCTAAGTTGCAGGGCTCGCAATACCATTTAAGGCCTATATCAGCGATTAATCAGTCCCTGATTTTGGCAGTAAAGCCAGCACATTTCATGTGGATCGTGTTGTCACACAATCCACACAAAATAAAATCTTGGTTGGTGGTTCCAACCACTTTGCAATTGGTGCTACAGCAAGCAAACATATTCAAATTATTTCAAGTTTTAATTGGCAACTGATATGCTAGCACAAAACAAAGTAGGGTGCAGGTAAGTATAAATACAACGTATCACTGCAAGAGCAATATAAACAAGTGGAAACGTTGCAGTCGGACGCAACCGACTGCGGCATACTCGATACCAGAATTAAAACCGGTAAAAAGAGGCCTGAATGCAAAGGGGTACGGATGCGGCAGGGGTTTACGCTGCCTTAAAGATTCTCCGATGCAGATGGGGATGCCACCGGCTATATTCCTTCCAAATTTGGTGACTCTAGCTCAAAGTTTGTAAAAGGTGGGGAAAGGGGGGGGGCTGGGTCGGTATGGGTAGTTGTGGCATCAAAATTTTTGTTGCAGATCTTTCTGAAATGTCAATTGCTATCTTCATACCAAATTTGGTGACTCTAGCTCAAAATTTGTAAAAGGTGGGGAAAGGGGGGGCTGGGGGCGGTTTGGGTGGGCGTGGCATCCAAATTTTTGATGCAGATCTTTGTGGAATGTCAATTGTTATCTTCATACCAAATTTGGTGACTCTAGCTCAAAATTTGTAAAAGGTGAGGAAAGGGGGGGGCTGGGGGCGGTTTGGGTGGGCGTGGCATCCAAATTTTTGTTGCAGATCTTTCTGAAATGTCAATTGCTATCTTCATACCAAATTTGGTGACTCTAGCTCACAATTTGTAATATGTGTGGAAAGGTGGGCTGGGGGCGGTATGGGTGGGCGTGGAATCCAAATTTTTGATGCAGATCTTTGTAAAATGTCAATTGCTATCTTCACACCAAATTTGGTGACTCTAGCTCGAAATTTGTAATAAGTGGGGAAAGGGGGGCTGGGGGCGGTATGGGTGGTCGTGGAATCCAAATTTTTGATGCAGATCTTTCTGAAATGTCAATTGCTATCTTCCCACCAAATTTGGAGGCTCTAGCTCCACAACTCTGGAAGATACACGCATTCCCGTTTTTGACGAAGCGTTGGGGTGGATGGGGGCGGCTAGGGCAGTATTGGTGGGCGTGGCATCCAATCTTTTGATGCAGTTTTTGAGGGGTCATCATCACCTATCTTGGCACCAAATTTGGTGGCTATAGCTCAAAAACTGTGGGAGATATAGGCTTTTTTGACTTTAAAATTCGGGGGGCTGAGGGCGGAATGGGGGTTTGGCTCCAAAATTTTTGATGCAGTTTTTTGGGGGTTGCTAGTAGCTATCTTCTTACTAAATTTGGTACTTCTAGCTGTAAGGATGTGCGAAATATGTGGATTTATCGGTTTTGAGTTATCGAATTTATCGATTTGCCAGCCCCCCAGTTATCGTAGAACCCCCATCTTGACACTTTAATTTACTATCCCATAGATAAAGAGATTTGGAAAGTTTCAAGTCTCTAGCTTGAAGGGTGTGGAAAAAAGTTGCGTTCATACAGACGGACAGACGGACAGACACCATGACGGACATTGCACAAACTCAATATACTCTTTACCTTCGGTATCGAGTATAAAAACCGCTCACAAACACAAGAGAACAATAAATAATTAAGAGCACGCACAAACACGACCGTAACCAACGACAGACAACTTGTTAATGCCTTTAGGTGAAATACAATTAGCCAGAAACTGTACAATAAATAGAACAACAAAGTCTAGTCCTTTGGAACTGTTGATTGGAAAGGAAGCAAGACTCTTCAATATGTTACCTATATGTGAGGAAAATAATAAGGTCGATTTAAGCTATGTAAGAAAGAGTAAGCGTTAAAAAGTATGCCGATAGAAGAGATTCCCGAAGAATTAGATCTTTGTTAAGAGAGAGACAACGTTGAAAGAGACGTAAATCAAAAATTGGTGGATTCCAATATGAGGGACAACGTTGAAAGAGACGTTAATTAAATGTGGTGGATTCCAATATGAGACAACGTTGAAAGAGACGTTACGGAAAAATTGGTGGATTCCAATATGAATGAAAACGTTGAAAGAGACGTTACGGTGGTAGACTTCAATGCATGAATTCCAGACATCATACCATAAGGTCGACCTGCAGTGTAGGGTCTCCAGCGCTAGTAGGTACACAAGTTAATGTGTTGACTTATAAGCTGCCTGGTGGCTATCATTGTGATGAGAGCCTGTATTGAGAGGGTCATGGAAGTTCTATGAAATTACCAAATAGCAATGGAAATAATGTTCGGAATTCTCTGTCTGGTGGCCACTTAGATGATTAAATAACAAAGAAATATGTGAAGAAAATGATCTTGAACTCTCTGTCATTGGGTTAGCCATTTTGAATTTAAGTTAAATATAGTAATTAATTAATATGGTCCTCTTTTTCTTCTTTGAGCTTAAAATTGTCATTTTACATTTTGAACTCTTTTGTAGCACACGAGGACGTGTGATAATAAGGATGGCCGTGTCGGATCATTATTAGTTAGTAAGAAACAATGTTAAATCTAAGATTATCAATATGTTGTATGGAACACCGCTTAAGTTATTAAAGTCGATCTATCGTTTGAAGTATTATTTCTAACGACGAGCATTTTGGAGTATCAGTCGTCCTCTTCTAACTGATTTGGTATTGTGCGCCCAACAAAGTTATTTGTTAAGTGTAAGAGCGAGATGGTTATAGTGCGTAATTGAAAGCCGCCAAAAACAAGGCTCGTGCTGAGGCAGTCTAGCAGTGATTCTTGATTAAAGAGGTCACTAGCACATAATCGCAATTGAAGACAAAAGAAAAGGAGAATAATGTCACAGCCGAGGAAATACAAGGCCCGTGGTACCAATCAGGAGGTACAGGACGACGATTTGAACCCTACAAGCCTTGTTCCGACATCAGAAGTGGGATCGCCACCACTCCAAGCCATTTCCGACGACCGCGTGTGTACACTTTTGGAATCGCAGCACCGAAATCTGCTTGAAGCTATAAACACAGTGCGAAGTGTACAGTCAACGCCAAATAACTATAAATCTGTTGTTTTGCCAAAGTTTAACGCCGACTCTGCTGGCTCTAGTGCGGCTGCCTGGTGCGCTACTGTAGATCATCTCTCTGGATGGCGGTGCTCTCTTAATAGCATTAAGCAAAGCAATAGGAGGCAGCGCTTCGAATTGGCTGCCACAGATATGTTTTTTGGAATGATATGGAGCGAATTTAAAGAATTGTTTTTGCAGCAGTTTGAGGGCAACGAAACTCCAGCAGCTACTATTTTCAACGTTTTTAATGGGCGACCAAAGGACGGCGAGAGTCTTTCGCTGTACGGAAGCCGACTTATTACAACACTTATGGCGAAATGGAAGTAGATGAATACCGAACAAATCGCTGTACCCGTTGCCTTGGCGCATGCCGCGCATATTGACTCTAGACTGCAGCGTGCTGTGTTTACAACAAATATCAAAACACGCAACGAGCTGCAAAACGAACTTCGGGCAGTTGCTTTAGCCAAAAACAAAGAAAGTTCTGTTGACGGCGAATCTGCAGCCAAGAGAGCGCGTTTACACGCATCCATTAAATGTCACTTCTGTGGAAAAACGGGTCACAAATTCGCTGACTGCCTTTTAAGGAACAACAACTTAAAAGCAAAAAATGGATCTTATTGAAAACCTGGCCGCTCTACTGATGGAAAAATTATTTGCTTTAAGTGTGAAAACCCTGGACATATCGCATCGGATTGTACTGGACGGCAAGCAGCAGTTACACAACATAAAGTGAATGAGAAACGTGTAAACATATGCCATGTAGCTGCGCCAATCGGTACTTCGATGTCTTCCGGTGAGTCGTATCCGTTTTGCTTTGACTCTGGTGCCGAGTGTTCACTGGTAAAGGAATTAGTGTCTCACCAGATTTCGGGCACACGAATTAATAATGTTGTTAATTTAAAGGGTATAGGAAACAATACAGTAACAAGCACAATGCAAATTTTATCAAATGTTATTATAAGTGGACATTCTTTAGAAGTTATTTTTCATGTCGACCTAAACAGCTACATTGACTGTAGCATTTTAATTGGCAGAGAGATATTAAGTCAGGGTTTTGGTGTCAACATAGCTATTGACAGTTTTGAATTGTATAAGACAAAAACCGTGTACACCTTTTCTGCTCTAAATGATTGTTCTAATCTTGCCAACATTAATACCGAGCTGTGTGGTGTGGATAAGTCAAGTTTGATGGATATTTTAACTAAATTTTCCAAAGAGTCGAGTTAAAACTTGTGAGTTGCAAAAACGTTTAATTGATCCAAACAAAACTGTTCAAAGACGACCATACCGACTTAGTATTGAAGAGAAAGAAATAGTGAGGGGAAGAATATTATTCGTCCCAGCTGCTCCCCGTTTGCCAGCCCAATGCTTCTCGTCAAAAAGCAAAAACGGTTCTGATCGACTCTGTGTGGATTACCGCGAACTTAATTCGAATACTGTATCAGAAAAATATCCCCTGCCGTTAATCAACGATCAAATTGCTAGATTGCGTGGTGCAAAATACTTTTCATGCCTGGATATGGCAAGTGGTTTTCACCAGATTCCCATACATCCAAATTCCATAGAGCGAACAGCATTCGTGACTCCAGAAGGTCAATATGAGTTTTTAACCATGCCATTCGGATTGAAAAACGCCCCATCTGTGTTTCAACGCGCTGTGATGAAAACGTTAGGTGAACTTGCCTATTCTTATGTTATAGTCTATATGGACGATAGCATGATCGTTGCACAAACAAAACAAGAAGCATTAGAAAGATTGGGAACAGTCCTAAACATTTTAACTCTGGCTGGTTTTTCGTTTAATATCGCGAAATGTTCTTTCCTAAAATTGAGTATTGAATATCTTGGGTTTGAAGTTAGGGATGGCGAAGTTCGTCCCAATCCACGTAAAATACAAGTGTTAACCAATTTGCCTCCTCCACAGTCCGTTACCCAGGTGAGACAATTTATTGGCCTGGCATCGTACTTTCGTAAATTTGTACTGAAATTCTCTGAGATGATGAAGCCGTAGTATGGTCTTACTTGCAAGAATAGTATGTTCGAATGGAGGTGTGAACATGAGCAAATACGACAAAGAATTGTTAAAACACTGACTGGTGAGCCCGTGCTTATTATATTCAACCCTCAGTATCCCATCAAGTTGCATACTGATGCCAGCATCGATGGTTATGACGCTATTCTACTCAATAAAATTGACAATAAGCCTCGTGTTATGAATATTATAGTAAGCAAACATCCTCTGCTGAATCTCGATACCACTCACACGAGCTTGAAACGCACGCAGTATTTAATTCTATGAAATATTTCCGACACTATTTACATGGCCAACATTTTACTGTTTTCACTGATTGCAATTCATTAAAAGCTACGCGGAATAAAATTGACCTTACACCGCTGGTGGGCATGCACGCAGTCTTTCGACTTCGATATACAGTATATATATATAAAATGACTCATGTTGATTTCCTCTCACGTAATCCCATATCATCTAAGAAAATTGCTCAAGCTGTTGTTATTCCAGAAATTAAGCGTGTTTTATTGGCCGAAATATCGACAAACTGGCTTCTTGCAGAACAACAAAGAGATTCCAAAATTTCTTTGATTATTTCGAAAATTCAAAATGATGAACTTGGTGAAAGCTTGGCAGGAACTTACGAGATACGGACGAATATGCTTTTTAGAAAAATTCCAAGAAATAGAAAGACTAGGTGCCTCCCCGTTGTCCCTAGACCATTTAGATGGTGGATAGTAAATAACGTTCATGAGGCAATAGTACATCTAGCTTGGAAGAAAACTTTGGACAAAATGTATGAATTATATTGGTTTGAAAACATGGCTAAATACTTTCGTAAGTTCGTAGAGAATTTTATTACTTGCAAATTAAGTAAGCCTCCATCGGGGAAGTTGCCAATTGAGCTTCACCCCATACCCAAGGTTGACATTCCATGGCACACGATACACATCGATATAACGGGTAAATTAAGCGGCAAAAGGACCAAAAGGAGTATATTATCGTTCAAATAGATGGGTTCTAGCCGTTGCTAGTCACGCAACCGGTCAGGTTGAACGCGTTATGAGCACATTGAAACGTATGTTGACGGCTGTTGAGAGTAGTGAGCGATCCTGGCAGGATGCTTTAGGTGAAATACAATTAGCCCGAAACTGTACAATAAATAGAACAACAAAGTCTAGTCTTTAAGAACTGTTGATTGGAAAGGAAGCAAGACCCTTCAATATGTTACCTATATGTGAGGAAAATAATACGGTCGATTTAAGCTATGTAAGAAAAATAGCAAAAGAAAACTTGAGTAAGAAAAGAACGCTTCCTATGAAAAAATACTTTTCGATAAAAACAAAGCTGAGCTTAACAAATTTTAGGTGGGTGATTATGTTTTGCTCAGGATCGAAGAAAGGCACCAAACAAAGTTGGATCCCAAATATAAGGGTCCATTCCTGGTGGCAGAGGTGTTGCATGGAGATCGCTACGTTCTAAAGTCTTTGATTAATAAGCGAACCTACAAGTATTCGCATGAAGCGTTAAGAAGTATGCCGATAGAAGAGATTCCCGAAGAATTAGATCTGTGTTAAGAGAGAGACAACGTTGTAAAAGAGACGTTAATCAAAAATTGGTGGATTCCAATATGAGGGACAACGTTGAAAGAGACGTTAATTAAATGTGGTGGATTCCAATATGAGACAACGTTGAAAGAGACGTTACGGAAAAATTGGTGGATTCCAATATGAATGAAAACGTTGAAAGAGACGTTACGGTGGTAGACTTCAATGCATGAATTCCAGACATCATACCATAAGGTCGACCTGCAGTGTAGGGTCTCCAGCGCTAGTAGGTACACAAGTTAATGTGTTGACTTATAAGCTGCCTGGTGGCTATCATTGTGGTGAGAGCCTGTATTGGAGAGGGTCATGGAAGTTCTATGAAATTACCAAATAGCAATGGAAATAATGTTCGGAATTCTCTGTCTGGTGGCTACTTAGATGATTAAATAACAAAGAAATATGTGAAGAAAATGATCTTGAACTCTCTGTCATTGGGTTAGCCAGTTTGAATTTAAGTTAAATATAGTAATTAATTAATATGGTCCTCTTTTTCTTCTATGAGCTTAAAATTGTCATTTTACATTTTGAACTCTTTTGTAGCAGACGAGGACGTGTGATAATAAGGATGGCAGTGTCGGATCATTATTAGTTAGTAAGACTGCGTACACACGGTGCTTTTTTAACGCATGCATTCTTGTTGATTTTCTTTTGAAGGTTGCTTCGAGTTGCAACTCACACACACACGATGCTTTTTAGTTGCTGCTTCTTTTCGATAAAATTTTCGATTGTGCCGCACTGGCGTACATTATAAAGATTTTCGTACTGCTCATAATTTGACAGCAACAATTCCGTGTTCGCTTGAGTCCACATACTTTCTTTTATGCTTTGTAACTTTGAACAAAAAACAACATATAACCGTAATTGTAAATAATTATCGAAATAAACAACCCTGAAGCCAAGACTGCGTACACACGGTGCCTTTTTAACGCTGCAACTTTGGGCTTGTAGGCAAGGGAGGTGAGGAAAGCAGTGTTGGTAAAAAGTTGCACTATGTCGAAGACGTGCAACTCTTAACGTGCGTTCCCTTTTGTGCTTATTCCGATTTGTTGCCTGCAGGGTTGTAATTTTCAATAATCACTTGGCTTCAGGGGTTGTTTATTTCGATAATTATTTACAATTACGGTTATATGTTGTTTTTTTCAAAGTTACATAGCATAAAAGAAAGTATGTGGACTCAAGCGAACACGGAATTGTTGCTGTCAAATTATGAGCAGTACGAAAATCTTTATAATGTACGCCATATTGATTATAAGGATCGCATTAAGCGTGAAACCTCTTTAAATGCAATATGCGATGCATTAAAAGGATCAGTGCCAAATATAAGCCCGGCGGACATTCGTCGAAAAATACACACTTTGCGTACGCAATTTATGAAAGAGGAAGCTAAGGTCCGAGCATCAAAGAAGAGTGGGATTGGGCGGGAAGACATTTATGTGCCAACGCTTTGGTTTTACAATAATTTGCAATTTTTGCGCTCCTACGTCGTGCCTCGGGAGTCGACATCCAACATTCACTCGGTAATTAAGAATGCAGAAATAGCATTAAATGATTTAAAAACCTATTACTTTGCAGGAAGAAAACGAGAATGAAATCTCGATTTGTGACGACCTGGCCGGCACAGATGACTATTCGTCGTCCCCATCAAATGTATTAAAAAGAAGAAAGGTATGTATAAAAACTACAATAACTTCAAAAAGACTTTTTAAAACAATAATATTTCCTTTTTTATTTTTAGATTACAGCATCGAACCTTAGCCAAAAAATCAACGGCGTCAAGCAATTAGTTGCCTCTCGGTTGGCTGAAAAAAAAAAATACGATTGGCTGGGACAACAAGTTGTCAGCGATATAGAAACAATCACCGACGAGAGGATCCGGCGTGATGTTATTTTCAAAATACAATCGGATCTTCACGAAGCTATTTCCAAAGATATAAAGCAAAGAGAAATGAAGAGTCCGGTGCTGTTTGAAGTAGAGGTGGGCATGGGCCGAAATTTTGCACCCAACCCGACCCAGCCCATGGGCCGAAGAGCAAAATTTTACCCGCACCCGAAGGCTAAAAAAATTTTGCTAACCGAACCCAACCCGCCCGCCCGAAAAAATTAAAAGAAAATTTTAATGAAAAATAAAATTTGTAATGCTTTCTCCAAAACAGCACTTAAATTACATTCATTTATTAAGGAATGGTAGCACTTAAATTACATATTTTTATAAAGAAAAAGTAACATATCGAGATTTGCGCTTGACAATCTTGTGCGCCTTTCATTCAATATTGAAAATCTAGACGCTTGCCGTCGCACTCCACGTGCTTAAAATTTTTTCCACACATCACTTTTTCCACTTGCATTGTCAATTAATTTATATCGCGCGTCAGCCGACCTAATAGCTCTCTGGACTTCGGCTTTCGTTTTTGCAATTTTTGGTACAGATTCATCATTTTCATTATTACTCTCGTCCGACATTTTCAGCGTTCTTTTCACTTAGTGATGATAATTGTAATAGATGGTGATGATAATTGTAATTGAGATAATCGATAAGAAAAGTAATCGATAGTGTACACGAAGTTAAGAAAAAAACATATTTAAATATTTCACAATCATATTTCCAAATTAATTTTCGGGTTGAGCGACCTAACCCATACCCGCCCGCACCCAACCCGAAATTAGATTTTCCAGCCCATACCCACGGGTACCCGCGGGTACCCACGGGTACCCGACAAAAACCCAGCCCATGCCCACCTCTAGTTTGAAGCAATCGACGAGGCGTCAACGGATGATATAATTGAATTTGATGGGGATTATTCGTTATAAATAAATAATAGTTATAAATAAGTAATAGTCATGTAAAAACTAATTATAAGTACATATTTAATAGCAAAAAAATGTATGTGATTTAATATGAAATATATTTTATTTATTTTAAATTTTATCATCCTGCCAATCTACTTTGCCTTCATTATTGAAATAGGCCATAAAATATATTCTGATACCGCAACTCTCTCATTCGGCGTTAATTGCATGTAAGCAGAATTTTTGATAAAAGCATATTGTGCAGAAGACAACAAGTCCTGGTAATTAATTCCACATTCTCAACAGACATATTCATAGTCGTCTGGAATATGCGAAATCTATTTGATATGTCTTGCTCGTGACAGACGTACGTTAAATATTTTGCGTTCCTTGGCATTGGTATTAAAAGCAAACGGCTTTAATAAATGGTTTCCAAGTGGGAACGCATCATCCGAAACAATAACATATGGCAGTTTTCGTCCATTGCCAATGACTTTGTCCGCTGGGAGGGTTTCTCTAGCATTGTCCAAGATGCCCTGCAGGCTGCTGTTGGACAAAACTCCTGCGTCGTGACACCTTCCATTGCATCCTACATCAATGTAGGTGAATCCACAATGTGCATTCACTAGCGCCAACAACACAATGCTGTGCGTCCCTTTATAATTGTAATAATATGAGCCATCTTTTTCGCTTCGCTCGAAACTCAATGTGCTTGCCATCTAGGGCTCCCAAGCACAAAGGGAACTGCCATTTTATTGCAAACTGGTCCGAAATCACTTCCCAGTCAGTTTTACAAATCGGAAACTGTTTGAAAATTTTTTTTAAATGTTAATATGAATATTTATGTATTTTTAACATACCTTCAAAAACTCTCTCTTGCACTACAGACTTCGGGAACTGCCTTGCCAAGGAATGAAGATGAGAGATTTGTTTGAAAGTTAGTGCTTTTAAAAGTCTCTCCTGTAGCAAGGAACCGCAAAGTAGCGGCCAACTTTTCATTCGGAGGAATACTTGTGCTCATAAAAGTGTCCTGCTTGCTTATCTCGCTGGCAACACCCGACAAAATGAAATTAAAAGTTTCTTCGTTCATACGAATATATTCAAAAAAAGATGAGCCGTCAAATTTTAACTTTTTCATAAGAAAGTTAAAAGACCCACTGGTTGGCCGACTTTTCCGCCAGTCTTTTATCCACTCTTTCCTTTCCTTTTTTTTGGAAGCGGTTTCAACGCAATCCAACATATCCAAAACGATGTCAACTTCTTCAGAATTCGTGAAATCAATTGCTTCCACTTCAAGCATTGTAACATCTAAAAGTTCTTCAGCAATTTTGTAATTTTCACTCATTTTTTTATTTTATTTGACGCTCTGTGCAATTTGCGCTATAAACCGATAATCAAAATATATCAGTGCGGCTTAATCGAAAATTTTATCGAAAAGAAGCAGCAACTAAAAAGCATCGTGTGTGTGTGAGTTTCAACTCGAAGCAACTTTCAAAAGAAAATCAACAAGAATGCATGCGTTAAAAAAGCACCGTGTGTACGCAGTCCAAGTGATTATTGAAAATTACAACCCTGCAGGCAACAAATCGGAATAAGCACAAAAGGGAACGCACGTTAAGAGTTGCACGTCTTCGTCATAGTGCAACTTTTTACCAACACTGCTTTCCTCACCTCCCTTGCCTACAAGCCCAAAGTTGCAGCGTTAAAAAGGCACCGTGTGTACGCAGTCTAAGATTATCGATATGTTGAATGGAACACCGCTTAAGTTATTAAAGTCGATCTATCGTTTGAAGTATTATTTCTAATAAGGTCACACTGTTATGCAGACGAGCAGTTTGGAGTATCAGTCGTCCTCTTCTAACTGATGTGGTATTTTGCGCCCAACAAAGTTCTTTGTTCTGTATAGCCTCGGTGTGACAAATGTAAGAGCGAGATGGTTATAGTGCGTAATTGAAAGCCGCCAAAAACAAGGCTCGTGCTGAGGCAGTCTAGCAGTGATTCTTGAGTGAAGAGGTCACTAGCTAGGGATGGCAGAGTTTTTGAAGTAATCGATTAATCTATCAAATGATTAATCGCAAGAAAACATAAATTAATTGCAATTAATCGTAATTTCTCGATTAAATTTTATTTTTGTTTTTGCATTATATTTTTTTATGTTTAACATATATTTATTTATTTACTAATTCGTAGGGTACACTAAAATCAATATTTTACAAAAATGAAATGTGATTTTGAAATGAAAAATTTAATTATTTTGATGTGAAAAATGAAATGTGATTTTTACGTTTAGTACAAACATTTTTTATCAGTGATTTAGCCATGACTGCAGGAATAAAAGTTTTCCCAAACGTTTTGTAGTTAGTCTGTTTCTCTTAAGAGTGGCTGTTGCACCTGCTTTTGAAAACAGTCTCTCCGCGGGTACTGATGTTCCTATTAAATGGCAATAGTTGTTGGCAAGAGAGTAAAGCTTTGGATACACTGATTTCATTTCGTCCCAAGCATCAATGACATTGCGCTTTAGTTCCAGATTTTGAGCATTTAGAAAGAAAGCTAATTCATCTTGTGGCATGTCATCATTTTTATTCGATACCGAAGGTAAAGAGTATATTGAGTTTGTGAATGTCCGTCATGGTGTCTGTCCGTTGTCCGTTTGTCTGTCTGTCCGTTGTCCGTCTGTCCGTCTGTATGAACGCAACTTTTTTCCACACTCTTCAAGCTAGAGACTTGAAACTTTCCAATTTTTTTTATCTATGGGATAGTAAATTAAAGTGTCAAGATGGGGTTCTACGATAACTGGGGGGCTGGCAAATCGATAAATTGATATCAAAACTGATAAATCCACATATTTCGCACATCCTTTATAGTTAGATACCAAATTTGGTGAGAAGATAGCTACTAGCAACCTCCAAAAACTGCATCAAAATTTTGGAGCCACGTCCTTCCAATCGAAGCCAGCCCCCGCAATTTAAAGTAAAATATATCTCTCAGTTTTTGAGCTATAGCCACCAAATTTGGTGTCAAGATAGGTGATGATGCCCCCAAAAACTGCATCAAAAGTTTGATGCCACGCCCACTAATAATGCTTTTAGCCACCCCCATCCGCCCCAACGCTTCGTCAAAAACGGAATGCGTGTATCTTCCAGAGTTGTGAGCTAGAGCCACCAAATTTGGTAGGAAGATAGCTGGCAACGACCCCCAACAGTCTACATCAAAGTTTTGGAGCCACGCCCACCTTTTCCGCCCCCAGCCCCGCCGCATTTTGAAATCAGAAAAGCCTATATCTTCCAAGTTTTTAGCGAGAGTCAGCAAATTTGGTGCCAAGATAAGTGATGATGACCCCCAAAAATTGCATCAAAAGATTGGATGCCACGCCCACCAATACCGCCCTAGCCACCCCCATCTGACCCAACGTTTCGTCAAACGGGAATGCGTGTATCTTCCGGTAGTAGAGCTAGAGCCACCAAATTTGGTAGGAAGATAGCTGGCAACGACCTCAACAATCTGCATCAAAGTTTTGGAGCCACGCCCACCCATTCCGCCCCGCTTTCCCCACCTTATACAAACTTTGAGCTAGAGTCACCAAATTTGGTATGAAAATAGCAATTGACATTCCACAAAGATCTGAATCAAAAATTTGGGCGCCACTACCACCCATACCACCCCAGCCCCCGCTTTCACCACTTTTACAAACTTTGAGCTAGAGTCACCAAATTTGGTATGAAGATAGCAATTGACATTCCACAACATCTGCATCAAAAATTTAGATGCCACCCACCCATACCACCCCCAGCCCCTTTTTTCCTTAATTTACAAACTTTGAGCTAGAGTCACTAAATTTGGAAGGAATATAGCTGGTGGCATCCCCATCTGCATCGGAGAATCTTTTAAGGCAGCGTACACCCTTGCTGCATTACCCCTTTGCAATCAGGCTTCTTTTTACCGGTTTAAATACTGGTATCGAGTATACCGCAGTCGGTTGCCTCCGCCAATTCACTTGTTCTTCTTTCTTTTATGAATTAAAGACTTATGCGTAGCCCAGAGGTCAAAATATTCTTCTATTGACCCCACTGAGGTCTCGCTACTGCTTTCAATACTGTCTTCAATATTTTTCATTTCTGTTCGCAAATGCCTCATAACTCCAGCAAGCGCTAAAGGGTCACTGAAATGAAGTTTTTGAATCTGGGGTCTAATAGAATCGACGCTGCCAGAAGAAACATAAGTAATTAAATGTATAATTATTAAAAAAAATATTACGATTATTTTCTCATTACTCGATTATTAATCATTTAATCTAAACAAAAAAAATCATATAATATAATCGTTTATTGCCCAAAATTAATCGATTATTTCCTTTCATTCGATTAATCTTGCCATCCCTATCACTAGCACATAATCGCAATTGAAGACAAAAGAAAAGGAGAATAATGTCACAGCCAAGGAAATACAAGGCCCGTGGTACCAATCAGGAGGTACAGGACGACGATTTGAACTACAAGCCTTGCTCCGACATATATATTATTATATTATTATTATTTATAATTTATAATTCCATATAACAAACTTCCATATAACAAAGTTTTCCATATAACGAATTTATTTCGCGAACACTGCTTTTTGGTTCAACTTTCAGTGTGTTTTGTTCTCCATATAACAAATTTCCCTATAGCGAATATTTCTTTATTACGAATTTATTTTTAGGACGTAGCTCGTACGCTCATGCGTTTTCTATTCCCTATAAAGAATTTTCTCGTTATTGTTTCATTTTATGTACGAATTATTTTGAGAATGCGAAAACAAAACCATAACACACTTTTTCATTTACCGTTTTGTTGTCGTGTTATTTTTTGCTTATTCTCTGATCTTCGCTGCACAGTTTTTTATGAACATTTATTTACTGCTCAGTGCACATCGAAGATGTAGATGTAGACGTAGATGTTGTGGTTGGGATTACTCCGTTATTTTTTATAGGCACCAAAGCAAAGAATAACGGATTGTGATTAACTGTATTCAGAATAGTTGTACACATTGTAGAAAAGTGAAAATTTGCACGATTCTTTAGTCAGCAGTTTCTATCATCATTTCTATGTAACGAAATTTCTATATAACGAAGTTTTTTCTTGTCCCCTTCAGATTCGTTATATGGAAGTTCGACTGTATGCATAAATATATATAAATAAAAATATATATGTATATATTATTATTTAATTCAAATATACACGCATATTCAAAAATTAATATTTATAATAAATTGTTTTATTCAATATGTTATTCTAACAGTCTTTATATTAAGAATTAGTATGATTCGTATTCAAATTAAAGCAGTCTTCTTATTTCTGTCTCTCAGCTGTTTCTTAACTGCTTACGAAATATGTTCGTCAACAGCGCAATAGCTATGGCATCCGCTAGGTGACCCAGAGTTCACAGGTTCGAATTCCTTCACAAGCTATCACATATCTCAGCCTGAAGGTCTTCTAGCGTTTTTAATGATTGAAGTAATATTTTTAACATTTCTAATACGCATGCGGTCGAATACAAAATTAAGAATGTCAAAATTGGTGTTTAGGTACTCGATAAGTATAAATAAATATGTATAGTTAAAAATAAAATAAAAACTACAATTTTTAAATAATTGAACTAAAAATTAAAAAAAAATTTTTTTAAATAATCTTAAAACAACAATGATCGAAAAATTTTAGTATTATTGTAAAAAAAATCGTCTGGCGCTCGTTATATGAAAAATATAACACTTTTGTTCGTTTAGTGCTTATGTATTTATGTAACAGACAGACGGAGTTTTTTCGACCCCACAAAGTACATACATATATGTATATATTGGCGATCAGCATCAACAGCTGAGTCGATTGTGCCATTTCCGTCAGAGACACAAAAGCTAGTGACTTTAGATTTGGAATAAAAACTCAATTAAACCAAAGGCAGGTTAAGTTTGTTTTTAATTATTGATACACAAATTTGAGGTTCTAAAATTGGAACTTGCTTTAGAAACTTCGACATTATATTACTTATCTGTCAAAATGTTATCAAAGTTTACTCCAGGGCGCAGTAGAAATTTCAGGCATTTTTCGTTTACATGCGAGTGCACACATACATATTTACATAAAAGCAATTACTATACGCGTAAGGTCTGGGGTTTTAAGTATCCCTCGACTGAATGCCATCTTACTTGTTTTTTATATTATTTTTTATTATTTATGTGTTTATTATACTATTTGTAATGTATAAATTTAACATTATAACGAGGCGTTTGTTAAATTATTCGTTTATGATAATAAAACAATCTTAGCAATTCAAACACATTTGCAATATTCATTTATAATTAACCTATTGCAAGACACACTCCGAATGCCGCACAAATGCAAACATAACAAACGACAGACAACCGTTATGCTCGAGTACATCGAGCAAATAACAAACAGTTCCATTAAATGCTGCTACCAAATGCAAAAAGTGTTGCCGTGCGACCAATGAGACATGCGCGTCAGTCGTTTTTGAGACTGCTAACGAAACATCGGTTTTTGGTATGGCTAAGGTTTGGTTGTTTGTGTGTTTGCTGGATACTTTCTTAATTTTTATCAAACTTAATTTACTTACTTTTTAGGAGAGATTGTAAATAAATACATAGATTAGATTAAATATGTAATTATTGATTTTGTATATAAATCTTTAACATGCGACATGTTGCTTGAAATTGAAATGACAAATGGGCACATTAGCTGAGCGCTGGATGTGTTTGCAGGTCAACCTCACAAATTTGAATTGACCTTTTTTATTGTTTCTGCTTATTTGCTTTATTAGCTTAAAATGAAATCTATATATATATATACCTTTATGAAAAGGTAATTTTTTAAGTTTAAATCTACCATTTTTACATTTTTAATTATTGTTAGGGCCAGTTTCTCAATGTCTGGTTAAAGTAAGAATTAGCTAACGACCAGATAAATTTAACGCTCGCGTTAAGCCAATTTGGTTTTCTCAATGTATGGTTAAGTTAAATCGATATGATACTATCGCATTGATGGTGCTGCCACCCTGATCGAGCAAAATAGCTGGTTTTGTTTGGTATTTTTTGTTTGGGACTGCCAAATTCTTCTTTCAACTCAAAAATAACAATTAAAAAATGGAAATTAGAACATAAACAAGTTTAATGAGCTCAGTTGAGAACAGAAAGCGGCCACATTGCGTGGATGTTAAAAATTCTTTGATGCGATGCCATTTTGCTTGAATAATAAAATGTAAACAATGCAAGTGTCAGCCACAGTCACCTGTTTGCCTAACGATGATTTCATCGATATTTATATCGGCACTTAACGAGAGAACAAATTTTAACCGGCACTCAGGCCTCATGTTAGTTTTTATCACGAACAACCCTAACCAGACATTGAGAAACTCAATTTTGACTAACCATCAGATAGTTAAGCTAACCATCTGTTAGTTTAGCTAACCAGACATTGAGAAACTGGCCCTTAGTTTTATTCATTATACTCGTTGTCGACGGTAATGAATATACTGTGGACCCTCGGTTAAAGTACTTAATTGGTTCCAGCATCTTGTTCGTTATCCAAACAGTTCGTTAAGCAAAACCATTATTACATATAAATCAATGTAAAATAAAATAATGCGTTCCAGGTCGAAAAAATGCACTCTAGTAAGTTTTTTTTATTTTACATGCAATCAGAGCTCGCAAATAACTCTCAACACATAATAAAGTGTCTTTCTGTATACATGTACTATGTGTGTAATTGCTGTAAAATTAGTTATGTATATATAGTACGAGGTAGACCGACGCGCATACATATGCAGAAGACACTGGACGTTTGTGCTCACCAAAACGGTCTTTGGAAGACACGAGCAAAAAGGAAACGAAAAAAAAAACCATCTTTGCTTGAGCTTTCCACTCATTGATCAAGAACAGAGTTGAGTTTGCTTTCTCGTTCCCTTTTTATACCCTGAACCCATTAAATGGTTAAAAAGGGTATAATAGTTTTGTGCAAAAGTATGTAACAGGCAGAAGGAAGCATCTCCGACCCCATAAAGTATATATATTCTTGATCAACATCAACAGCCGCGATGTCCGTCTGTATGAACGCGTAGATCTCAGAGACTACAAGAGCCAGAGACTTCAGATTTTGGATATAAGTTCTCCTATACCATGAGCAGAACAAGTTTGCTTCAAATTATCGATAACTATTCTGGGTCCCGATATACACATGGAATCGATATAATAATAATAATATCGAATTTGGAAAATGTAAAAATGAGGGTTGAAAGAATGGGTAACGATAGATCTTTTATGAAAATTTCGTCCAAATCGGTTAAGAAACACCGGAGATATCGAATTTAATCGATTGAAGTTAAGTCAGTATACCAAAGTCTTATATAAATTTAATTTATTTATTGCAACTGGGTTCAGGGTATCTTCTAGTCGGGCTCTCCCGACTAGAGCCTTCTTACTTGCTTTATTATGTCTCAATAAAACAGATTTTTTCGTTGTTCGTTATGCGAAAATTCGTTCGTTAAGCGAAAATTTTTTTCCAAAAAAAAAGTGTTCGTTACACGACATGTGCGTAATGCGGGGTCTACGTTAACCGAGGGTCGACTGTATTGGGTTTGTGCAATGTCCGTCATGGTTTCTGTCCGTCCGTCCGTCCGTCCGTATGAACGCAACTTTTTCCACATCCTTCAAGCTAGAGACTTGAAACTTTCCTTATATTTTCAGATTAAGTGTCAAGATTGGGGTTTTACGATAACTGGGGGGCTGGTAAATCGATAAATTCGATAACTCAAAACTGATAAGTCCACATATTTCGCACATCCATACAGCTAGAACCACCAAATTCGGTAAGAAGATAGCTACTAGCAAACCCCAAAAAACTGCATCAAAGTTTTGGAGCCACGCCCACCCATTCCGCCCCCCAGCCCCCCTCAGAAACGCCTATTTCTACCACAGTTTTTGAGCTAGAGCTACAAAATTTAATGCCAAGTTAGGTGATGGTGAATCCCGGAAAACTGCATCAAAAGCTTGGATGCCACGCCCACCAATAGCACCCTAGCCGCACCCAGCTGCCTCATTGCTTCGTTATCACGGGAATGCATGTATCTTTCAGAGTTGTTGAGCTAGACTCACCAAATTTGGTATGAAGATAACTGGTTATGACCAAAAAAGATCTGCATCAAAAATTTGGATGTCTATCATAACTTCTTTGGAGCATACTAGTAGATGAGCTATTAAGTAGACTGGCCTGCAGAGGTATACATCGTCAGGGCTATGCTGATACGTATCTAGGTTGGTCTCAACCTCAACACTTCGAAAACTATTATCGTTTCGTTTACCAGAAGATACATGATACAGAGGATGAGGAGGTTGGGGCTCGCAGAGAGTGCAATAGTAACAAACTTGGGGTCACTTTTGACATCGGGTGAACTCCCCCTACTGGCACAGCCAATGAACAAAATGCAAACTGAACCCATATTCGAGCAAAAGTTTAAGATCACTTTTGTTACAAAAAAGGTGTGGACCTGTCTGGATGACGTCCGCCTCGTGAAACCACACACCATAAAATGGTACACCGATGAATCCATAACTCATTAAGGCTCTTGTCATGTAGTGATAGGCCCTCATTAAGTATACTTTGAGCCCCTAGATAAGCACATCAGCATATTCCAAGAATTATGTGCAATAAGAAGGTGTGTGGACTTCAATTTAAAGCGCAAATATCGAAAAAGAGACGTAGCCATCTTATCCTATAATCGAGCAACAATAATTGCACTAAATAGGATCGAAATTAGGTCAAAAGTAGTTCGTGAGGTGCGAACCAAGCTAGAAATTCTGGAATCATACAATAGGCTAGCCCTAAGATGGGTCGCGGGTCATGTTAATATAGCAGAGAGCGAAGAGGCAGATAAGCAGGCTATTTTGTGCGAAGAGACACTCACTCCTTATAGGGTCTGCGCCGTACTGTGGCGTAGGCAGAAGCATGGCAGGCGCCAAGAATCGAAAAAAAAACTTATGCGTAAAATGAGCTGGGCAAGGACAACAGGACTCAGGCAATGCCTATGGGTAATAATAGACCTACTCACCGGTCTTCTAACAGAACATTGTTGACTTAGAGGTCACCTAGCTATGCTTAGAAGAGCCAGTAGCGATATCTGCAGGTTTTGCGACATGCGACAAGAGAAGCAGAATGCGTAGCCTTATCAAGGGAAAGAAGAAGTTTTCTAGAAAAACATGTCATCCAAAATAGGGATTCAGATATCAGGACACTTGCTTTCATTACGGACCTGGGACTAATGGAAAACCCATAGGCTAAGAATGAGGCACAATAGACCTCGCAGCGCACTCATCCCGAAATTTAATAATAATAATAACTGATTTCGATTAAGTGTAGGCGTAAAGCCTATGGTACTCGGTTTCTTCTAGTCATATTATATGTTTGAGATTCCTAATCGTTGGTCTTTCGTTGGTGATGGTTGTGTTTTTGCGTGTTCTCACTAATTTATAGTTTTCTTGTTTTTGTGTACGGAATTTTACTTGGTTTTTTTGGTAAACAATTCTAACAGTGATCGCAAATAGACGTTGTATATATTTACGTGCGCATAATTAAATGTTGCCGCTTTAAATTGCAGTCGAACTGTCGCTAAAGTGCTAAATAATGAAGAAAACATACGTGCATATTTACATGCATACGTATATTTGTGATTTCGTCCACTTATACCAAACAGCTTGTCAATCAGACCTCTCCGGCTCGTCCGCTCCTATCCGACGTATTTGCGGCTGTGTCTCTCGCTTAAGCGATCTCCCACCCCTTACCGTTTTATCGTGCTGATTGCATCGTTGATATTTACATACTTGCAACTTACTTTGTTTTGTTATAGCATATAGGTGCTGGGGTTCACAAGCCTGTTGTTGTTGTGCCTCTGAGTAAATTTATTTAAGACTGGCATCCGATACCTCATCAGATGATGCTTACGCTAAAAGTGAAATTCATTCACCACTTATTATTGTTTAAAAGCTTAAATTTAAACATGCCCGAAGTATGTCTTATTTCAAGTTGAGTGTTCCGCCTGAACTTTTCCCACCTATTTGTTCTCAAAAGTTTTGGCCCCCGCAGCTCGTTGTGAAGGCGTACATAAATGGGTGAAACAAATAAAAAATAATAGTACTAGGATCAGTAGTGCACCGCCTGTTATCTACCTTGTTGCCTCTACGTCGGTGGCTCAAAACTATCAGAAGTAATTAGCTTGGCTTGTAAGAGGCCTTAACACTAAACTTGCTAAATTATCCGTTAACAGCTTATCCTTTGACTCACACAAATAGGTTCACTTACATAAACCTGGTTAAAACCTGATATTTCTGATAATTCCGTTCTTTAATTAGTATAATTGTACAGATGAGGTCGCACCTCCCGCAAGGGGGGCGGTGTTCTCGTTGCTGTTGACTCTTGTATTTCCTTTGAATAGATTCACTCTCTTGATCTTCGGACATAGAGTTTTCATGTGGTAGTAGATCTTTGTTTCATATGTATGTACTTGTTACTTGTTCCTATATTCCTCCCCATTCTGATAATAACGTGTACTCATCCTATCTGAGTGTCATGCAACCGTCATTGTTGACGGACATGGATCACCTTATAGCGGTTGGGGATTTTAGTCTACCACATGTTGTATGGTCTGTGAATCACACATCTTTGGCGCAATTACCAGCCACTTTTGATAATTCTATCGAAGGTTTTCTGAAGTTGGGCTTATCGCAAGTTAGCAGGGTGCATAATTGTAGTGGTAGAATGTTAGATTTAATATTTGTTTCACACTCAGATTACAATAATGTTAGTAGAGTACCTCCTGTAGTGCTTACTATCATCCAACCTTAGAATTATCCATCGAAATTCTCAACCCTTTTCCAGCATCTAATAATTCTTTAAAAACGTGATGTTTTCGAAAAACTAATGAATGTTCTTCTTCAGCATACTAATTGGTCTCACCTTTATTCTTGTAGTGGTAAAGAAACTGCCATTTCCATATTTTATAAAACCTGTAATTCGCTTTTGGATATCATTGTTTCCCTCACTTGTTCAACTAGTGATAATAAATCATCTTGGTTCACGAGGGAACTATCAAAATTAAACAAGTGGAAACGTTGCAGTCGGTCGCAACCGACTACGGTATACTCGTTACCAGTATTATAACCGGTAAAAAGAGGCCTGATTGCAAAAGGGTACGGATGCGGCAGGGGTGTACGCTGCCTTAAAAATTATCCGAAGCAGATGGGGATGCCACCAGCTATCTTCATACCAAATTTGGTGACTCTAGCTCAAAAAATGTAAAAGGTGGGGAAAGGGGGCTGGGGGCGGATTGGGTGGGTGTGGCATCCAAATTTTTGCTGCAGATCTTTGTGGAATGTCAATTGCTATCTTCACACCAAATTTTGTGACTCTAGCTCGAAGTTTGTAAAAGTGGGGAAAGAGGGGCTGGGGGTGGTATGAGTGGGCGTGGCATCCAAATTTTTGACGCAGATCTATGTGGAATGTCAATTGCTATCTACATACCAAATTTGGTGACTCTAGCTCGAAATTTGTAATAAGTGGGGAAAGGGGGCTGGGGGCGGTATGGGTGGGCGTGGCATCCCAAATTTTGATGCAGATCTTTGTGGAATGTCAATTGCTATCTTCTTACCAAATATTAAAACTCGAAGTTTGTAATAGTGGGGAAAGGGGGCTGGGGCGTTGGTGGCGTGGCATCCAAATTTTGAACTTGATGTCAATTGCTTTCTTCATACCAAATTTGGTGACTATGGCTCAAAGTTTTTAAAAGGTGGGGAAAGGGGGTTGAAATGGGTGGGCATGGCTCCAAAACTTTGAAACAGATTTTTGGGGGTTATTGCCACCTATCTTCCTACCAAATTTGGTGGCTCTAGCTCCACAACTCTGGAAGGTGCACACATTCCCGATTTTTATGAAGCGTTGGGGCGGATGTTGGCGGCTTGGGCAAATTTGGTGGCTATAGCTCAAAAACTGTGGGAGGTATAGGCTTTTTTGACTATAAATGAGGGGGGGGCTTGGGGCGGAATGGAGGGCGTGGCTCTAAAATTTTTGATGCATTTTTTTGGGGGTTGCTAGTAGCTATCTTCTTACCAAATTTGGTAGTTCTAGCTGTAAGGATGTGCGAAATATGTGGATTTATCGTTTTTGAGTTATCGAATTTATCGATTTGCCAAGCCCCCAGTTATCGTAGAACCCCCATCTTGACACTTTAATTTACTATCCCATAGATAAAGAGAATTTGAAAGCTTCAAGTCTCTAGCTGTGGAAAAAACTTGCACACATACGGACGGACAGACACCATGACGGCCATTGCACAAAACCAATATACTCTTTACCTTCGGTAATGAGTATAAAAATGCGACGACGAGATATTATATGTTACATATACAGTTGACTCTCGTTAATTCGCAATTCAAGGGATTCTTAAAATATAACGAACTATCGAGTGCTTGAAATATTAAATGGTTTGAAATTTTTGAGAGAAAATGAATAAAACTTCGAATTATCAAGTTTTTTATTTAACTGCTAATGTTTTACATATTTATTATGTGAATTAATTAATCTTTGAAAATAACTCATTTATACGGGTTTGCTTCGAAGCACATTGTACTGCTCAGACTTTTCAATAATTTGTTTAAAAGGTCCGTATCCAGTAAAGCAAAAAAAAATTTTTCCATACAAAATCGTCGCAGCAGGAATTGTTATACTCGATACCGAAGGTAAAGAGTATATTGGGTTTGTGCAATGTCCGTCATGGTGTCCGTCCGTCCGTCCGTCCGTCTGTATGTTCGCAACTTTTTTCCACACCCTTCAAGCTAGAGACTTGAAACTTTCCAATTCTCTTTATCTATGGGATAGTAAATTAAAGTGTCAAGATGGGGGTTCTACGATAACTGGGGGCTGGCAAATCGATAAATTCGATAACTCAAAACCGATAAATCCACATATTTCGCACATCCTTACAGCTAGAACTACCAAATTTGGTAAAAAGATAGCTACTAGCAACCCCCAAAACACTGCATCAAAAATTTTGGAGCCACGCCCACCCATTCCGCCCCCAGCCCCCCGCAATTTAAAGTAAAAAAAGCCTATAACTCCCACAGTTTTTGAGCTAGAGCCACCAAATTTGGTGCCAAGATAGGTGATGATGACCCCCCAAAATTGCATCAAAAGTTTGGATACTACGCCCACCGACACTGCCCTAGCCGCCCCCATCCACCCCAACGCTTCGTCAAAAACGGGAATGCGTGTATCTTCCAGAGTTGTGGAGCTAGAGCCTCCAAATTTGGTGGGAAGATAGCTGGTAACGACCCCAAAAATAAAGTTTTGGAGCCAAGCCCACCCATTCCGCCGCCCCCTTTCCCCATGTATCTTTGGCCATTTACAAACTTTGAGCTAGAGTCACCAAATTTTGGTATGAAGATAGCAATTGACATTTCACAAAGATCTGCACCAAAATTGGGATGGCAAGCCCACCCATACCGCCCCCAGCCCCCCTTTCCCCACCATTTACAAACTTTGAGCTAGAGTCACCAAATTTGGTATGAAGATAGCAATTGACATTTAACAAAGATCTGCATCAAAAATTGGGATGCCACGCCCACCCATACCGCCCCCAGCCCCCCTTTCCCCACTTATTACAAACTTCGAGCTAGAGTTTTAATATTTGGTATGAAGATAGCAATTGACATTTCACAAAGATCTGCATCAAAAATTGGGATGCCACGCCCACCCATACCGCCCCCAGCCCCCCTTTCCCCAATATTTACAAATTTCCAGCTAGAGTCACCAAATTTGGTATGGAGATAGCAATTGACATTTCACAAAGATCTGCATCAAAAATTTGGATGCCACGCCCACCCATACCGCCCTTTCCCCACATTTTACAAGCTTTGAGCTAGAGTCACCAAATTTGCAACGAAGACAGCTGGTGGCATCCCCATCTGCATCGGAGAATCTTTAAGGCAGCGTACACCCCTGCCTCATCCGTACCCCTTTGCAATTAGGCCTCATTTTACCGGTTTTAATACTGGTATCGAGTATACCGCAGTCGGTTGCGTCCGACTGCAACGTTTCCACTTGTTTTTTTTTGGCTGCGTGTGTTCTAGGTACCCAGTAACGTAGCAAAAATACTAAACTGCTTATCGATAGTATCGATGTATATGATATGTACACACTGGCGCTGGGTGCAGGAAATACCAAATCATATATCTTTTTGTGCCCAGGCCAGCAACCAACATTTATAAAACGACAAGTTATAAATAATAATGGAAAGGAAAACTGAAAAACGGGTTTAAAAGTATTGGTACTGCAACAACATATGATACCAACAACGGAATAAGCATATTCGCACTATTCATCTTTTCTTTTTTATTTTTTATTTGTGGGTTTGTTTATTTTTTAAATTTGATGCCTCAGTGTGACCATGTATCTCTTAAGCTATATAAGGCAAAATGCCATATTTTTACCACAAATTAGTGGACTATGGTCACACTATAAAATCTTGTGCCCACGCTTCCAAAATATATCACAAATTCCTGCCAGGATTTTTTTATTGTACTGGTTACGGGCCTTTAAGGAGAAAAAAATGCCTGTTATGCTGTTTCACCAGTTTCGTTTTGTTGACAAAAGCTTTGTAAGTTATCGAATGAGGCTCTTGCTACCTTAAGGTCCGTTTCCAGTACAGCAAAAAAAAACATTTCCATACAAAATCGTCGCAGCAGGAATTTTTTTTTGGCTGCGTGTGTTCTACCAAATCATATATATTTTTGTGCCTAGGACAGCAACCAACATATATAAAACGACAAGTTATAAATAATAATGGAAAGGAAAACTAAAAAATGGGTGGAATATTTTACTCACGAAGAAGATTTTGCTAATTAAATCTGTCGAGTCGCGACCATGCCTTTGGAGGTTGACAGACAAAAAACATTTTGACTTTATTTCGGTGAGACAGGCATGGGAAAGTATTGGCACTGCAACAACATATGCTACCAACAACAGAATAAGCATATTCGCACTATTCATCTTTTCTTTTTATACTCGATACCGAAGGTAAAGAGTATATTGACTTTGTGCAATGTCCGTCATGGTGTCCGTCCGTCTGTCCGTCTGTCCGTCTGTCCGTCCGTATGTTCCCAACTTTTTTCCACACCCTTCAAGCTAGAGACTTGAAACTTTCCAATTCTCTTTATCTATGGGATAGTAAATTAAAGTGTCAAGATGGGGGTTCTACGATAACTGGGGGGCTGGCAAATCGATAAATTCGATAACTCAAAACCGATAAATCCGCATATTTCGCACATCCTTACAGCTAGAAGTACCAAAATTGGTAAGAAGATAGCTACTAGCAACCCCCAAATAACTGCATCAAAAATTTTGGAGCCACGCCCCCCATTCCGCCCCCAGCCCCCAGGAATTTTAAAGTTAAAAAAGCCTATATCTCCCACAGTTTTTGAGTTACAGTCACCAAATTTGGTGCCAAGATAGGTGATGATGACCCCTCAAAACTGCATCAAAAGATTGGATGCCACGCCCACCAATACCGCCCCAGCCACCCCCATGTGCCCCAACGCTTCGTCAAAAACGGGAATGCGTGTATCTTCCAGAGTTGTAGAGCTAGAGCCTCCAATTTAAGTGGGAAGATAGTTAGTAACGACCCCCAAAAAACTGCATCAAAGTTTTGGAGCCACGCCCACCCATTCCGCCCCCAGCCCCACCGCATTTTGAAATCAGAAATGGCTATATCTCCCACAGTTTTTGAGCTAGAGCCACCAAATTTGGTGCCAAGATAGGTGATGATGACCCCCAAAAACTGCATCAAAGTTTGGATGCCACGCCCACCAATACTGCCCTAGCCGCCCCCCATCCACCCCAACGCTTCGTCAAAAACGGGAATGCGTGTATCTTCCAGAGTTGTGGAGCTAGAGCCACCAAATTTGGTAGGAAGATAGCTGGCAACGACCCCCAAAAATCTGCATCAAAGTTTTGGAGCCACGCTCTCCATTTCGCCCCCCTTTCCCCACTTTTTACAATTTTCTAGCTAGAGTCACCAAATTTGGTATGAAGATAGCATTTGACATTTCAGAAAGATCTGCATCAAAAATTTGGATTCCACGCCCACCCATACCGCCCCCAGCCCCCCTTTTCCCCACTTATTACAAATTTCGAGCTAGAGTCACCAAATTTGGTATGAAGATAGCAATTGACATTCCACAAAGATCTGCATCACAAATTTGGAAGTCACGCCCACCCTTACCGGCCCCAGCCCCCCTTTCCCCACTAAATACAATTTTCGAGCTAGAGTCACCAAATTTGGTATGAAGATAACAATTGACATTCCACAAAGATCTGCATCAAAAATTTGGATGACACGCCCACCCAAACCGCCCCCAGCCCCCCCTTTCCCCACCTTTTACAAATTTTTAGCTAGAGTCACCAAATTTGGTATGAAGATAGCCGGTGGCATCCCCATCTGCATCGGAGAATCTTTAAGGCAGCTTAAACCCCTGCCGCATCCGTACCCCTTTGCATTCAGGCCTCTTTTTACCGGTTTTAATTCTGGTATCGAGTATACCGCAGTCGGTTGCGTCCGACTGCAACGTTTCCACTTGTTTATTTTGTGTTTGTGGGTTTGTTTACTTTTTAAATTTGATGCCTCAGTGTAACCATGTCTCTCCTAAGCTATATAAGGCAAAATGACATATTTTTACCACAAATTAGTGGAGTATGCTCACACTATAAAATCTTGTGCCCACGCTTCCAAAATATATTACAAAATCCTGCCAGGAATTTTTTATTGTACTGGAAACGGACCTTTTACTGACACCTCTGCCAAAGGTTCTGATGTATCGTCTTCATCTTAATCTTCTTTCGCCTTCGGCTAGTGATCCTGCGACAGCAACATCTTCACCCACTTGAACATAGTCAGAAAAACTCACACCGCTGATGTCTACTACTGGTACTATTGAAGGTTTAAGCATGACTTCAGCCAGCCTTCACTTGCCGCAATGTTTTGTATGTTTATAGTAGACGCGAACTCTTTTGCTTTTTCCTTTAACAAAGTTTAGCTAATAAATACTTTTTGTCCTCTACACTGTCTAAGCCAAATGACCATTCTCTCTTCCAGACGAGGAAATTCACCTTTAGTTGTTCTTTTCCGTGCTCCAGCAGTTTGAGAAACAGTAACTTTCCTCTTGTTCTTTATTATGGTTGAGAGAGTACTTAGAGGAATCTTAAATTCTTTTGCAACATCACCGTTCTTACCACCTCCTTCTACTTTTTAATTAATTTCTTCTTTTCAGCAATCGTCAAACATTTATACTTTTTAGGAATCATATTCAATAAAAATTTTTAATCTATATACCAACGAAGCGATTCTGTGTTTTATGCGTATCACGCAACCACGCACAGTAAAGGTATTTTCAGGGGAGCCCCAAAATTCAAAGTTCATACTAACACACCAAGAAACTTTGCAAATTTGAATTGTCGAGTGTTTGACCATATCAGTTCGAATAACCGCGTCGTAGCAATGATTTTTTCGTTCGAATTACCGAGTGCATAAAAATGTATGGACATAATTCGAAATATAAAGGTACTTTGTAGGGGACCCGTGATAACTTTGAATTAATGAGAGGTTCGAAATATCGCAGGTTTGAATTAACGAGAGTCTGTATACATCATATATCTTATGTTACTAAACAGTTTTTTAAATTTGTGAACTCAAAATTTAAATCTTTGTGCTTGCCATCCTCGATTTTCTTCGATAAAACGAAAGCTCCGATGGCCGATCTATTTGCTGAGTATTCAATCAGTATACTCATCGAGCTTATATTTGTAGAAGGATAAGTATACACATGTGTACAAGATATACATACACATTCCAGTCATTGTATTTAACAGACCTATTTGAGTTAAATTCATAGTGTTATATCGACAAATAATCTAAGTTGATAATGTTAATCTTTAAGACTGTTACTTAACATACATACAGTCAGGCGGTTTGGTGCGTTCGAAGTGAGTAGATGAAATAATAAAGAGATATTTCTTTATATATATATTCGTATCCTATTCAAGTTCAAACTTTAAATTTCATATATGTCCCAGTTATTACTTAGTTAACGCTTCTGAGTGACCTTAACTCTATCAAGCCCGGCAACTTAACTGGTCCTGATGGCGTGCCAGGTTGTATAATTAGATACTGAGCGGATTCACTTTGTAAATCCTAACATAAGTTATTTAACTTTTCGGTTGACTCAACTGTGCTTTATGATATATGGAAGGAATATTTTATTATTTCACGCCATTGAAATTATTCTAAGTCTAACGTTAAAAATTAAAGGGGAATATCCAAGTTGTATGCCATTGCGAAATTCTTTGAAAAAAATTATATATTCTCAATTGCAGCACATATGTAGTTCAATTATATCACCTCATCAATACGGTGTTGTTTGGCGTAGATCTACTACCAATTACCTTCTTAAACTCACATCGCTTGTTACCAAAGGGTTCCAGAGCAAAATGCAAACGGACGTTGCTTACATCAGTTTCGGTAAGACATGCAATTCTGTTAGTTATTCTCCGTTGTTTCAAAAATCATATATTATTATTGGGTTTTCAGCAAAACTCTAATGTTGGCTTTTGGAGTACTTGTGTGGTGGAACACAAAAAGTTATTTTTAAATCATCTGTTTACAAACCAATTTATGTGTTTTCTGGTGTTCCCTTGTGTCACCTTGGAGCTTTGCTATTTAATTTGTTTATTAACGATCTTCCAGCAGTTAATACTAAATCTCTGTCATGTATATGTTTGCTGATGATGTTAAGTTATGTTTCACCTATTATAATGCTTCTCTGTGTAACTTACTAAGTCGGATTTGGGTGCGTTGTCAGCCTGGCGCCTTCGTAACTTACTCAATTTAAATTGTTCAAAATATTTTTTGTCTTTTTGGAGAAGTACCATCATACTGCTCATTACTTGATTGATGGTTCACCACTTGACAGCGTCTTTGTAATTAATAGGTCAGGTTAGGCTAGGGCGGTAATGAGAGGTTCGAAAACTCCCCCACTCACATGGGCCTTGTATTGGCCCATTTTGATGCCGCGTATTGGACTTCATCCATAGAAAAACCACAGAAAAACCCGTCTACCCAGACACAGAGTGTGTCACACCACTTTCGAGGGCGTGGTCCCAGAGCGAGGCTTGAATAAAAGACAGGGTTAATTTTTTGGACTAATATCTGCCAGTTGAGAGAGGTCCGATAAGGAGAAAGAACCAAGATGGTGATTTGTCTTGTTCTTGCAGAATGCCGGACAGTCGCAGATAAGGTGGGAAACTGTTTCCTCCTCCTCCACGTCTCGTCAGCTTCTTCAGGAATCGTTAAAAGGGCTGGAAGTCTCGCTCCCTTGGGGCTAAAGTCGAGTCTCTACTAGCCAGTGCCCCGTAATTGGCTTAATTACGGCAGCACAGCCTAATCTGTGGTGGCTTAGGTTTGAGGAGCGCTTCTTGCAGCCAGGTTTGCCTAGCAATCCTACCAGTGCACTATGGTTCAAATGACCACTTTTTCTGTGCGAAATTAATTAAGGCAACAAAATCAGGGTATTTAAATCAAAACTTGTAAGCATTTCAAGAGTAAGAATAATTCTGTTAAAAAAATGGAAATTAACCCATTAAACACCAAAAATCAATATTAACCCTTTTGCAACCATAAATCCAAACATGAAATTCATTTGTTTATTTTAATTATATTACAACATTTAGTACTTGATTAAATCTAATTCATTTTCTAAATTTAAATCATAAAGAGACTCTTCACATTCATTAATTTTATCGTCTTCGTTGCCAGATTCAAATTCCTCTATCGTTTCGCAGCTACATAATAGGTCAATTACTTCAGGTGGAAGTGTCGAACGCTTCCGCTTTTGTAATCGTCTTTTTAAATATGTTGTAGAAATTAATGGGTCTGATGTATCCACGGCTCTGTTAAAAACGTCTAACATGTTATTGATGCGGTTGTTTTTGCGGGCGTGATGCAATCTATCGGATTTGTATATTTTATGTCGCGATTCAGCAGCCTTTTCTGCAAAAACACCGATTGGGAGCGGCGTATTTTCTATTATTTCTTTTGAATGCATGAGGACTTTATGTACCGTAGAAGTCATTGGCAACCAGCAATATAGCTCCTGGAAATGTTTTGCTGTCTCAAAGCAATATATTTCAAATTTACTTGAGTTTATTTCGAACTGGCAGGATAAACAAATCAATATTATTTTAAGTCGAAAAATAAGATCTTTGTCCACACCAGTTATTTCAGAAAAAATGTCATGAGCACTAAACGCTCGACGAGCAGTGTTTCCGTCATTTGTGGAATCCACCTACTCTGGGCATGTCCACGCGAAGTCCGAGTTTTTTCCAAAAATCCGTTTGTATTTCTGTTTTAATTTTTAAGATAATTGACTTATCATCTCCTCTTATCTGCCACTTTTTCAATTTGCATTTATAGCCTAAATGTAAGGTAAATTCCAAAAATCTTATCCAGCAATGAAGGGGACTAAGTCCAAACTTTAAGTTTTCTTGTTTTGCACGGAATATTTCACTTTTATAATCAAAAGTATCCATGAAATCCTTAGGGGTAGCAGCACAAATGGGACAAGCCTTGTTAGATTTCGTTCCAGTTATAATGTTTAAAACTTTTCCATCAATAAGCGTTAAATATAATTTGAATGACACTTCAACAGATTTTCCATCACCAATTGATATCCGTATGTTTTTCAAAGCTTTGATTTCGCTTTTTAAATCAAAATCTTCCTTTAAAACAATATCTTTTGTCTCATTTGTGTACTGCAGCTTAATTGGCCGACAAAATCTTACAGATTGTGGTGACTGGTTGTCCCAAATTGGCGTTCCCGAACAAAGTAGTAATCTTGAGGGAATTACTGAAGTAGCTAAGAGGGAAGCATCGGAGCTATTTGACGAACTGGGCTCATTAAATTTTTGCTTAAAACGAGCTTGACCAGTGCTGCTATCAAACCCATAGCTTAATATTAATTCGGAGCTTAATACATCTGTCTTTTTCTCTTCCATAACAGCTTGAAAAACTTCATTTTGCATCGCAACGATTCTTTCTGCCGTGTGCTGTAAAATAGATTGCATCGAAACTTTGGCATGGGTCTCACTTGCTTCGATACCCTGAGGTCGACATTTCAATTTTTGAGGCAATAATATTGCTATAGTGCGGATATATATCGCAGTTTCTTAATTTGTTTTCTTGTCGTATTGCATTGTACTGCTCTTTCGTAAAATTATTGTCAAAAAGAAAAGCTAAAGCCTCATCCGCAGAAAGTGGAATTGGTTTTTCGGAAGCTTGTGTACACAGTTTTCGCATTTTTGCTAGCCTTGTTGGGCTTTTCATACTCTCTTTAAGTACTGCAGCTAAATCGGAATCACCTTGTTTCCGAGCTGATGTTGCTGCTGCACGAACGAGAAGATTAGTATCAGCTTTCTCACTTGACAGGTTTGCGGCTTCTTTTCTTTTTCCAAATTCTGACTTTGCGCTGAATGGCAGACGCGGACGACCAACAACTGGAGTTGCTTTTTATACTCGATACCGAAGGTAAAGAGTATATTGGGTTTGTGCAATGTCCGTCATGGTGTCCGTCCGTCCGTCCGTCCGTCCGTCCGTCTGTATGTTCGCAACTTTTTTCCACACCCTTCAAGCTAGAGACTTGAAACTTTCCAATTCTCTTTATCTATGGGATAGTAAATTAAAGTGTCAAGATGGGGGTTCTACGATAACTGGGGGGCTGGCAAATCGATAAATTCGATAACTCAAAACCGATAAATCCACATATTTCGCACATCCTTACAGCTAGAACTACCAAATTTGGTAAGAAGATAGCTACTAGCAACCCCCAAAAAACTGCATCAAAAATTTTGGAGCCACGCCCACATATTCCGCCCCCAGCCCCCCGCAATTTAAAGTAAAAAAGCCTATAACTCCCACAGTTTTTCAGCTTTAGCCACCAAATTTGGTGCCAAGATAGGTGATGATGACCGCCCAAAAACTGCATCAAAAGTTTGGATGCCACGCCCACTAATAATGCCCTAGCCAAACCCATCCGCCCCAGCGCTTCGTCAAAAACGGGAATGCGTGTATCTTCCAGAGTTGTAGAGCTAGAGCCTCCAAATTTGGTAGGAAGATAGCTGGCAACGACCCCCAAAAAATTGCATCAAAGTTTTGGATCCACGCCCACCCATTCTGCCCCCAGCTCCCCCGCATTTTAAAGTTAAAAAATCATATATCTCCAACAGTTTTTGAGCTGGAGCCACCAAATTTGGTGCAAAGATAGGTGATGATGACCCCCCAAAAACTGCATCAAAAGTTTGGATGCCACGACCACCGATACTGCCCAAGCCGCCCCCATCCACCCCAACGCTTCGTCAAAAACGGGAATGCGTGTATCTTCCAGAGTTGTGGAGCTAGAGCCTCCAAATTTGGTGGGAAGATAGCTGTCAACAACCACCAAAAAACTGCATCAAAGTTTTGGAGCCACGCTCCCCCCATTCCGCCCCCAGCCTCCCCCGCATTTTAAAGTCAAAATAGCCCATATCTCCCACAATTTTTGAGCTATAGCCACCAAATTTGGTGCCAAGATAGGTGATGATGACCCCCCAAAAACTGCATCAAAAGTTTGGATGCCACGACCACCGATACTGCCCAAGCCGCCCCCATCCACCCCAACGCTTCGTCAAAAACGGGAATGCGTGTATCTTCCAGAGTTGTGGAGCTAGAGCCTCCAAATTTGGTAGGAAGATAGCTGGCAACGACCCCCAAAAAATTGCATCAAAGTTTTGGAGACACGCCCACCCATTCCGCCCCCAGCTCCCCCGCATTTTAAAGTTAAACAAGTGGAAACGTTGCAGTCGGACGCAACCGACTGCGGTATACTCGATACCAGTATTAAAACCGGTAAAATGAGGCCTAATTGCAAAGGGGTACGGATGAGGCAGGGTGTACGCTGCCTTAAAGATTCTCCGATGCAGATGGGGATGCCACCAGCTGTCTTCGTTGCAAATTTGGTGACTCTAGCTCAAAGCTTGTAAAATGTGGGGAAAGGGCGGTATGGGTGGGCGTGGCATCCAAATTTTTGATGCAGATCTTTGTGAAATGTCAATTGCTATCTCCATACCAAATTTGGTGACTCTAGCTGGAAATTTGTAAATATTGGGGAAAGGGGGCTGGGGGCGGTATGGGTGGGCGTGGCATCCCAATTTTTGATGCAGATCTTTGTGAAATGTCAATTGCTATCTTCATACCAAATATTAAAACTCTAGCTCGAAGTTTGTAATAAGTGGGGAAAGGGGGCTGGGGGCGGTATGGGTGGGCGTGGCATCCCAATTTTGATGCAGATCTTTGTTAAATGTCAATTGCTATCTTCATACCAAATTTGGTGACTCTAGCTCAAAGTTTGTAAATGGTGGGGAAAGGGGGCTGGGGGCGGTATGGGTGGGCTTGCCATCCCAATTTTTGGTGCAGATCTTTGTGAAATGTCAATTGCTATCTTCATACCAAATTTGGTGACTCTAGCTCAAAGTTTGTAAATGGTGGGGAAAGGGGGCGGAATGGGTGGGCTTGGCTCCAAAACTTTTGGGGTCGTTACCAGCTATCTTCCCACCAAATTTGGAGGCTCTAGCTCCACAACTCTGGAAGATACACGCATTCCCGTTTTTGACGAAGCGTTGGGGTGGATGGGGGCGGCTAGGGCAGTGTCGGTGGGCGTAGTATCCAAACTTTTGATGCAATTTTGGGGGTCATCATCACCTATCTTGGCACCAAATTTGGTGGCTCTAGCTCAAAACTGTGGGAGTTATAGGCTTTTTTACTTTAAATTGCGGGGGGGCTGGGGCGGAATGGGTGGGCGTGGCTCCAAAATTTTTGATGCAGTGTTTTGGGGTTGCTAGTAGCTATCTTTTTACCAAATTTGGTAGTTCTAGCTGTAAGGATGTGCGAAATATGTGGATTTATCGGTTTTGAGTTATCGAATTTATCGATTTGCCAGCCCCCAGTTATCGTAGAACCCCCATCTTGACACTTTAATTTACTATCCCATAGATAAAGAGAATTGGAAAGTTTCAAGTCTCTAGCTTGAAGGGTGTGGAAAAAGTTGCGAACATACAGACGGACGGACGGACGGACGGACGGACGGACGGACACCATGACGGACATTGCCAAACCCAATATACTCTTTACCTTCGGTATCGAGTATAAAAATCATATATCTCCAACAGTTTTTGAGCTACAGCCACCAAATTTGGTGCGAAGATAGGTGATGATGACCCCCCAAAAACTGCATGAAAAATTTTGATGCCACGCCCACCCATACTGCCCCCAGCTCCCCTTTCGCTACATTTTACAAACTTCGAGCTAGAGTCAACAAATTTGGTATGCAGGTAGCAATTGACATTCCACATGAACTGCATCAAAATTTTTGATGCCACGCCCACCCATAACGCCCCCATGCCCCCTTCCCACGTATTTTACAAACTTCGAGCTAGAGTCACCAAATTTAGTATGAAGATAGCAATTGACATTCCACAAAGATCTGCATGAAAAACTTTGATGCCACGCCCACCCATACTGCCCCCAGCTCCTCTTTCTCCACCTATTACAAACTTTGAGCTAGAGTCACCAAATTTGCAACGAAGACTGCTGGTGCCATCCCCATCTGCATCGGAGAATTTTTAAGGCAGCGTACACCCCCTGCCGCATCCGTACCCCTTTGAAATGAGGCCTCTTTTTACTGGTTTTAATACTGGTATCGAGTATACCGCAGTCGGTTGCGTCCGACTGCAACGTTTCCACTTGTTTTGAAGTTACATTTATCACAATCTTCAATTCTGAATATAGCCACGCATGATTTTCTTTCTTGAAGATATCTAGCCTTCTGTGACATTTGTTCCACTTTTGAGCTAATTTTACGCAAAAAAAACGTTATATATCTTTATTTTGTTTTTCCACTTCATCCAAAATTGTTCGGTTTTTAATTTTCCCAACGACGTGTTTCCAAACGGCATCAAATTGTTTTTTTTTGACATTCTTTCCGCCATATTTCAAACAAATCAATTTTTTTATACCGAGGTAACCTAAAGAAAAGATGTTTTTCACGTAAATCGCAAAATATCGCAGTTTGAAATTAATTGCAAACGACACATTATCTATTAGTTAATCTACTTTTAAAATTTGAAAGAGGTCAAATGGGGTCAAAATTTTGTAGAGCTTACAGAAAGTCAAATTTAGAAATAAATTGTACCGTTTAAAGGTTATGTAGAGTAATTAGTTATTTAAAAGTATAGCGACACAAATAAACAGCCTATTAATTAAAATTATTTCTAATTACTCGTGCCTTTATTTTCCATTTTACAAAAATCAATTATTGTTAACACAATTGGAGAAACACGAGCTTGAAGTTTACCAAACACTACTGAACTTGCAAGCACATTTGTATAACAAATTGCATTGGTTGACTTTGACGCACAGCTGTGTAACGGAACTTTATTTTTAGCATAAACAAAATTCACGTGGCTTTTATTGGAAGTATTTCCAATGGAAAAACAACAACAACAAATTTTTAACGGCACTTTCATTCTTATCACTTTAGCACAGCAAAAGCTGCAATTTGACCTATAGTGCAGTGGTGGTGGTAAGCTGCCATCTCTTGGGGCAATGGGGATACCCGAGCCCGCCTTATCTGTGAGGAGAGGCATGGTAGTACCATGCCTTGCCAGCTAGTCTGCCTTTCAGTTTCCCTCGATGTCTTTTTGTCTGGGCACCCCAATGAGAAGAATTTCGAACTGCTCTGCCATCTCCTGCAGAGATCTGCGGCTGATAGTGACAGATATCGAGTTGGATGATATCACCTTTAGTGATTTAATAGCCGCCTGGCTATCTGAAAATCTGCAGATCCTAGCTGCAGAGCATTTTAATGCAAAAAAGTGGCTCCTGTTTTGCAGCGATCTCGGCTTGAAACACACTGCAATGATTAGTAAGTCTGAAAGATTTACTGATGGGTAGCTCTTCGCAAAAGACGCCTCCCCCTACCCGATCGTCTAGCTTTGAGCCATCAGTGTAAATTTTTACTGAGTTTGTCAGTCCTGGCGTGCCTGAGCACCAATCGTGTCTATGGGGGATTAGTGTGTGGAAAGGGGTTCTGGGCAATTCCTGAGGACAGCCATAGTCCGTGTTTGAGGGGTAAGTGAGATTCCCACAAGGATATTGGAGTGTCCGTTATTCTGTTCGGACCACTGCTTTGTTTCCCTCATGCATAGGGCAGAGAGAGTTGCTACTAATTTCCCCATTTTGTCTATAAGTAGAAGATTTAGTATGTTGTCAAGAGCCTCAGTTGGTGTTGCTCTGAGGGCTCCTGTTGTGGTCAGTCCAGCTGCACGCTGTTTTTTGCGAAGCTTGTGAACTGACACAGTTGGCCACCATACTGAGACTCCGTACAGTAGGATGGGCCGAACGATGGCTGTGTATAGCCACAGCGTGATATGGGGTCCCATTCCCCATTTCAGCCCAATAGACTTCCAGCATGTATATACTGCGACTGAGGCCTTCTTAACCCGTTCTTTTCTGTTAAGATTCCAGTCTAGTTTACTATCTAGAGTGAGCCCTTAGTATTTGGCGGATTTACTGAAGGCAAGTTGCAGCTATTCCGGGTTGGTGGTCTAAGGGGAGGGAGTCAGTTTTAGCTAGGTTTAGTCCAAGTCCCTTTGATGTAGCCCATGAGGACAGGGTTCGAAGTGCAGTGGTCATACGCTCGCACAAACTTTGGGTGTCTTGCACGAGAAGGCTATGACAAATGTCATCCGCATACGTGATCAATCGACAGGCCTCTCCCACTCAGGATCGCAGCAAGCTGTTAACAGCCACATTCCAAAGGAGAGGGGGAGAGAACACCCTCTTGCGGGGCACTTCTTTTAACGGATCTGGAAATGGTCGAACACCCCAGTGTGGCCCTGACGGTCCTGCACTTAAGCAGTTGATCAATCAGCTCCACAATGCGGTGTCCAACCCCCAGCTCCGACTGTGCCAACATTGTTAAAAGCGCCCTCAATGTCAAGAAAGGCTATAAGGCAGTACTCCTTGTGGTGGAGTGCCTTTTCTATTGTAGAGATAACAGCGTGAAGAGCTGTCTCAGTAGATTTACCTTTTTGGTAAGCGTTTTGAGCTTGGGAGAAATAGTCGGTGGTGATCGAATTTCTAATATGTAGGCACCAGCACCCTTTCTAGTGTCTTGAGTAGAAAGGATTTAGACTTATGGGACTATAATCCTTTGGGGTCGTGTATGAGGCTTTGCCAGCCTTGGGAATGAAGACGACTTCCGATTCGAGCCATGGCTTGGGGATCGAACCTGTCGTTAGGATGCCTGAAAAGATTTTCTGTAGCCAGTTTATGGCTATATCCCCTGCATGCTGTAGTTGGGCTGGAATGATTCCGTAGGGCGAAAAACTTCGGATAGCCCATGAAATTATATCTTTGGAGAAAAGGTCAGTGGAGTCATGCTCCTGAATTTCTCTGAAGTAGCGGGGCGTAATCCTACGACTGAGCATCCGGGAAAGTGAATTTCCTCCAAAAGTTCCAGTGACTCTAGACTGGTGGTTGTCCACGAGTCATCAGGTTTTTGAGGAAGCCCACGGGTGCTTGTATGCTCGAGAGAACTTTTCTGAGCCTAGCGGCTTCTGCAGTTTTCTCGATTGTGAAGCAGAAATTCTGCCAAATGAAGCGCTTAGCTTGTTTAAGTCTCTTTTTTATAGAAGGTTAGGCTGGCTTTATAGAGACTCCATGACTTGTTTAGGGTGGGATAAGTCTTGCGAAAGACTCTTTTTCGTACGTTTTACGTTTCTGCGCCACTTAGGACCAGTTTCTCAATGTCTGGTTAAAGTAAGAATTAGCTAACGACCAGATAAATTTAACGCTCGCGTTAAGCCAATTTGGTTTTCTCAATGTATAGTTAAGTTAAATCGATATGATACTATCGCATTGATGGTGCTGCCACCCTTTTCGAGCCCTTTTCGAGAAAAACAGCTGTTTTTGTTTGGTATTTTTTGTCTGCCAAATTCTTCTTCCAACTCAAAAATAACAATTAAAAAATGTAAATGAGTAAACAAACAAGTTTAATGAGCTCAGTTGAGAACAGAAAGCGGAAACGAGGAAAAAACTTTTCAGTTGCTGAGGAGCACATACTTGTTGACCTTGTGGAGTCACAACAAAGTATTTTGGAAAACAAAAGGAGCGATATTGTGACTTGGAAGCGGAAAGACGAAGCCTGGCAAAAACTGGCCGTTCAGTTGATTTTGTCAATCTGAATCTTTGCACAAGTTTCGCTTCATCCAACTCGGTGAAATAGTTCACCCTTTGTCTAAAATTTCTAGAACTATTCACGCGCTGCTCCATTTCTTCAAATTGTGTTTCCATTGCGTGGATGTAAAAAATTCTTTGATGCGATGCCATTTTGCTTGAATAATAAAATGTAAACAATGCAAGTGTCAGCCACAGTCAGCTGTTTGCCTAACGATGGTTTCATCGTATTTATATCGGCACTTCACGAGAGAACAAATTTTAGCCGGCACTCAGGCCTCATGTTAGCTTTAATCACAAACAACCCTAACCAGACATTGCGAAACTAAATTTTGACTAACCATCAGTTAGTTAAGCTAACCATCGTTAGTTTAGCTAACCAGACATTGAGAAACTGGCCCTTAGACTTAGAGATATCGAGAGAAAAATCTATGTCGATATATCTATGATCGGAAAAAGAACGGTCGTCTACCACTCTCCATTTTGTGTCTTTGGTCAAGGGAGGCTGTGGCTAGCGTCATGTCTAAGACCTCTTCCCTATTCTTTGTAATAAAAGTCGTGTCGGTACCTATATAACAAATGTTCAAATTGGTCGAGAGGATATAGTTAAAGAGTGACTCACCCCGTTCATTTATATCCGTGCTACCCCACTGATGGGGGTGAGTGTTGGCGTCGCATCCTATGATGAGCTCGGTGCTTGTCGTTTCGCTGTCGGCGATGAGCAGGAGGTGTGGGAGCAGAAAAATGTCTAGATATTTTCTGGCAAGTATGCAGGTGCGGACCTTATCTTCAATGCGGGTTACAAGTAGCTTGTACACTTTTATTCCATGTACAGAAACCTTGCCATCACAAACCCAAGGTTCCTGGAAGGCTTATCCTGGAGAAGGCTTATCATATTGGCCATGTCATCGGCCAAGCCAGAGTCCTCTGACTGGTGGCAGGCCTAGGCCTGGACGTCACTTTCGGTGACTGTGTTTAGGGTGCCATTGGCTGTGGTATCGCAAGCCTCCACCCGTGGCTGCCCACTTGGGGCTATGACGTCTTCGGACATCAGTGCATCATTATGGGCCAAAGGCTTGCTTGCCGCATTCAAACGGTACAGACGTATCGCTATCGGCTTGAAGCCGTAGTTGGCCACTCCGTTGGACGCGGCTAAGGCCTATGCTGACTCGTCATTAATGACGAGGGTCACCTGTCGGCTGTTACCTTCAGGCGCCTCGAGCTTGGCGATCCTCAAATCTTGCGTAGCCAAGTCAGGGTTAGTTAGCTGTAGGAGTTTTAGGATCCTATCCGGTTCCTCAGGCTTGGCGAAATCCCAAACTCTTGCTCGAGGTCTGCTGGGCACGTCCTTCCAGTCGACCGCCTCTAGCTTTGCGCCGGGATAGACTTCTCCCAATAGAGCAACAGCTTTTTTATACAATTCTGCGGTTCTTTCGTCCTCATAGGCAATTTCTTTGATGTTGCCATGATACCACCCGGCAGCAGAGCAACGGGGTGGCAGTCCGCCAGAAAGCACCATCAGGTCGACGACCTTATCCTGGAGCTCGTTTTCAATAGCCCCCCTATTCCACTAGATATGGCCCTCTTTGTGGCCCTTGTCGAGGACCCCAATGAGAGACTTCTCCCGTGCGGCTTCGGCGAAGGACCGAGTCAGCGGCTGTGGCTGCGGGGAAGGCCTGATCCGCTTGGCTTGCGGGGCCGGCTCCTACACGGAGCGTTGACGCTTCTGCTTGGCTTTAGCGGCTGGGCTAGCTGGCTTGAAGTACCGCAGAATGGATTTCGCACCGCTGGTCCAGAATAAACGGCTTTTTTGGCCACTGAAATAGCGGGTCCCGGAGCAGTCGCCTGTGTCGCAGACCTGGAAGCTGGTGTTGCGAACTTCTGTTGCAACCTCCGTTTTTGTATTTATATTTTTTGGGCACATTTTTTGGGTCCCACGAGTGGACGGGAATGAAAAGTCACCCGCGACATAGCCCGTGTGCCGCGGGAAGCATAATTTAAACTGGAGGTCGGCAGGTATCCAGAGCTCGCATAGCAAAGACCGAGCATCCCCTCGACCGCGAGTCCTCGGCACAGTGCTGTTCCACCTTGGACTGGGGTAATTTTATAGAGTGCGCGTTCTTCCCTTGTTGCTCCAATTGGATCGCAGCAAGCTGTTAACAGCCACATTCCAAAGGAGAGGGGAGAGAACACCCTCTTGCGGGGCACTTCTTTTAACGGATTTGGAAATGGTCGAACACCCCAGTGTGGCCCTGACGGTCCTGCACTTAAGCAGTTGATCAATCAGCTCCACAATGCGGTGTCCAACCCCAGCTCCGACTGTGCCAACATTGTTAAAAGCGCCCTCAATGTCAAGAAAGGCTATAAGGCAGTACTCCTTGTGGTGGAGTGCCTTTTCTATTGTAGAGATAACAGCGTGAAGAGCTGTCTCAGTAGATTTACCTTTTTGGTAAGCGTTTTGAGCTTGGGAGAAATAATCGGTGGTGATCGAATTTCTAATATGTAGGCACCAGCACCCTTTCTAGTGTCTTGAGTAGAAAGGATTTAGACTTATGGGACTATAATCCTTTGGGGTCGTGTATGAGGCTTTGCCAGCCTTGGGAATGAAGACGACTTCCGATTCGAGCCATGGCTTGGGGATCGAACCTGTCGTCAGGATGCCTGAAAAGATTTTCTGTAGCCAGTTTATGGCTATATCCCCTGCGTGCTGCAGTTGGGCTGGAATGATTCCGTAGGGCGAAAAACTTCGGATAGCCCATGAAATTATATCTTTGGAGAAAAGGTCAGTGGAGTCATGCTCCTGAATTTCTCTGAAGTAGCGGGGCGTAATCCTACGACTGAGCATCCGGGAAAGTGAATTTCCTCCAAAAGTTCCAGTGACTCTAGACTGGTGGTTGTCCACGAGTCATCAGGTTTTTTGAGGAAGCCCACGGGTGCTTGTATGCTCGAGAGAACTTTTCTGAGCCTAGCGGCTTCTGCAGTACTCTCGATTGTGAAGCAGAAATTCTGCCAAATGAAGCGCTTAGCTTGTTTAAGTCTCTTTTTATAGAAGGTTAGGCTGGCTTTATAGAGACTCCATGACTTGTTTAGGGTGGGATAAGTCTTGCGAAAGACTCTTTTTCGTACGTTTTACGTTTCTGCGCCACTTAGGACCAGTTTCTCAATGTCTGGTTAAAGTAAGAATTAGCTAACGACCAGATAAATTTAACGCTCGCGTTAAGCCAATTTGGTTTTCTCAATGTATAGTTAAGTTAAATCGATATGATACTATCGCATTGATGGTGCTGCCACCCTTTTCGAGCCCTTTTCGAGAAAAACAGCTGTTTTTGTTTGGTATTTTTTGTCTGCCAAATTCTTCTTCCAACTCAAAAATAACAATTAAAAAATGGAAATGAGTAAACAAACAAGTTTAATGAGCTCAGTTGAGAACAGAAAGCGGAAACGAGGAAAAAAACTTTTCAGTTGCTGAGGAGCACATACTTGTTGACCTTGTGGAGTCACAACAAAGTATTTTGGAAAACAAAAGGAGCGATATTGTGACTTGGAAGCGGAAAGACGAAGCCTGGCAAAAACTGGCCGTTCAGTTGATTTTGTCAATCTGAATCTTTGCACAAATTTCGCTTCATCCAACTCGGTGAAATAGTTCACCCTTTGTCTAAAATTTCTAGAACTATTCACGCGCTGCTCCATTTCTTCAAATTGTGTTTCCATTGCGTGGATGTAAAAAATTCTTTGATGCGATGCCATTTTGCTTGAATAATAAAATGTAAACAATGCAAGTGTCAGCCACAGTCAGCTGTTTGCCTAACGATGGTTTCATCGTATTTATATCGGCACTTCACGAGAGAACAAATTTTAGCCGGCACTCAGGCCTCATGTTAGCTTTAATCACAAACAACCCTTACCAGACATTGCGAAACTCAATTTTGACTAACCATCAGTTAGTTTAGCTAACCATCGTTAGTTTAGCTAACCAGACATTGAGAAACTGGCCCTTAGACTTAGAGATATCGAGAGAAAAATCTATGTCGATATATCTATGATCGGAAAAAGAATGTTCGTCTACCACTCTCCATTTTGTGTCTTTGGTCAAGGGAGGCTGTGGCTAGCGTCATGTCTAAGACCTCTTCCCTATTCTTTGTAATAAAAGTCGTGTCGGTACCTATATAACAAATGTTCAAATTGGTCGAGAGGATATAGTTAAAGAGTGACTCACCCCGTTCATTTATATCCGTGCTACCCCACTGATGGGGGTGAGTGTTGGCGTCGCATCCTATGATGAGCTCGGTGCTTGTCGTTTCGCTGTCGGCGATGAGCAGGAGGTGTGGGAGCAGAAAAATGTCTAGATATTTTCTGGCAAGTATGCAGGTGCGGACCTTATCTTCAATGCGGGCTACAAGTAGCTTGTACACTTTTTATTCCATGTCCAGAAACCTTGCCACCACAAACCCAAGGTTCCTGGAAGGCTTATCCTGGAGAAGGCTTATCATATTGGCCATGTCATCGGCCAAGCCAGAGTCCTCTGACTGGTGGCAGGCCTAGGCCTGGACGTCACTTTCGGTGACTGTGTTTAGGGTGCCATTGGCTGTGGTATCGCAAGCCTCCACCCGTGGCTGCCCACTTGGGGCTATGACGTCTTCGGACATCAGTGCATCATTATGGGCCAAAGGCTTGCTTGCCGCATTCAAACGGTACAGACGTATCGCTATCGGCTTGAAGCCGTAGTTGGCCACTCCGTTGGACGCGGCTAAGGCCTATGCTGACTCGTCATTAATGACGAGGGTCACCTGTCGGCTGTTACCTTCAGGCGCCTCGAGCTTGGCGATCCTCAAATCTTGCGTAGCCAAGTCAGGGTTAGTTAGCTGTAGGAGTTTTAGGATCCTATCCGGTTCCTCAGGCTTGGCGAAATCCCAAACTCTTGCTCGAGGTCTGCTGGGCACGTCCTTCCAGTCGACCGCCTCTAGCTTTGCGCCGGGATAGACTTCTCCCAATAGAGCAACAGCTTTTATACAATTCTGCGGTTCTTTCGTCCTCATAGGCAATTTCTTTGATGTTGCCATGATACCACCCGGCAGCAGAGCAACGGGGTGGCGGTCCGCCAGAAAGCACCATCAGGTCGACGACCTTATCCTGGAGCTCGTTTTCAATAGCCCCCCCTATTCCACTGGATATGGCCCTCTTTGTGGCCCTTGTCGAGGACCCCAATGAGAGACATCTCGCGTGCGGCTTCGGCGAAGGACCGAGTCAGCGGCTGTGGCTGCGGGGAAGGCCTGATCCGCTTGGCTTGCGGGGCCGGCTCCTACACGGAGCGTTGACGCTTCTGCTTGGCTTTAGCGGCTGGGCTAGCTAGCTTGAAGTACCGCAGAATGGATTTCGCACCGCTGGTCCAGAATAAACGGCTTTTTGGCCACTGAAATAGCGGGTCCCGGAGCAGTCGCCTGTGTCGCAGACCTGGAAGCTGGTGTTGCGAACTTCTGTTGCAACCTCCGTTTTTGTATTTATATTTTTTGGGCACATTTTTTGGGTCCCACGAGTGGACGGGAATGAAAAGTCACCCGCGACATAGCCCGTGTGCCGCGGGAAGCATAATTTAAACTGGAGGTCGGCAGGTATCCAGAGCTCGCATAGCAAAGACCGAGCATCCCCTCGACCGCGAGTCCTCGGCACAGTGCTGTTCCACCTTGGACTGGGGTAATTTTATAGAGTGCGCGTTCTTCCCTTGTTGCTCAAATTGGCTAACGGCCTTGTAATTAATAACTAAGACCCCTTTTACACGATGAAGTTTTTTCATGAAGTTTTTTTTGTTGTAGGCAAAGGGAGTAGTGGGGTAACAGCTGCATGCAATGCTTCATGACTTGTGAAGCAGTGATTTATTTTTCTCATTTTGCTTTGCCTTATTCCGATTGCATGTAAACACAGAGTTGCACAGTGTTTGATGTGAATAATAAAGTTATCGATACGAAATATCGCACAAGCAAATACTAGCGCCCATAGTAAATACATTGTTTTGGTTAAGAAATTATTAATAGAAATATTCACTGAATCCATTTTATTTACTTGTTACTTCTTAAATCAATTATATGTTAACAAATAAAACAATCGATGGCAAAGATGTATGTTTATCGACCATAAATTTAAAACAGAGTTGCATTTACAAAGAAAATGCTGCATGAAAAAACATCATCGTGTAAATGCGACCAGATTTGCGAAGATGTTTTAAAACAGAATGAGAAAAAACTTCATGAAAAAACTTCATCGTGTAAAAGGGGTCTAAGACATCATTCTTAGTCATAAATTCAAGTTTGGCTCTCATATATCGTGGTTGGTTTCATCTAGAGGTGGTCGAAAGAGTCTTATGATTCCACAAAGCTCTGCATCAAAAATTTGGATGCCATACCCACCCATACCACCCCCAGCCCCCCTTCCCCCACCTTTTACAAACTTTGAGCTAGAGTCACCCAATTTGGTATGAAAATAGCATTTGACCAGATCTGCATCAAAAATTTGGATGCCACGCCCACCCATACCACCCACAGCCCCCTTCCCCCACCTTTTACAAACTTTGAGCTAGAGTCACCAAATTTGACGGAAGACAGTTGGTGGCATCCCCATCTGCATCGGAGAATCTTTAAGGCAGCGTACACCCCTGCCGCATCCATACCCCTTTGCAATCAGGCCTCTTTTTACCGGTTTTAATACTGGTAACGAGTATACCGTAGTCGGTTGCGTCCGACTGCAACGTTTCCACTTGTTTCTGTTTCTGTTTTTAATTATGAACTTTTATTTGCGTTCTGCCACGTTTTAAATAAGTTAAATGAATGGATATTTTTTTTTTTGGAAAACACCGAACAAATTAAATTACTGAAATTATACAAAATTAATAAATGATTTATCAATAGTATATAGCATAATATTATAGCATTAAATATATTTAAAGCGGATTTTGTCAGGGGATATCTCAATAGCTAAGGCATCCGTTTCGTTACAGAATTATATATGCGATAAGTTTAAGCTTAAATGATTCTATAGGGAAGCTCACTGATCAGAAAGCTTGGTAGCATCCGAAATACCGCTGTCTGGCTAGCCAAAAACTGTTCACTCCCAATTGTCAATGTTTCGAAAACCCCCTTGGTTCAATGTCATCAATAACAAGGATAAATAGGTAATGGCTTATAGCAACCGTATCGGGTCATAGCCTGATGCGAAACTTGCCTCAACGCTCTCCTGGCTTGTGCACGTGTTCACCAGTTGGTAACACCAAGAGCCGACCTGTTGGCAAGTGTTATCCTTCGCTTAATCTACATGGTGAAATCATTGTTTCAAGTCACCGCGGATTCAAGATAAATAAATACCTGGACGGACTCAAAACTATAGCTATCTGCAGTCAGCTGAGAATGAAGACGCCGTGATTCTCTACTATAGCACACCATGAACTTTATTTTGCTCGTGCTTACTGCCAGACCTACTTTAGCTGATTCCTGCTCGATTATTCCAAAACCTGCAGATACATCACGCTTAGTCTGACCAATTATGTCAATATCATAAGCGTATCCACGGATCTGGACACTTATGTTTGTTAGTATTGTGCCCGTCCGCTGTACACCAGCCTTTCTTATAATACTCTTCATCAAAAGATTATAGAACATACAAAAGACCGAGTTACCTTGGTCATTTTCTGCCATGACAGAGCTAGTGGTGTTGCTCAGTGTCATTCTACAAGCTCGCGGTTGGTTTGCAGGAACACCAACATCAGCAATTAGCTGATCTCGCCGTTGATATGGTTTTTGCACGTCCTTCCCAGAATTTTGAGCAGGATGAAATCCACTTTGATAAGGCTCAATAAATGCCTCGGCATGTGACTTCAGTCTCTTCCTCAAAATGCATTGTGAACCCTTTATATTCGATGGGAAGAAGACTAATGCCACGATAATTGGTACGCAATGTAGCATCAACCGTCTTCAAAATGGAAAACATCAGACTTAGGTTCCAACGGGTATGCTCTACGAAAGTCATATCTCGCAGATCAGTTGATGCAGGCATCCTACCAACTCATTGCCATCAGCCTTGTGCAATCCAGCAGATACATATGCCATCAGAACCAGAGGCTTTTTTCGATGGGTTGCAACCTTAACTTCGATATTTCCTGGGAACTGATACATCAAAGTCATCAATAGTTGGGGATATTAAACATACTTCTTCAAAGTCAATGCTTGGATCATTGCCTGCCAACAAACTTGAGAAGTATCGCTCCATAATATCAGTAAGGGAGAAGCCCCAATCTCGGACACTGTACAGAAGTCGGACACCCCCTTTATTTTGCGAGTTTTGATGCTAGCGCGGTCTAATTTCTGTGACAGACAGCTTTCAGTGCCGGCTTTCTTTTGACATGGTCTACAGGTGTTAATACCTAGTTTTGGCTAATTCAGAGACAAAAATTAAAATACCGATATTCCGACCTAAACTTTTAAAATTTCAACGCTTATGTAATTGAATTATTCCACGATTCAGCAAATGTTAATACAGTTTTTCTTATTCGTTTCATCATGCTCTTTCATATTCTGCAATCAAACATTTTTTTTCTTCAATATTTTGGGTTTTACATTCAAAAATGTTAAAACCGTGCTTTCTTCTAATCTGGACACTGTTGATGTTTCACAATTGAGCACGATTAATTGTAATCGATATTTTCATTCAATTGAATCGATGATCATCTTCATATACATGTATCAAAATGAGCGCGCAACGAGAAGACGTACATTCGCAACAAAATTTGTTGGCCGCGATTAAATTGGTTCTATTGAATTTCATAGTTAATTGAATAATAATTTCATAATAAATGGTTTTGATGAAACAAACCCAAAAATAAGAATAATGAGTTTGTTTACATATTTCGCGCCATATTAATAAGGTATGTGAGCAATGATGAGCGTGCGATGCATAGATCGATACATCAATCGATATATCGATGCATAACTTGCGATACTGCTCATTACGAGCAATGATAATTAATAAAATATTAAATTCGTTTGATTTTCATTGTTTAATTGCATAAAAAACAAAATCTTACATAAAAACAATGATTTGGCATTTTATTTTATTTAATTGGCTGCATTTTCACAAGATAAAAGGAGGTGTCCAACTTCGGGGCACTTTTTTGAAAATCGTGATTTTGAGTTTTTTCATTAAATGTTAAATATATCATTAAACATTAATGAAATGTGTATAATGCCTTATACCAATCGATGCGCAATTGAACAAGCTTTCCAACGATACTAACAGATAAGCTGTACGTTGACAGTCTTATGTGACAAAAACCAAAGGGGTGTCCAACATTAGGGCTTCTCTCTTACTTTCTGTGCATCTGTGTCTAAGTATCCCTCATCATCCCTGCATGATACCCATTGGTTCTGCAATCCTTGGGAGCCTTAGCTGCAACCAGTAGTGGTCTAAGTCGATATTAGCACCCCGAACAAATCGCACTTATAGTATGCTTAATGCATGCCTTGTATAATTGCAACATGATCCATTTGATTTTGAGTTTGCTGATCGGAGGACAGGCAGAATGCTTAGAGTATGTATTAATCTAAGATCATTGTTCGAGGTGAACTAAAGTAGTCTTTACCGTTTTTATGGCATCTACATGACAAAATTGTCCGATTTGGTCGATTTCGATAAATTATCCCGTTCCAGCTAAAGGAGTACCCCTGTCCGAATATACTAGTTTACATGAAAATACATAGTAATCACATAATATCAACGTCATATCACGTCGACGTTATTTCGGTGTTCAGTAACAGGCTTGTGACGCCGTCGACTGATACGTTTGAACTTAAAGACCTTTCCTTACGCAGCTATGGCGACGCTATTCTACCGACGAGAGTAGTCCCCATTTTTTTGGCGAGGTATCGATATTTCTGGTCAAATTTCCAGTATCGGAAGCTAAAATGAGCTGATTTAAAATGAAAACAAATGTGTAAGAACAAATTATCTTTGATCAATTTATTCTAATGGAACAATTTTATTTTAAGGGGATGTCGTACGGAATGGAGAACGGTGGACGGCTGACCTTGAAACCGTAGTTTTAGGCAGCGTTTACAATGTCAGCGTGAGATTGGAAAATGTTTTGTTCCTGTCTGACACACATATTTTTCACATAAGTTTGTCTCCCTCATTTCCAATCTGTAACCGGTCTCGCTTGCATCTCAGCTTGGAGTGGAAAAAAGCTATTCAAAAATTGAGTTTTAAAAGCTGTCAATAGGTGTCGCATTTTCGAAATTAGCAACTATTTTACTCAAAATGGCTGTCAATAGGTGTCGCATCTTCGTAAGCTCCAATGTTTTTACCACTATTTTACTCAATACAGAGGTAAATGTTAATATAATTCACTATTTATATAATGGGTAAATAAGGGTATAATGGTTTCGTGCAAAAGTATGTAACAGGCAGAAGGAAGCATCTCCGACCCCATAAAGTATATATATTCTTGATCAGCATCAACAGCCGAGTCGATATAGCCATGTCCGTCTGTCCGTCCGTCTATCCGTCTGTATGAACGCGTAGATCTCAGAGACTACAAGAGCTAGAGACTTCAGATTTTGGATATAAGTTCTCCTATACCATGAGCAGAACAAGTTTGCTTCAAATTATCGATAACTATTCTGGGTCCCGATATACACATGGAATCGATATAATAATAATAATATCGAATTTGGAAAATGTAAAAATGAGGGTTGAAAGAATGGGTAACGATAGATCTTTTATGAAAATTTCGTCCAAATCGGTTAAGAAACACCGGAGATATCGAATTTAATCGATTGAAGTTAAGTCAGTATACCAAAGTCTTATATAAATTTAATTTATTTATTGCAACTGGGTTCAGGGTATCTTCTAGTCGGGCTCTCCCGACTAGAGCCTTCTTACTTGTTCTACTATAATTTAAGTAGAGATGAGACTTTTTCTTAGAATAAAAATTGTGTTACCAAATAGTTATGAAAAAATGCTTTATAAAAGAACAATGTTGTAAAATCTTCAAGGTGTCAAAAGACACCCAATTGTAGAAATAGGTATACCATGTACATATCTTGAGTTTCAGGATAAGTAGGAGGAATATGATACCACTTTATTAATTTAACCACTATTATATGAATTGTCAAAAAATAAAATTAGAAAAATTACTCAACTTAGAAAATAATTTCAAGTCAAAGTTTTAAAAAGTGTCTTTTGACACCTTTGGTAGGAATAGTGTTAAAGCATTTGGTAGATAATTGTTGGTTTCCACATAAATAAGCTGCAATTTATTTACTGCGAATTTTATTCTTTCCCACTGGCTATGAGCGGAACTGCTGTTCTGAAAATGCGAACTTAATTTGTATGGTTTTAAAAATAATGTATATCGGAAGCCAGAATAGTTATCGATAATTTGAAGCAAACTTGTTCTGCTCATGGTATAGGAGAACTTATATCCAAAATCTGAAGTCTCTAGCTCTTGTAGTCTCTGAGATCCACGCGTTCATACAGACGGACATGGTTATATCGACTCGGCTGTTGATGCTGATCAAGAATATATGTACTTTATGGGGTCGGAGATGCTCCCTTCTGCCTGTTACATACTTTTGCACAAAACCATTATACCCTTATTTACCCATTTTATGGGTTAAGGGTATAAAAAGGAAAGGCGCAAGTTTGTCACAAAAACCGATGCTTAAGACTCTTCACCGCTATCATTAGTCTTTTTACGGGTGTCAGTGTGAACACCATATTAACACTATTCCTACCGAGGTTTTGTGTATATATAATTTACCAAAAGGTGTCTTTTGACACCTTAGCCGATTACTAATGAAAAAGCTTTTAAAGTTAAGGCCCATTCCCAGCAGCTGCGAAACGTAATTTTTAGCTGCAACTCTATATAAAAAAACAAGTGGAAACGTTGCAGTCGGACGCAACCGACTGCGGTATACTCGATACCAGTATTAAAACCAGTAAAAAGAGGCCTCATTTCAAAGGGGTATTGATGCGGCAGGGGTGTACGCTGCCTTAAAAATTCTCCGATGCAGATGGGGATGGCACCAGCAGTCTTCGTTGCAAATTTGGTGACTCTAGCTCAAAGTTTGTAATAGGTGGAGAAAGAGGAGCTGGGGGCAGTATGGGTGGGCGTGGCATCAAAATTTTTCATGCATATCTTTGTGGAATGTCAATTGCTATCTTCATACTAAATTTGGTGACTCTAGCTCGAAGTTTGTAAAATACGTGGGAAGGGGGCATGGGGGCGTTATGGGTGGGCGTGGCATCAAAAATTTTGATGCAGTTCATGTGGAATGTCAATTGCTACGTGCATACCAAATTTGTTGACTCTAGCTCGAAGTTTGTAAAATGTAGCGAAAGGGGAGCTGGGGGCAGTATGGGTGGGCGTGGCATCAAAATTTTTCATGCAGTTTTTGGGGGTCATCATCACCTATCTTCGCACCAAATTTGGTGGCTGTAGCTCAAAAACTGTTGGAGATATATGATTTTTAACTTTAAAATGCGGGGAGCTGGGGGCGGAATGGGTGGGCGTGGCTCCAAAACTTTGATGTAATTTTTTGGGGGTCGTTGCCAGCTTTTGATGCAGTTTTTGGGGGGGTCATCATCACCTATCTTGGCACCAAATTTGGTGGCTAAAGCTCAAAAATTGTGGGAGTTATAGGCTTTTTTTACTTTAAATTGCGGGGGGCTGGGGGCGGAATATGTGGGCGTGGCTCCAAAATTTTTGATGCAGTTTTTTGGGGGTTGCTAGTAGCTATCTTCTTACCAAATTTGGTAGTTCTAGCTGTAAGGATGTGCGAAATATGTGGATTTATCGGTTTTGAGTTATCGAATTTATCGATTTGCCAGCCCCCCAGTTATCGTAGAACCCCCATCTTGACACTTTAATTTACTATCCCATAGATAAAGAGAAGATAGGTGATGATGACCCCCCAAAACTCTGCATGAAAAATTTTGATGCCACGCCCACCCATACTCCGACCAGCTACATTTTACGGACTGGAGCTAGGGTCAACGGATTTGCAATTGACTTTCCACATGAACTGCATCAAAATTGTTGATGCCATGCCCACCCATAACGCCCCCATGCCCCCCTTCCCACGTATTTTATCAAACTTCGAGCTAGAGTCACCAAATTTAGTATGAAGATAGCAATTGACATTCCACAAAGATCTGCATGAAAAATTTTATGCCACGCCCACCCATACTGCCCCCAGCTCCTCTTTCTCCACCTATTACAAACTTTGAGCTAGAGTCAAATTTGCAACGAAGACTGCTGGTGCCATCCCCATCTGCATCGGAGAATTTTTAAGGCAGCGTACACCCCTGCCGCATCCGACCCCTTGAAATGAGGCCTCTTTTACTGGTTTTAATACTGGTATCGAGTATACCGCAGTCGGTTGCGTCCGACTGCAACGTTTCCACTTGTTATACTCGATACCGAAGGTAAAGAGTATATTGGGTTTGTGCAATGTCCGTCATGGTGTCCGTCCGTCCGTCCGTCCGTCCGTCTGTATGTTCGCAACTTTTTTCCCTTCAAGCTAGAGACTTGAAACTTTCCAATTCTCTTTATCTATGGGATAGTAAATTAAAGTGTCAAGATGGGGGTTCTACGATAACTGGGGGGCTGGCAAATCGATAAATTTGATAACTCAAAACCGATAAATCCACATATTTCGCACATCCTTACAGCTAGAACTACCAAATTTGGTAAGAAGATAGCTACTAGCAACCCCAAAAAACTGCATCAAAAATTTTGGAGCCACGCCCACATATTCCGCCCCCAGCCCCCCGCAATTTAAAGTAAAAAAAGCCTATAACTCCCACAGTTTTTGAGCTTTAGCCACCAAATTTGGTGCCAAGATAGGTGATGATGACCGCCCAAAAACTGCATCAAAAGTTTGGATGCCACGCCCACTAATAATGCCCTAGCCAAACCCATCCGCCCCAGCGCTTCGTCAAAAACGGGAATGCGTGTATCTTCCAGAGTTGTAGAGCTAGAGCCTCCAAATTTGGTAGGAAGATAGCTGGCAACGACCCCCAAAAAATTGCATCAAAGTTTTGGAGCCACGCCCACCCATTCCGCCCCCAGCTCCCCCGCATTTTAAAGTTAAAAAATCATATATCTCCAACAGTTTTTGAGCTGGAGCCACCAAATTTGGTGCAAAGATAGGTGATGATGACCCCCAAAAACTGCATCAAAAGTTTGGATGCCACGACCACCGATACTGCCCAAGCCGCCCCCATCCACCCCAACGCTTCGTCAAAAACGGGAATGCGTGTATCTTCCAGAGTTGTGGAGCTAGAGCCTCCAAATTTGGTGGGAAGATAGCTGTTAACGACCCCCAAAAAATTGCATCAAAGTTTTGGAGCCACGCCCACCCATTCCGCCCCCAGCCCCCCCGCATTTTAAAGTCAAAAAAGCCTATATCTCCCACAATTTTTGAGCTATAGCCACCAAATTTGGTGCCAAGATAGGTGATGATGACCCCCTAAAAACCGCACCAAAAGTTTGGATGCCACGCCCACCGGTACTGCCCTAGCCGCCCCCATCCACCCCAACGCTTCGTCAAAAACGGGAATGCCTGTATCTTCCAGAGTTGTGGAGCTAGAGCCTCCAAATTTGGTAGGAAGATAGCTGGCAACGACCCCCAAAAATTGCATCAAAGTTTTGGAGCCACGCCCACCCATTCCGCCCCCAGCTCCCCCGCATTTTAAAGTTAAAAAATCATATATCTCCAACAGTTTTTGAGCTACAGCCACCAAATTTGGTGCGAAGATAGGTGATGATGACCCCCAAAAACTGCATGAAAATTTTGATGCCACGCCCACCCATACTGCCCCCAGCTCCCCTTTCGCTACATTTTACAAACTTCGAGCTAGAGTCAACAAATTTGGTATGCAGGTAGCAATTGACATTCCACATGAACTGCATCAAAATTTTTGATGCCACGCCCACCCATAACGCCCCCATGCCCCCTTCCCACGTATTTTACAAACTTCGAGCTAGAGTCACCAAATTTAGTATGAAGATAGCAATTGACATTCCACAAAGATCTGCATGAAAAATTTTGATGCCACGCCCACCCATACTGCCCCCAGCTCCTCTTTCTCCACCTATTACAAACTTTGAGCTAGAGTCACCAAATTTGCAACGAAGACTGCTGGTGCCATCCCCATCTGCATCGGAGAATTTTTAAGGCAGCGTACACCCCTGCCGCATCCGTACCCCTTTGAAATGAGGCCTCTTTTTACTGGTTTTAATACTGGTATCGAGTATACCGCAGTCGGTTGCGTCCGACTGCAACGTTTCCACTTGTTATACTCGATACCGAAGGTAAAGAGTATATTGGGTTTGTGCAATGTCCGTCATGGTGTCCGTCCGTCCGTCCGTCCGTCCGTCTGTATGTTCGCAACTTTTTCCACACCCTTCAAGCTAGAGACTTGAAACTTTCCAATTCTCTTTATCTATGGGATAGTAAATTAAAGTGTCAAGATGGGGGTTCTACGATAACTGGGGGGCTGGCAAATCGATAAATTTGATAACTCAAAACCGATAAATCCACATATTTCGCACATCCTTACAGCTAGAACTACCAAATTTGGTAAGAAGATAGCTACTAGCAACCCCCAAAAAACTGCATCAAAAATTTTGGAGCCACGCCCACATATTCCGCCCCCAGCCCCCCGCAATTTAAAGTAAAAAAAGCCTATAACTCCCACAGTTTTTGAGCTTTAGCCACCAAATTTGGTGCCAAGATAGGTGATGATGACCGCCCAAAAACTGCATCAAAAGTTTGGATGCCACGCCCACTAATAATGCCCTAGCCAAACCCATCCGCCCCAGCGCTTCGTCAAAAACGGGAATGCGTGTATCTTCCAGAGTTGTGGAGCTAGAGCCTCCAAATTTGGTAGGAAGATAGCTGGCAACGACCCCCAAAAAATTTCATCAAAGTTTTGGAGCCACGCCCACCCATTCCGCCCCCAGCTCCCCCGCATTTTAAAGTTAAAAAATCATATATCTCCAACAGTTTTTGAGCTGGAGCCACCAAATTTGGTGCAAAGATAGGTGATGATGACCCCCAAAAACTGCATCAAAAGTTTGGATGCCACGACCACCGATACTGCCCAAGCCGCCCCCATCCACCCCAACGCTTCGTCAAAAACGGGAATGCGTGTATCTTCCAGAGTTGTGGAGCTAGAGCCTCCAAATTTGGTGGGAAGATAGCTGTCAACAACCCCCAAAAAACTGCATCAAAGTTTTGGAGCCACGCCCCCCCCATTCCGCCCCCAGCCCCCCGCAATTTAAAGTCAAAAAAGCCCATATCTCCCACAATTTTTGAGCTATAGCCACCAAATTTGGTGCCAAGATAGGTGATGATGACCCCCTAAAAACCGCACCAAAAGTTTGGATGCCACGCCCACCGATACTGCCCTAGCCGCCCCCATCCACCCCAACGCTTCGTCAAAAACGGGAATGCGTGTATCTTCCAGAGTTGTGGAGCTAGAGCCTCCAAATTTGGTAGGAAGATAGCTGGCAACGACCCCCAAAAAATTGCATCAAAGTTTTGGAGCCACGCCCACCCATTCCGCCCCCAGCTCCCCCGCATTTTAAAGTTAAAAAATCATATATCTCCAACAGTTTTTGAGCTACAGCCACCAAATTTGGTGCGAAGATAGGTGATGATGACCCCCCAAAAACTGCATGGAAAACTTTGATGCTACGCCCACCCATACTGCCCCCAGCTCCCCTTTCGCTACATTTTACAAACTTCGAGCTAGAGTCAACAAATTTGGTATGCAGGTAGCAATTGACATTCCACATGAACTGCATCAAAATTTTTGATGCCACGCCCACCCATAACGCCCCCATGCCCCCTTCCCACGTATTTTACAAACTTCGAGCTAGAGTCACCAAATTTAGTATGAAGATAGCAATTGACATTCCACAAAGATCTGCATGAAAAATTTTGATGCCACGCCCACCCATACTGCCCCCAGCTCCTCTTTCTCCACCTATTACAAACTTTGAGCTAGAGTCACCAAATTTGCAACGAAGACTGCTGGTGCCATCCCCATCTGCATCGGAGAATTTTTAAGGCAGCGTACACCCCTGCCGCATCCGTACCCCTTTGAAATGAGGCCTCTTTTTACTGGTTTTAATACTGGTATCGAGTATACCGCAGTCGGTTGCGTCCGACTGCAACGTTTCCACTTGTTATACTCGATACCGAAGGTAAAGAGTATATTGGGTTTGTGCAATGTCCGTCATGGTGTCCGTCCGTCCGTCCGTCCGTCCGTCCGACCGTCTGTATGTTCGCAACTTTTTTCCACACCCTTCAAGCTAGAGACTTGAAACTTTCCAATTCTCTTTATCTATGGGATAGTAAATTAAAGTGTCAAGATGGGGGTTCTACGATAACTGGGGGGCTGGCAAATCGATAAATTCGATAACTCAAAACCGATAAATCCACATATTTCGCACATCCTTACAGCTAGAACTACCAAATTTGGTAAGAAGATAGCTACTAGCAACCCCAAAAACTGCATCAAAAATTTGGGAGCCACGCCCACATACTCCGCCCCCAGCCCCCGCAATTTAAAGTAAAAAAGCCTATAACTCCCACAGTTTTTGAGCTTTAGCCGCCAAATTTGGTGCCAAGATAGGTGATGATGACCGCCCAAAAACTGCATCAAAAGTTTGGATGCCACGCCCACTAATAATGCCCTAGCCAAACCCATCCGCCCCAGCGCTTCGTCAAAAACGGGAATGCGTGTATCTTCCAGAGTTGTAGAGCTAGAGCCTCCAAATTTGGTAGGAAGATAGCTGGCAACGACCCCCAAATAATTGCATCAAAGTTTTGGATCCACGCCCACCCATTCCGCCCCCAGCTCCCCCGCATTTTAAAGTTAAAAAATCATATATCTCCAACAGTTTTTGAGCTGGAGCCACCAAATTTGGTGCAAAGATAGGTGATGATGACCCCCCATGATGACCCCCAAAACTGCATCAAAAGTTTGGATGCCACGACCACCGATACTGCCCAAGCCGCCCCCATCCACCCCAACGCTTCGTCAAAAACGGGAATGCGTGTATCTTCCAGAGTTGTGGAGCTAGAGCCTCCAAATTTGGTAGGAAGATAGCTGGTGTAATACAGTTGTCCTCAAGTTGATTAAATACTTTAAAACACAAGACATCGACGTCCGTTTGTTTTAACAGTTCTTTATTGAATGATTTTTTGAATATTAATTCTAACTTAAAGCTGGCCACTGCTTCGGCAGAGAAGTCAGCGCGAGAGCCGTACATAGTTTTGTATATAATATAAAGAGAGCGAGAGTATACACATATGTATAGTAAATGGTCTAAGCGTGAGAACGCTGACGCGGCATCGTTGTGCGCGTTGCATTCTTACGCGATCATGTTACCAGCACTGGGTGCTTGGCTTATTGTTTATGCAACGACAAAGTGTCGTTGCTCGATTTAATGTTTAGACAACAACAAAGTGTTGCTGTTTATTACATTTGAATATATATGAATATATGTGTATACTACATCTCCCTCCTTTTGAAAAATAACGTAATAATATGAAGTTATTTTAATAGTGTAATTATGTTTATGTTTTTTAATTAATTTTAATTTAATTTTAATTAATTATATTGTTATATTTATGTGTCTAAAAATGTATTAAAAATTAAAAAAATGATTGAAATTGTTTTGTGTTATTTTTTTTTTTTTTTGAAATGGGAAGTAATGAAAAAAAAATTTTTTTTTTTTTTTTTGTTTTTTTTTTTTTTTTTTTTTTTTTTTTTTTTTTTTTTTTTTTTTTTTAATAACAGTTGATCAGACTGTGCTTTCATGAAAGTTTTTAGTTATTGTATAGTTTTAACCTATTCTTATGAACTTTTTGTTTTTTATTGTTTTTACCTTTTATAATTATATTATCTTTATCTTCTATTTTTTCTACGCTAAATGGTCCTAAATATACTGAGTCTAGCTTATGGCCAGTTTCATTTTTTAGTAAAACTGTATCTCCTATTTTTAATTCGAAATTAATTATATTTCTATCATAATATTCTTTATTCCTAGCCTTATGTTTTTCCAGCATTATTCTAGCTCGTTTATATGCCTGTTCTAATCTAAATTTACTTTCTTTAGCATAGTTTTCTATGTTATATAGAGGTTTTATATTGTCTACTGTATTAAAATATTCGGGTAAATTATTTTGTTTGTTATAAACTAATTCATATGGACAATAGTTGTGTGCCATAGATGGGGTCGTGTTGAAACAGTACACAAAATATTTTAGCCACACATCCCAGTCGGTTTTATCAACTGAAATGTATGAGCGAATATATTCGTTAAAAGTTCTATGACTTCTTTCTACTGTTCCAACTGTCTGGTGGTGGTGTGCTGTAGACGTTATATTGTCTATTTTCAAATTTTTGCACAATTCATTAATAATCGAATTTTTATATTCAGTTCCCATGTCCGTAATGAACGTCTTCATTGGACCAAACTGCAATATAAAAGATTCAAATATAGCTTTAGCGACAGTACTAGCATTTTTGTTTGGGATCGGAATGGCAACGAGATATTTTGTTAAATCGCAAATAAGCGTTATTGCATATTCGTTACCATGTTCGGATCTTGGTAATGGACCAATAGTGTCAACAATTACCCTGTCGAAAGCATATATTGGTGTTTCTGTCAGTGTTAAATGGGTCTTTGTATGTAATGTCGTTTTAGACATTTGGCATTTTTGACATTTACGTATGTATTCTATTATGTTTTTTCGCATATTTTTCCATTTGTAATGTCTTTGTACTTTAGCTAAAGTTTTTGATATGCCAGTATGACCTCCTTGTATTGGATCATCATGAAATTTAGACAGTATAGCTTCTTTTTCTATATCATTTGATATATTGGTCACCGGCTTGAGTAGCGCTACTCTTAATAATTTTAATACATTATTGCCCATTTTCTTGAATAATTCTATTGAAACTTGTTCAAAGATTATATCATTCGGTGCCATTTTTAGTTCGCGTATATCGTGTACACCGGCTCTGCTTTCAAGCCGTTGGAAAAATTGACCTAAATCAATAACTCCATTTGCATACAGATCGCTAACATCTATTCTTGCAATGATTTGTTTACCATGCTTAAAGCAACACAGCATATCTTTCGTTTGCAAGGTCACTACTTTTCGTACATCGTCATTTGTTATGACTTCATATACGTTGGGCTTTGAAGCTTTATTTAGAGATTTATTTTTCAAATTCTCTTTTTCTATATCTTTTTCATTTCCTGCGCAGGAAATTTTCTGTCTTTTGTCTTGTCTAGTAGTGACTTTTAATATTTGATTCGTCATGTTTTTTAGCTCTTTAATGGTTATTCTTGATAACGCATCGGCTACAAAATTATCCTTACCCTTAAGATATTCCACCGTAAATTCGTATTCCTCCAAGTCAAGTCGCATTCTAGTTAATTTCGAGTTTGGGTTTACCATTGAAAATAAATATGTAAGGGGTCTATGATCTGTTTTGACAGTGAAGTGTCTACCATATATATATGGTCTGAAGTGATTAATTGCCCAATGAATCGCTGATAATTCTTGCTCTGTTGTTGATTTATTACTTTCACCTTTAGTGAAACTGCGAGATGCATATGCTACAGGTAATTGAATACCATTATAATTTTGGGTTAATACTGCTCCACAAGCTTCTTTGCTTGCATCTGTGATTATGCAAAATTCTTTGCTAAAATCTGGGTATTGTAATAATGTAGGACTCATTAATTTTTCTTTTAAATATTCAAAGGCATTTTGACAACTAGGTGTCCAGTCAAATTTGACATCCTTTTTACATAAATTGGTTATGTGACGTGAATATTCTGCAAAATTTTTAATAAAACGTCTATAATAGTTACAAAATGCAACAAATCTTCTAGCGCTGTCTGCGTCCGTAGGGACTGGGTAGTTTTCAATGACATCATACTTTTTGTCATCTGGGAGAATACCTTTGTCAGTACACTTATGACCTAGGAAGGTCACTTCATGCATGAAAAATGTGCACTTGTCTGGGTGCAATTTTAGATTGTTCTTTCTGCATAAGTCAAAAACGTTTTTAAGGTTTTTAATCATATGTTGTTCGGAACAACCGATGACAATTAGGTCATCCATGTAAAGGAATGCCTGTGATGGTTCAAGACCAGAAAATGCAATTGTCATCATTCTTTGAAAAGAATTAGGCGCTATTTTTAAACCATAAGGTAATCGCGTGAAGCGATAAGAGCCATTGCTCGTTGAAAAAGACGTTATATTTCTTGAATTTTCTTCAAGTTCTATTTGATGGAATCCTGACATTAGATCTAAACACGAGAAAAATTGTGCTCGGCCTAGTTGATCAAGAATATCATCTATTCTTGGAAGTGGAAATTTGTCAGCTAACAGTTTCTTATTTATTTGGCGGTAATCAATTACTAAACGCCATCTTTTATCATTTGAATCAGGTAATGATTTTTTTGGTACTAAGAGCAGGGGGCTGTTGTATTCTGATACAGAAGGTTCTACAATATTGTCTTTTATTAACTTTTCGACTTGCTTGGCTATTTCTGTCTGTTGACTTTGAGGAATTCTATAATTTTTGATATATGTTGGTTCATTGTCTTTCAATCTTAATTTTTGTTTGTAAAAATTATTCGTGGTTATTGCTTCGGATTCTAGTCCGAATATGTCTGTATACTTGACGCAGAGTTCGGTTAACATTTTTTTATATGGTAGCGGACAATTTTTTCTTAACTTAGATATAATTTTTTCATCTCTTGATAGATGATTTTTATTGAAAATCTCGTAACTAGTTAGTGGTTCAAATCTGACTTTATCTAGGTTAATTATTTTATTTGAATTTGTTGTATTCAGAATTCGGACAAATGTGTTTTTGGAATTGGATATGGAGCTTGCTATAAATACTCCATTCTCAATTTCTTGACATGGTATCATAATATGATCATCTTTTGTATCTAGTTTTATTTGTCGGACAACTTCGGATCGTAAAGGTAAGATTGTGGTATTATTGTCAGTGGTATGAACTATAGGGATAGTTATTGGAAAATTTAAATTTTGAGGTCTTAATATAAACAAGTCTTCGCTTGCTTTGAAGTCTAACTGACAATTGAATTTCTTTATGAAATCCATACCGATTATTCCGTCACATGGAATAGGAAAATTTGTGTCTACTAAATGAAAATAATGTGGAATTATATATTTACCTGTTGTTAATTCAACGAAAGTTAGTCCAGTGGAATGGATTGAACCTTCTCCAATTCCGCTGATAGTTGTGGTTGTATTGTTATCTATTTCTTGGTAAATGTCGGACTGTTCTTTTAAAATTGAGATATCTGCGCCAGTATCTATGAGTAACGTCAACATTGTTTTCGTATACTCATTTTGTAAATTTATAAAAATGTTGAGATTAAGATTGATGACGTGAACTGTTGAATTTATTGGTTGGGAGTACTTAAGGGTGCTTGTTGGTTTTCCGAATTACTCTGAGTGTATCGTACGTCACCATCTTGTCTATTATTGTTATTATTGTTATAGTTGTTGTTGTGGTATCCCCTGTTGGCGTTGCTACGGCCGCGGTTATTTCCTCGGAAATTTTCCGCGTCCTCGGTTATAATTATTATAGTAATTGTTATAATTACCATAATTATTATTATAACCTTGGTAATTGCCTCTACCTCGATAATTTCCTCGGAAATTACCTCGATTGGGGTGTCCTCTTTGTGCAAATAGGATTGCATTTGTTGATCCTGTAATTTCTGTACTGCAATGTATATATTTACTTACAGCGTCATTCATTGTTGGGAATGTACCTGCTTCCAATATTGTTTTTAGCTTGCCATGATCGCAGTTTTTATACTCGATACCGAAGGTAAAGAGTATATTGACTTTGTGCAATGTCCGTCATGGTTCGTCCCGTCCTGTGTCTGTCCGTCCGTAGTGTTAACGCAACTTTTTTCCACACCCTTCAAGCTAGAGACTTGAAACTTTCCAATTCTCTTTATCTATGGGATAGTAAATTAAAGTGTCAAGATGGGGGTTCTACGATAACCTGGGGGGCTGGCAAATCGATAAATTCGATAACTCAAAACCGATAAATCCACATATTTCGCACATCCTTACAGCTAGAAGTACCAAATTTGGTAAGAAGATAGCTACTAGCAACCCCCAAAAAACTGCATCAAAATTTTGATTTTAGAGCCGCCCCCATTCCGCCCCCAGCCCCAATTTTAAAGGTTAAAATAGCCTATATCTCCCACAATTTTTGAGCTATAGTCACCCAAATTTGGTGCCAAGATAGGTGATGATGACCCCTCAAAAACCACCCCCATTCGCCCCACGTCTCAAAGTAGGGATGCGTGTATTTTCAAGAGTTGTAGAGCTAGAGCCTCCAAATGAAGATAGTTGCTCCCAAAGTTTTGGAGCCACGCCCACCATTCCCAGCCCCACCGCATTTGGTGCCATCAGATATGGCTATATCCCCCACAGTTTTTAAGCTTAGAGCCACCAAATTTGGTGCCAAGATAGGTGATGATGACCCCCAAAACCACCCCCATGTGCCCCAACGCTTCGTCAAAAACGGGAATGCGTGTATCTTCCAGAGTTGTGGAGCTAGAGCCTCCAAATTTGGTAGGAAGATAGCTGGCAACGACCCCCAAAAATCTGCATCAAAGTTTTGGAGCCACGCCCTCCATCTTCCGCCCCAGCCCCACCGCATTTTGAAATCAGAAATGGCTATATCTCCCACAGTTTTTGAGCTAGAGCCACCAAATTTGGTGCCAAGATAGGTGATGATGACCCACCAAAAACTGCATCAAAAGTTTGGATGCCACGCCCACCAATACTGCCCTAGCCGCCCCCATCCACCCCAACGCTTCGTCAAAAACGGGAATGCGTGTATCTTCCAGAGTTGTGGAGCTAGAGCCACCAAATTTGGTAGGAAGATAGCTGGCAACGACCCCCAAAAATCTGCATCAAAGTTTTGGAGCCACGCCCTCCATTTCGCCCCCCTTTCCCCACTTTTTACAATTTTCGAGCTAGAGTCACCAAATTTGGTATGAAGATAGCTACTTGACAACCCCCAAAGATCTGCATCAAAAATTTTGGATGCCACCCCCCCATTCCGCCCCCAGCCCCCCCTTTCCCAATTTTAAAGTTAAAAATATTTCCCATTTTGAGCTATAGTCACCAAATTTGGTGCCAAGATAGGTGATGATGACCCCTCAAAAATCTGCATCAAAAATTTGGATGCCACGCCCACCCACCTATAATGCCCCCAGCCACCGCCATGTGCCCCATCGCTTCGTCAAAAACGGGAATGGGTGTATTTTCCAGGGTTGTAGAGCTAGAGCCTCCAAATTTGGTGGGAGATAGTTGGTAACGACCCCAAAAAACTGCATCAAAGTTTTTAACCCCCCCCCATTCCGCCCCCGCCCACCGCATTTTGAAATCAGAATTGGCTATATCTCCCACAGTTTTTGAGCTAGAGCCACCAAATTTTTGGCAAGATAGGTGATGATGACCCCCAAAAACTGCTTCAAAAATTTGGATGCCACACCCACCAACACCCCCCCCCCCCCCCCCCCCCCCCCCAACCCTACGCAAAAAAAGGGAAAGGGGATTTGTTGTGGAGCTAACGCCAGCCCATTTGGTAGGAAGAAAGCTAAAAATCTAGTTTGGACCCACCCCCCCCTTTCCCCCCCCTTTTTTTACAAATTTTCGAGCTAGAGTCACCAAATTTGGTATGATAGATAGCAATTGAAATTCCACAAAGATCTGCTTTACAAAAATTTGGATGCCACGCCCACCCATACCGGCCCCAGCCCCCCTTTCCCCACCTTTTACAAACTTCGGGCTAGAGTCACCAAATTTGGTATGAAGATAGCAATTGACATTCCACAAAGATCTGCAACAAAAATTTTGATCCCAACGCCCACCCAAAACGCCCCCCCCCCCCTTTCCCCACCTTTTACAAACTTTGAGCTAGAGTCACCAAATTTGGTATGAAGATAGCCGGTGGCATCCCCATCTGCATCGGAGAATCTTTAAGGCAGCAGCAACCCCTGCCGCATCCGTACCCCTTTGCATTCAGGCCTCTTTTTACCGGTTTTAATTCTGTTATCGAGTATGCCGCAGTCGGTTGCGTCCGACTGCAACGTTTCCACTTGTTAATCATGACATTTGTTGCTTTTTTTGTGCTGAATTTATCAGCAAGTTCTGCTGGCAATCCCTCATCGATATACGAAGATTCAAGTAATCTTCGTAGATTATCGATTTCGTTGGTAAATTGCGTGGCAGTTTTACCCTTTTGATAGACATTAGCCATTTTGGCTTTTACCACGTCGGATGTTTCACCGACAATAGATTCTTGCAATTTCTTTATTATTGCATCTATGGTTGTCTCATTTTGGACTTTATAGAAGGTTGAGCCAATTATTTTTGACTTGATTACTTCTACGGCTATGTTCTCAAATGTGCCTTTTGTTAAATTTACTAGTCTTAACGAGGTTAAGAATCTTTGCAAATTTAACTTTTTACCATCAAATTCGGGTATTGATGAGGATATTTCTCTCATGTATGCCCTATCGGCAATAGCTGTGTCTGTCATGGCTGGTTTTTGTATTTTTTTTTCGGTGCTATCTGAATCGGAACACTCTTGTTCTGACTCATCAAAGTCAATTGTTGGCTTGGACTCGTTTAAATCCTGGAGTTGACTTTCGTCAAACTCAATTGGAAAATAAGGGTTTTTGTTAATAGTTAGTTTAATATCACGACGAACACTTATCGTCTCTAACTTTTGAGCTAATTGTCGTAATATTTTTAAACAATATTCGTTGTGCGCATTCGTTAGCTTGCTCTTTAGTGAAGATGCTAATTCGCTAAGTGTGTTATATTCAGTCGTTAATACTGTAATATGGTGCGACAACGTTTCGACTCTTATTGTTGTGTTTTTATTGACACATTTATATGACTTGTCGAATTTTTGTTTTATAAGTTCGATTTTGTTTTCTATTTCTTGCCAACTCATAACTATTCCTTCTACATTTTTTGTTAATTGAAATTTTCAAAAAAAATGTTTCCATTTGGTACAGTTTTGGTTTTATTTTTTTTTTTTTTTTTTTTTATTTAATCAATTATTTGAACGTCAGAGTCGTCACTTTCGGAGCTCAATAGTTCTGTTTTAATGACGTGTTCTATGAATAACATATGTATTGGTTGTGGTATCTTTGTATTTCTTCTCAGCAACCCTTTGTACTGTAGTATGATTATTCGTTTTATTTGTTCGTACATGTGTCTACGTACAATTTTATTATCTTTAATCCACTTTAGGATTAAAATTAATTTTGGATGTGCTGGTGTAATGCTTACCAATAGCTCTAAGAATGGTATATATTTTGCCAATAATTGTAACTCTACCATGTTTAATATGGTTTTTATTTATCTGTGTAAACGGACAATGAAGATTTCTATTGTGCCTAAAAATGGGTTATCTTCAGTTACTGCTTTTACTGTGACGTACGGTAACGTTTCCAGTACTTGTGCTTTTTCGGCTTTAGTGCAACCGAACAATGGGCTTATTGGTATATTATATCTTTCCATAAATTCATATTCGAATTTATAAACGGAGATATATTCATGGAATGCTGAAAGTATTTGTATAGCTTGTATACGAAAATTTGGATATTTAATATATATATGCTCTATTTTTGTTTCTATCATGTTTGAAAATTTTTGAAAATAATGAGGGACAATTTAAATTTTGTCTAATTCTACTGCTTTACTCATATATCTTTTCTTGATATTCCTTCTGTGAATTTTGTATAGTTTTGACACTGTGTTCAAAACCATAAGTATAACAATAATTAGAACCAAGATTAGCATGTACTTCAAATCTGGGGACGACACGTCAACTTTGTTAATTACGTTGGCTGTCGAGTCCACAGACTTGACGTCTACTAGACCCATGACTGGTTCTGGCAAATGATAATTTTCCCTGAATATGTCTAAGTTAACTGTATTAAAAACTGACATGAAAGTCTGACTGATCGAGATTGAAAAATATTGTTTGTTTTTTTTTTTTGAATACTAGTTCCCCATTTTAATTTTTAGTTTGTGTGTGTGTTATGTGCATATGATTGGTTTACATTCATTACCAATCATATGTTTGTTAGTGAAAGCCTATCAGATGTTAGTAATTCCAACTTGCACCTTGCGGTGCTACAAGTTGTTTTTGGGTAGGTATTAAAAATAAAGGCAAAGTGGAGCTTGGCATTTAGCAGCTCTTTTGCGTTACTTCGCTCTTTTGGCGAAGTTGTTTTGTGATGTCATCTATGCGTTGTTGGCAGCGTTGTTGCTCTTCCTTGTCTGGATATGTCTTTAGCATATCTCGCTCCAGTCGTCTCTGCTGTAGTAGGCGTTTAATCCTTCCTCCCCGTTTTGTCTTCTTTGGGGGCTTCTTGTTGTTCCGGGCCTTGTACTCAGCTATTGTGAGTGGCCGTGGTCCATCGGTTGGACACACCTCAAGCGCCTCTTTCAGCGTCGGTGCATCCCTTTGCTCGATAGGAGCAGCGTTGCTGAATGATAGGTCTTCGCTCATGGATGGTTAATCAACGGTGTTCCAACGTTGGCGCAACTGGCGGTCCTATGCCCTTCGCACTTGTTTTGTGTTGATGTCCTTGGCCCAGCTTGATGCGCTGGGCGGTGCCGGTGCTGGTCTTCGCACAGGCTAATTTTGTTTTTGGTTGTCGTTGTTGTTGCTGATCATTGTTTTGTTTATGTTTGTATGTGCACACATTAATTTATTAATTTTTGTATTTTTAAGTTTAATTTGCTTTTCATTTTGACGAACGCAATTTGTTTGTATTTAATTGTTTTTTATTTTGTAGTTGTTGTTTATATTTAAAATTTCAATTTGGATTAAATGTCATTTGAACATTTAACTGGTTCACTATGATTGACACATGTTGTTGCATGTGTATATGTTTATTTGAGGCACGCACGAACACATTACGAGTCTTTGATTCGATTTAATTCAGTTTATGTTTTAATGTTTGTTTCGAACTGACAATCGTTGCATACGACGCACGCGTATTATTTATTATTACATTCTTATTTTATACTTCGCCGTTCGAAGTGTCCTGTCACGGTCGCCATGTAATACTGTTGTCCTCAAGTTGATTAAATACTTTAAAACACAAGACATCGACGTCCGTTTGTTTTAACAGTTCTTTATTGAATGATTTTTTTGAATATTAATTCTAACTTAAAGCTGGCCACTGCTTCGGCAGAGAAGTCAGCGCGAGAGCCGTACATAGTTTTGTATATAATATAAAGAGAGCGAGAGTATACACATATGTATAGTAAATGGTCTAAGCGTGAGAACGCTGACGCGGCATCGTTGTGCGCGTTGCATTCTTACGCGATCATGTTACCAGCACTGGGTGCTTGGCTTATTGTTTATGCAACGACAAAGTGTCGTTGCTCGATTTAATGTTTAGACAACAACAAAGTGTTGCTGTTTATTACATTTGAATATATATGAATATATGTGTATACTACACTGGCAACGACCCCCAAAAAATTGCATCAAAGTTTTGGAGCCACGCCCACCCATTCCGCCCCCAGCTCCCCCGCATTTTAAAGTTAAAAAATCATATATCTCCAACAGTTTTTGAGCTACAGCCACCAAATTTGGTGCGAAGATAGGTGATGATGACCCCCCAAAAACTGCATGAAAAATTTTGATGCCACGCCCACCCATACTGCCCCCAGCTCCCCTTTCGCTACATTTTACAAACTTCGAGCTAGAGTCAACAAATTTGGTATGCAGGTAGCAATTGACATTCCACATGAACTGCATCAAAATTTTTGATGCCACGCCCACCCATAACGCCCCCATGCCCCCTTCCCACGTATTTTACAAACTTCGAGCTAGAGTCACCAAATTTAGTATGAAGATAGCAATTGACATTCCACAAAGATCTGCATGAAAAACTTTGATGCCACGCCCACCCATACTGCCCCCAGCTCCTCTTTCTCCACCTATTACAAACTTTGAGCTAGAGTCACCAAATTTGCAACGAAGACTGCTGGTGCCATCCCCATCTGCATCGGAGAATTTTTAAGGCAGCGTACACCCCTGCCGCATCCGTACCCCTTTGAAATGAGGCCTCTTTTTACTGGTTTTAATACTGGTATCGAGTATACCGCAGTCGGTTGCGTCCGACTGCAACGTTTCCACTTGTTTTTAATTTAATCAGCAGCAACAAGAATTTATAAATATGTATAAATTCTTGTTGACACCAGCCATATTATTTTGCTAAGGAACAGAACCTTCGCTTGAGTTTACATATTCCTTAATGTTATGTCCAACAAATTTTGCACAGCCATCCATTTGGCGGTCAAAATGCCAAATGCATTTTCAATGCAGCGGCGACCTCGACTGAGCCTACAATTAAAAACACGTTCGGGTACGCTGAGTGAGCGCGACCCGTATGGCTTCATATTCCTCTTGTGTAGAGGAAACGCATCGTCTGCAACAATAAAGTATGGTGTTTCAACTCCATTGAGAACGTTGTCTGGCGGAATATTTAGACTATCTGCCAAAATTGCTTTCCCAAGCGAGCAATGTGAGTAGGCGCTCAATTTGAACAATTTAATCAAATAAGTTGACCATCAATTTACATTTTTCCATACAAATATTTGGCACAGCTGGTCACTCTAACTTTATGTGGAACCTAACGAAATAATTGAGCACTTTTCATAAATGAAATTTTTTTTGCTGGGAATGGGCCTTTACTCTATTTATTTTACTATGTCAAAAATAATATTTATTTATTCTTATTTATGAACTTAATAATAAACAAGTGGAGTTGGTCGCAGTCGTACGCAATCGACTGCGGTATACTCGTTACCAGTATTAAAACCGGTAAAAATAGGCCTGATTGCAAAGGGGAACGGGTGCGGTAGGGGTGTACGCTGAATTAAAGATTCTCCGATGCAGATGTGGGTGCCACCAGCTATCTTACTTACGAATTTTGTGACTCTAGCTCAAAGTTTGTAAAGGTGGAGGAAGGGGACTGGGGGTGGTATGGGTGGACGTGGCATCCAAATTTTTGATGCACATCTTTGCGGAATGTCAATTGCTATCTTCATACCAAATTTGGTGACTCTAGCTCAAAGCTTGTAAAAGGTGGGGGAAAAGAGGCTGAGGGCGGTATGAGTGGGCAAGGAATCCTTATTTCTTTGGGGGGTCGTTACCAGTTATCTTCATACCAAATTTGGTGACTCTAGCTCTACAACTCTGAAAAGTACACGCATTCCCGTTTTTTAACGAAGCATTGGGGCAGCTGGGGGCGGCTAGGATGGTATGGGTGGGCGTGGCATCCAAAGTTTTGATGCAATTCTTGGGTGGTCATCATCACCTATCTTGGAATGGTGGCTCTAGCTCAAAAACTGTGGGAGATATAGGCTTTTTTGACTTTAAACTGCGGGTGGGCTGGGGGCGGAATGGCCCCCAATCTTGACACTTTATCTGTCCTGGCCATAGATAAAGAGAATTGGAAAGTTTCAAGTCTCTAGCTTGAAGGGTGTGGAAAAAAGACGGACGGACAGACACCGTGACGGACATTGCACAAACCCAGTATACTCTTTACCTTTGGTAACGAGTATAAAAATGTAGGAAATTGAAGGAAAATTATATTGTATTTCCATACCTAATAAACCAATTTTAGTCGAAGTAAATTCTGCAAAACTTGCGTGTTCAAACAATAGTAAAAAGTCTGCAAACAAGCACCAAATATAAAAAAATTATGTCGAGGATTTCCTTTTTTATACCCTTAACCCATAAAATGGGTAAATAAGGGTATAATGGTTTTGTGCAAAAGTATGTAACAGGCAGAAGGAAGCATCTCCGACCCCATAAAGTATATATATTCTTGATCAGCATCAACAGCCGAGTCGATATAGCCATGTCCGTCTGTCCGTCCGTCTGTCCGTCTGTATGAACGCGTGGATCTCAGAGACTACAAGAGCTAGAGACTTCAGATTTTGGATATAAGTTCTCCTATACCATGAGCAGAACAAGTTTGCTTCAAATTATCGATAACTATTCTGGGTCCCGATATACACATGGAATCGATATAATAATAATAATATCGAATTTGGAAAATGTAAAAATGAGGGTTGAAAGAATGGGTAACGATAGATCTTTTCTGAAAATTTCGTCCAAATCGGTTAAAAAACACCGGAGGTATCGAATTTAATCGATTGAAGTTAATTCAGTATACCAAAGTCTTATATAAATTTAATTTATTTATTGCAACTGGGTTCAAGGTATCTTCTAGTCGGGCTCTCCCGACTAGAGCCTTCTTACTTGTTCTACTATAATTTAAGTAGAGATGAGACTTTTTCTTAGAATAAAAATGGTGTTACCAAATAGTTATGAAAAAATGCTTTATAAAAGAACAATGTTGTAAAATCTTCAAGGTGTCAAAAGACACCCAATTGTAGAAATAGGTATACCATGTACATATCTTGAGTTTCAGGATAAGTAGGAGGAATATGATACCACTTTATTAATTTAACCACTATTATATGAATTGTCAAAAAATAAAATTAGAAAAATTACTCAACTTAGAAAATAATTTCAAGTCAAAGTTTTAAAAAGTGTCTTTTGACACCTTTGATAGGAATAGTGTTAAAGCATTTGGTAGATAATTGTTGGTTTCCACATAAATAAGCTGCAATTTATTTACTGCGAATTTTATTCTTTCCCACTGGCTATGAGCGGAACTGCTGTTCTGAAAATGCGAACTTAATTTGTATGGTTTTAAAAATAAAGGCACCACTTTATCCCTAGGTGTGATTTAAGAAAACAGGCCTCTGCGTGCAGCTTTACTTGCTGGATTATTGTAGTGTCTTGGAATTTACAATATGAAAATGATAACCGTGATTGTCCATAATCAAGTCCTGACTTAAGTCCAATAGAAAAGCATTGCTAAAGAACTGACTTTGCAATGGGACCCAATGATTTTTCAGCGGCTTACATCAAAAATTGATCACAAAGTATGAGCATTGGCTCTTTTGAAGTGTTAAAACTAAATAGAATTTAAAGCTGTATAGGGAATCTACTATTCGTAGTGTTATAGATGTTTCAGTTCATTCATATATTTATTCATTGTATACTATTTCTTTAAGTTTAAGCCTACGGTTTAATTACATAAATGTGTTGTCGTTACCCATTCTTTCAACCCTCATTTTTACATTTTCCAAATTCGATATTTTTTGTTATCGATCACATGTGTATATCGGAAGCCAGAATAGTTATCGATAATTTGATGCAAACTTGTTCTGCTCATGGTATAGGAGAACTTATATCCAAAATCTGAAGTCTCTAGCTCTTGTAGTCTCTGAGATCCACGCGTTCATACAGACGGACAGACGGACGGACAGACGGACATGGCTATATCGACTCGGCTGTTGATGCTGATCAAGAATATATATACTTTATGGGGTCGGAGATGCTTCCTTCTGCCTGTTACATACTTTTGCACAAAACCATTATACCCTTATTTACCCATTTTATGGGTTAAGGGTATAAAAAGGGAAAGGCGCAAGTTTGTCACAAAAACCGATGCTTAAGACTCTTCACCGCTATCATTAGTCTTTTTACGGGTGTCAGTGTGAACTAGAGATGGGATCGGGAAAGAAAATGCTTCCCATCCCATCCCGTTACGAAATCAAATTTGCTTTTCCCATCCCGATTGTCCAGAAAAATTTTGTGCCTATCCCACGGGTCCCGACATTTTCCCGAAATTTTATTTTCAAATAAGTGTGTATATATATATTTTTTAAATATAATCTTACTTTAAATTTAAATTTTTGTTTAAAAACAATATTCTCAAATTTTTTCCAATTAATCGAGTTCTCTCTTCCAAAATTCTACTGGAAGTAGAAAAAACCCTTTCGCTGGTGGCAGAAGACGTTGGAACGTTGATCACTTGTCTGGAGAGCACTTGCAACAATGGCAAATCATTGCATTGTTGCCAAAAAGTTAAAATATCGCAATTTTTCTTAAATCTATTATTCTTCCTTTTCGGGGTGCGGTGCACAGAACTCCGAAAACCTATGTGATAAATAATAATGTTGAAATTTTCCCACACATCGGCTTTTGAGGAAGAATTTAAAAAGACAATTTCTTCACTTTTTGTTTTTGGCAATTAATTGTGAAATTTCAACACCGGTTGCCATAGCTGCACCAATTATTGGAATAGAGTGACCGAATTTCGTAATAGTGAAAATACATCTAAATGCTCCCATTTATTGCACTTGCGATATACCGTGTCACTAAAAAATGCAATCGGTGGGTAATTTCTATAAATACAGAACATTTATCAACTACATTTTGTTTGGGTCCCGACTGATTTTTGGGTCCCAACAGGTTTTCCGGGACCCGTGGGAATTTCGGGATAGACCACTTATCCCAACTTTCCCGGATTTTTTTAAAATCGTTCCCATCCCGCCCGATCCCGATAATTTTTTCGGGGCCCGCGGGATTCCCGAAAATACCGATCCCGACGCCCATCTCTAGTGTGAACACCATATTAACACTATTCCTACCGAGGTTTTGTGTATATCTAATTTACCAAAAGGTGTCTTTTGACACCTTAGCCGATTACTAATGAAAAAGCTTTTAAAGTTACTCTATTTATTTTACTATGTCAAAAATAATATTTATTTATTCTTATTTATGAACTTAATAATAAACAAGTGGAGTTGGTCGCAGTCGTACGCAATCGACTGCGGTATACTCGTTACCAGTATTAAAACCGGTAAAAATAGGCCTGATTGCAAAGGGGAACGGGTGCGGTAGGGGTGTACGCTGAATTAAAGATTCTCCGATGCAGATGTGGGTGCAACCAGCTATCTTACTTACGAATTTTGTGACTCTAGCTCAAAGTTTGTAAAGGTGGAGGAAGGGGACTGGGGGTGGTATGGGTGGACGTGGCATCCAAATTTTTGATGCACATCTTTGCGGAATGTCAATTGCTATCTTCATACCAAATTTGGTGACTCTAGCTCAAAGCTTGTAAAAGGTGGGGGAAAAGAGGCTGAGGGCGGTATGAGTGGGCAAGGAATCCTTATTTCTTTGGGAGGTCGTTACCAGTTATCTTCATACCAAATTTGGTGACTCTAGCTCTACAACTCTGAAAAGTACACGCATTCCCGTTTTTTAACGAAGCATTGGGGCAGCTGGGGGCGGCTAGGATGGTATGGGTGGGCGTGGCATCCAAAGCATCAAAAACTGTGGGAGATATAGGCTTTTTTGACTTTAAACTGCGGGGGGCTGGGGGCGGAATGGCCCCCAATCTTGACACTTTATCTGTCCTGGCCATAGATAAAGAGAATTGGAAAGTTTCAAGTCTCTAGCTTGAAGGGTGTGGAAAAAGACGGACGGACAGACACCGTGACGGACATTGCACAAACCCAGTATACTCTTTACCTTTGGTAACGAGTATAAAAATGTAGGAAATTGAAGGAAAATTATATTGTATTTCCATACCTAATAAACCAATTTTAGTCGAAGTAAATTCTGCAAAACTTGCGTGTTCAAACAATAGTAAAAAGTCTGCAAACAAGCACCAAATATAAAAAAATTATGTCGAGGATTTCCTTTTTTATACCCTTAACCCATAAAATGGGTAAATAAGGGTATAATGGTTTTGTGCAAAAGTATGTAACAGGCAGAAGGAAGCATCTCCGACCCCATAAAGTATATATATAGTCTTGATCAGCATCAACAGCCGAGTCGATATAGCCATGTCCGTCTGTCCGTCCGTCTGTCCGTCTGTATGAACGCGTGGATCTCAGAGACTACAAGAGCTAGAGACTTCAGATTTTGGATATAAGTTCTCCTATACCATGAGCAGAACAAGTTTGCTTCAAATTATCGATAACTATTCTGGGTCCCGATATACACATGGAATCGATATAATAATAATAATATCGAATTTGGAAAATGTAAAAATGAGGGTTGAAAGAATGGGTAACGATAGATCTTTTCTGAAAATTTCGTCCAAATCGGTTAAAAAACACCGGAGATATCGAATTTAATCGATTGAAGTTAATTCAGTATACCAAAGTCTTATATAAATTTAATTTATTTATTGCAACTGGGTTCAAGGTATCTTCTAGTCGGGCTCTCCCGACTAGAGCCTTCTTACTTGTTCTACTATAATTTAAGTAGAGATGAGACTTTTTCTTAGAATAAAAATTGTGTTACCAAATAGTTATGAAAAAATGCTTTATAAAAGAACAATGTTGTAAAATCTTCAAGGTGTCAAAAGACACCCAATTGTAGAAATAGGTATACCATGTACATATCTTGAGTTTCAGGATAAGTAGGAGGAATATGATACCACTTTATTAATTTAACCACTATTATATGAATTGTCAAAAAATAAAATTAGAAAAATTACTCAACTTAGAAAATAATTTCAAGTCAAAGTTTTAAAAAGTGTCTTTTGACACCTTTGGTAGGAATAGTGTTAAAGCATTTGGTAGATAATTGTTGGTTTCCACATAAATAAGCTGCAATTTATTTACTGCGAATTTTATTCTTTCCCACTGGCTATGAGCGGAACTGCTGTTCTGAAAATGCGAACTTAATTTGTATGGTTTTAAAAATAAAGGCACCACTTTATCCCTAGGTGTGATTTAAGAAAACAGGCCTCTGCGTGCAGCTTTACTTGCTGGATTATTGTAGTGTCTTGGAATTTACAATATGAAAATGATAACCGTGATTGTCCATAATCAAGTCCTGACTTAAGTCCAATAGAAAAGCATTGCTAAAGAACTGACTTTGCAATGGGACCCAATGATTTTTCAGAGGCTTACATCAAAAATTGATCACAAAGTATGAGCATTGGCTCTTTTGAAGTGTTAAAACTAAATAGAATTTAAAGCTGTATAGGGGAATCTACTATTCGTAGTGTTATAGATGTTTCAGTTCATTCATATATTTATTCATTGTATACTATTTCTTTAAGTTTAAGCCTACGGTTTAATTACATAAATGTGTTGTCGTTACCCATTCTTTCAACCCTCATTTTTACATTTTCCAAATTCGATATTTTTTGTTATCGATCACATGTGTATATCGGAAGCCAGAATAGTTATCGATAATTTGATGCAAACTTGTTCTGCTCATGGTATAGGAGAACTTATATCCAAAATCTGAAGTCTCTAGCTCTTGTAGTCTCTGAGATCCACGCGTTCATACAGACGGACAGACGGACGGACAGACGGACATGGCTATATCGACTCGGCTGTTGATGCTGATCAAGAATATATATACTTTATGGGGTCGGAGATGCTTCCTTCTGCCTGTTACATACTTTTGCACAAAACCATTATACCCTTATTTACCCATTTTATGGGTTAAGGGTATAAAAAGGGAAAGGCGCAAGTTTGTCACAAAAACCGATGCTTAAGACTCTTCACCGCTATCATTAGTCTTTTTACGGGTGTCAGTGTGAACTAGAGATGGGATCGGGAAAGAAAATGCTTCCCATCCCATCCCGTTACGAAATCAAATTTGCTTTTCCCATCCCGATTGTCCAGAAAAATTTTGTGCCTATCCCACGGGTCCCGACATTTTCCCGAAATTTTATTTTCAAATAAGTGTGTATATAAATATTTTTTAAATATAATCTTACTTTAAATTTAAATTTTTGTTTAAAAACAATATTCTCAAATTTTTTCCAATTAATCGAGTTCTCTCTTCCAAAATTCTACTGGAAGTAGAAAAAACCCTTTCGCTGGTGGCAGAAGACGTTGGAACGTTGATCACTTGTCTGGAGAGCACTTGCAACAATGGCAAATCATTGCATTGTTGCCAAAAAGTTAAAATATCGCAATTTTTCTTAAATCTATTATTCTTCCTTTTCGGGGTGCGGTGCACAGAACTCCGAAAACCTACGTGATAAATAATAATGTTGAAATTTTCCCACACATCGGCTTTTGAGGAAGAATTTAAAAAGACAATTTCTTCACTTTTTTTTTTGGCAATTAATTGTGAAATTTCAACACCGGTTGCCATAGCTGCACCAATTATTGGAATAGAGTGACCGAATTTCGTAATAGTGAAAATACATCTAAATGCTCCCATTTATTGCACTTGCGATATACCGTGTCACTAAAAAATGCAATCGGTGGGTAATTTCTATAAATACAGAACATTTATCAACTACATTTTGTTTGGGTCCCGACTGATTTTTGGGTCCCAACAGGTTTTCCGGGACCCGTGGGAATTTCGGGATAGACCACTTATCCCAACTTTCCCGGATTTTTTTAAAATCGTTCCCATCCCGCCCGATCCCGATAATTTTTTCGGGGCCCATCTCTAGTGTGAACACCATATTAACACTATTCCTACCGAGGTTTTGTGTATATTTATTTTTTTACCAAAAGGTGTCTTTTGACACCTTAGCCGATTACTAATGAAAAAGCTTTTAAAGTTACTCTATTTATTTTACTATGTCAAAAATAATATTTATTTATTCTTATTTATGAACTTAATAATAAACAAGTGGAGTTGGTCGCAGTCGTACGCAATCGACTGCGGTATACTCGTTACCAGTATTAAAACCGGTAAAAATAGGCCTGATTGCAAAGGGGAACGGGTGCGGTAGGGGTGTACGCTGAATTAAAGATTCTCCGATGCAGATGTGGGTGCCACCAGCTATCTTACTTACGAATTTTGTGACTCTAGCTCAAAGTTTGTAAAGGTGGAGGAAGGGGACTGGGGGTGGTATGGGTGGACGTGGCATCCAAATTTTTGATGCACATCTTTGCGGAATGTCAATTGCTATCTTCATACCAAATTTGGTGACTCTAGCTCAAAGCTTGTAAAAGGTGGGGGAAAAGAGGCTGAGGGCGGTATGAGTGGGCAAGGAATCCTTATTTCTTTGGGAGGTCGTTACCAGTTATCTTCATACCAAATTTGGTGACTCTAGCTCTACAACTCTGAAAAGTACACGCATTCCCGTTTTTTAACGAAGCATTGGGGCAGCTGGGGGCGGCTAGGATGGTATGGGTGGGCGTGGCATCCAAAGCATCAAAAACTGTGGGAGATATAGGCTTTTTTGACTTTAAACTGCGGGGGGGCTGGGGGCGGAATGGCCCCCAATCTTGACACTTTATCTGTCCTGGCCATAGATAAAGAGAATTGGAAAGTTTCAAGTCTCTAGCTTGAAGGGTGTGGAAAAAAGACGGACGGACAGACACCGTGACGGACATTGCACAAACCCAGTATACTCTTTACCTTTGGTAACGAGTATAAAAATGTAGGAAATTGAAGGAAAATTATATTGTATTTCCATACCTAATAAACCAATTTTAGTCGAAGTAAATTCTGCAAAACTTGCGTGTTCAAACAATAGTAAAAAGTCTGCAAACAAGCACCAAATATAAAAAAATTATGTCGAGGATTTCCTTTTTTATACCCTTAACCCATAAAATGGGTAAATAAGGGTATAATGGTTTTGTGCAAAAGTATGTAACAGGCAGAAGGAAGCATCTCCGACCCCATAAAGTATATATATAGTCTTGATCAGCATCAACAGCCGAGTCGATATAGCCATGTCCGTCTGTCCGTCCGTCTGTCCGTCTGTATGAACGCGTGGATCTCAGAGACTACAAGAGCTAGAGACTTCAGATTTTGGATATAAGTTCTCCTATACCATGAGCAGAACAAGTTTGCTTCAAATTATCGATAACTATTCTGGGTCCCGATATACACATGGAATCGATATAATAATAATAATATCGAATTTGGAAAATGTAAAAATGAGGGTTGAAAGAATGGGTAACGATAGATCTTTTCTGAAAATTTCGTCCAAATCGGTTAAAAAACACCGGAGATATCGAATTTAATCGATTGAAGTTAATTCAGTATACCAAAGTCTTATATAAATTTAATTTATTTATTGCAACTGGGTTCAAGGTATCTTCTAGTCGGGCTCTCCCGACTAGAGCCTTCTTACTTGTTCTACTATAATTTAAGTAGAGATGAGACTTTTTCTTAGAATAAAAATTGTGTTACCAAATAGTTATGAAAAAATGCTTTATAAAAGAACAATGTTGTAAAATCTTCAAGGTGTCAAAAGACACCCAATTGTAGAAATAGGTATACCATGTACATATCTTGAGTTTCAGGATAAGTAGGAGGAATATGATACCACTTTATTAATTTAACCACTATTATATGAATTGTCAAAAAATAAAATTAGAAAAATTACTCAACTTAGAAAATAATTTCAAGTCAAAGTTTTAAAAAGTGTCTTTTGACACCTTTGGTAGGAATAGTGTTAAAGCATTTGGTAGATAATTGTTGGTTTCCACATAAATAAGCTGCAATTTATTTACTGCGAATTTTATTCTTTCCCACTGGCTATGAGCGGAACTGCTGTTCTGAAAATGCGAACTTAATTTGTATGGTTTTAAAAATAAAGGCACCACTTTATCCCTAGGTGTGATTTAAGAAAACAGGCCTCTGCGTGCAGCTTTACTTGCTGGATTATTGTAGTGTCTTGGAATTTACAATATGAAAATGATAACCGTGATTGTCCATAATCTAGTCCTGACTTAAGTCCAATAGAAAAGCATTGCTAAAGAACTGACTTTGCAATGGGACCCAATGATTTTTCAGCGGCTTACATCAAAAATTGATCACAAAGTATGAGCATTGGCTCTTTTGAAGTGTTAAAACTAAATAGAATTTAAAGCTGTATAGGGGAATCTACTATTCGTAGTGTTATAGATGTTTCAGTTCATTCATATATTTATTCATTGTATACTATTTCTTTAAGTTTAAGCCTACGGTTTAATTACATAAATGTGTTGTCGCGTTTTTATTCTGTGGGCAGCTGAATAAGTAAACTCTGAAGACTCCATAAGAAAACATTCCACAGCTACCGATTTTGTGTTTTTGCTATGCCCATTGAATTGGTAATTTTTATATCTTAAGGAACGAACATAGATGTTTATTTATGCAAGTGTTAGCGATCAGTCTGAATTTAAGCTACATATAACACTTTTAAAATGTGGGTCGGCACAAATGCGAACATAAATAACTTAGATTAATATATAAACAAAATAATAGTGTCGCACTCTTACAAGAGAAAAATTCGACCGTTTACCATGTTTTGGGCAAACTAAAGACACCATAACGCTCATGAGCATCGACCCCGCGTACGGCGAAAAAATATCGCTGATTCTCTTGGAACTGATTCAGGGTAACAGCCATTGGCAGCAGCATAGCTTTTACATCGCCCACATGACGCCAGGAATCGGTGCTGGGCTCATTGATAGTCTCCTGGTAGGCATATATCTGATAAGTTACACATTCGGCAAAGCGACTGCCCGTGTCCTCCAGTGTCCATGAGATGACAATGCCTGTTTCATGCAAACTGATACGTATAATGGGACGGGATGGCGGCAGCTTCCAATCCGGATGAAAGGTTTGCGCTGGCGCCAGTGGCAACGGAGCGGGATGCGACAAACGTGAACGTGATCCACTCGGCGGCGTATTCTCCGAGCGTATATGCCCTGCAACATTAGAGCCGAGTGATCCTCGTTGAACTGTTAAAAAAAATTTATCGTTAATGGTGGCCGTCAAATATTTGATTATGGTTTACAAGTTTTGTTTGATTACCTGAACCGTTATTGCTGACAATCTGTCGGGAAACGGCATTAGCACGTGGCATGTTCAGGGGCGATACCCGAACCACGCTGCCGACTACTGGACGTGCTCCGCTCACTGGCGTCGACTGCATGTTGCGCTTCACGGTAACGCTTGGTGGTCGTAAGCGCGCACTTGCTTCCGCTGCAGCAACCACAGCAGCAGCAGCTGCCGCTGCTGCATCATCCTCGTCGGTCAGGTCAATTACAGCCTTTTCCTTGGGTCTTGCGGGCGCTAAACTGGGCTGACCATACCCGGCGGCAACAGCTCCGCTTTCCTGGGCATTTAAGATAGGCACTGAGACAGTTCCGCCGCCAATGGGCACTAAGCGTTGCTTGGTGTTCACACTGACAGCAGACTGATGCTGCTTGCCAGGACTGCGACCGATGCGCACACTACAAAATTCAAAGAGGACTTAGAATATAACAAGATAAACAATCTTCGAAGTGCCGAAGACACATATGTAGATATTATATTAAACATTCTTTAACCCTCTAACTGGCAAAACTCTAATAGTGAAGCAAAAACATCCATATTTGTTTTTTAGGGTGATTTGGTCTACCTTAACTCAAATTTGAAGTCAGATTTGTGATTGGTTGCGTCAGGTTGCGCACAGGTAAAAAATAAAAATGACCGCCTCAAGACGGTCATGCCGGTTAGAGTCAACATGCCGGTTAGAGTCAATAATAATAAATGAGTGTAGAATTGCTCGCAATCACCAATAATTTACCGTTAGGTATGTGGGTACACTGTATAAATAGTACAGCTATGTTGAGCAATTTCATATACTTATGTTGCCTTAAACCGGCATGACCGCCTTGAGACGGTCATTATGTTTTTGCTTATAAAACACATAATTTTAAATTTGTTTAAAAGTTTAAAGTGCATTTCTCTAAAACACAGTTATATGAACATACCTGCAAATATTTAGACACTTTGAAAATCGTTGACTTTATTTTTTTCGCACTACAAAATTTTTTTTCACTTTTGACGCTTGTTTACAATGCTTTGTGTCAATCAAATGTCAACTACAAGTGCAAATGATAAAATAACTCAACCAAAATTTTTACATATGATAAAATACTATATTTATGAGGTATTCCTATTCATACTTTTTTCATAAATTTTGACAGAACAAAGAAAAACAAACAGAAAATATGACCGTCTGGAGACGGTATTACCAGTTAGAGGGTTAAGACTTTATAGATCTGGCATTTGTAAGGAAGCTTACCGATTTAGACAAATTATCTAACAGCAGCAAAAAGAAGACCCTCACAGGATAGCTTAAAAACTGAGAGACTAGTTTGCGTGGAAACAAAAAAAGACGGACTTCATATTTCAGCTCGCGATGTTGATCAAGAACATTCGTTGTGAAAATTAATTGCAAATATATGGAAATGCTAAAACTTACAATCCTCACTGAAATCAATTCAAAACAGCAAAGGCTCAGCTAGTAAACAAAAATCATACGAACAGTACTAACACGACACCAAAACAAAATAAAACTTATGCCAAGCCACATTAGGGCAATGATTTTGCCGATATGCACACCAAATCAATCATCAAATTGCCTCTTATCTTTTAAAAGATACAAACAAAGATACTAATATAATAATACCAATAGTAGAATTAATTTTTAGCATCGCAAACTAGATCAAAAATAAGATAATCCCTATTTCAAAATATAAACAAGTGGAATTGCTCGCCCCCACAAAAAAAAAAAGAAAAAAAAAAAAAAAAACAAGCCTAAGAACCTAATCGATCGAGCGATCAAATGAAACTTAGACCCCTTTTACACGATGAAGTTTTTGCTTCTGAAGCATTTGTTTCAGGCAAAGGGAGTAGAGGGGTAACAGCTGCAAGCAATGCTTCATGACTTTTGTAGCAATGATTTATTTTTCTCATTTTGCTTTGCCTTATTCCGATCGCATGTAAACACAGAGTTGCACAGTGTTTGATGTGAATCGCACAAGCAAATATTAGCGCCAATAGTAAATACATTGTTTTGGTTAAAAAATTATTAATAGTAATGTTCACTGAATCCATTTTATTTACTTGTTACTTCTTAAATCAATTATATGTTAACAAATAATACAATCGAGGGCAAAGACGTATGTTTATCGACCATAAATTCAAATCAGAGTTGCATTTACAAAGAAAATGTTGCATGAAAAAGCTTCATCGTGTAAATGCGACCAGATTTGCGAAGAAGTTTTAAAACAGAATGAAAAAAAACTTCATGAAAAAACTTCATTATGTAAAAGGGGTCTAAGACCCCTCTACTCCCTTTGCCAACAAGCGAATGCTTCAGAAGCAAAAACTTCATCGTGTAAAAGGGGTCTTACAAGACAACACTAAATACATATATAAACACAGTTTTAAACACTGATTCCTATGATTACACGATATCGTCGTATACATCAAACACATCTTAACCTAATGTTCAGCCTTAACAGCCTAAAACTTATTTTTATACTCGTTACCGAAGGTAAAGAGTATATTGGTTTTGTGCAATGTCCGTCATGGTGTCTGTCCGTCCGGATATGTGCAAGTTTTTTCCACACCCTTCAAGCTAGAGACTTGAAACTTTCCAGTTCTCTTTATCTATGGGATAGTAAATTAAAATGTCAAGATTGGGGTTCTACGATAACTGGGCATTTTTAAATCAAAAAAGCCTATATCTCCCACAGTTTTTAAACTAGAGCCACCAAATTTGGTGCCAAGATAGGTGTTGATAACTCCCAAAAACTGCAAAAAAAAAAAGCTTTGGATGCCACGCCCAACAATACGCTTCGTCAAAAACGGGAATGCTTGTATCTTCCAGAGGTGTGGAGCTAGAGCCACCAAATTTGGTAGGAAAATAGCTGGCAGCAACCCCCAAAAATCTGCATCAAAGTTTGGGAGCCATGCACACCCATTCCGCCCCCAGCCCCCCAACATTTTGAAATCAGAATGGATGCCACGCCCACCAATACTGCAGCAAAAATTTGAATTCAAGCCCAACCATACCGCCCCTAGCACCCCTTTCACCAACTTTTATAAACTTCGAGCTAGAGTCACCAAATTGGTATGAAGATAGCAATTGAAATTCCACAAAGATCTGCATAAAAAATTTGGATGCCACACCCACCCATACCGCCCCCGGCCCACCTTTCTCGACTACCCCTTTGCAATCAGGCCTCTTTTTACCGGGTTTAATACTGGTAACGAGTATACCGCAGTCGGTTGCGTCCGACTGCAACGTTTCCACTTGTTTGTCTTCACCTAATGGTGTCTTCCGCAGTTATTGCATTTGGTGATAAAATTTCTTGTTGCGATCGAAACAAACTTATACTGTCTTTGATATATGAGAACTTATATTGAGGATCTAGAGTCTCTTACCCTTATTGGGTGCGTTCACAAAGAGGTTTTCTGCAGGAGCATTTATCCGACTATTTTCCTTGTGAACGCATACGCTCCTGGATCATGATCCGCATGGAGCGGAATAAATGTACATAGCATTACTTACATTTGCCCTCTATTAAAGAAATTCGTTAGCTCACTAAAGCGGGATTATTGTAAACAACACAATGCAACATGTTATAAAAATGAGTTAAGAAATTTGCTTGAGTACTGCAGGCCGTAGCGGATATGTTTTTTTTTAATATGCTTTTATTAGCTTCACTTTTAAGTTTGTAGGTAACTCTCCGAATATCGAATATCATCATCGGCCTATATAAAAAATATATGTAGTTTAAACAAGTGGAAACGTTGCAGTCGGACCGACTGCGGTATACTCGTTACCAGTATTAAGGCCTGATTGCAAAGGGGTACGGATGTGACAGGGGTGTACGCTGCGTTAAAGATTCTCCGATGCAGATGGGGATGCCACCAGCTATCTTCCTTCCAAATTTGGTGACTGTAGCTCAAAGTTTGTAAAAGGTGGGGGAAGGGGACTGGGGGCGGATTGGGTGGGTGTGGCATCCAAATTTTTGCTGCAGCTCTTTGTGGAATGTCAATTGATATCTTCATACAATATTTGTTGACACTGGCTCAAAGTTTGTAAAAGGTGGAGAAAGGGGGGCTGGGGGCGGTATGGGTGAGCGTGGCATCCAAATTTTTTATGCGGATCTTTGCGGGATATCAATTGCTATCTTCATACCAAATTGGGTGACTCAGCTCAAAGTTTGTAAAAGGTGTGGAATGGGGGGCTGGGGCGGTATGGGTGGGCGTGGCATCCAAATTTTTGATGCAGATCTTTGTGGAATGTCAATTGATATCTTCATACTAAATGTGGTGACTCTAACTCAAGTTTATAAAAGGTGGAAAAAGGGGGGCAGAATGGGTGGGCGTGGCTCCAAAACTTTGATGCAGATTTTTGGGGGTCGTTGTCAGCTATTTTCCTACTAGATTTGGTGGCTCTAACTCCCCAAATCTGGAAGATACACGCATTCCCGTTTTTGACGAAGCGTAGTGGCGGATGAAGTCGGCTAGGGCAGTATTGGTGGGCGTGACATCCAAACTTTTGATGCAGTTTTTGGGTGGTCATCATCACCTATCTTGGAAACAAATTTGGTGGCTATAGCTCAAAAACTGTGGGAGATATTGGCTTTTTTTACTCTTACTTGCGGGGGGGCTGGGAGCGGAATGGGTGAGCGTGGCTCCAAAACTTTTGATGCAGTTTTTTGGGGGTTGCTAGTAGCTATTTTCTTACCAAATTTGGTAGTTCTAGCTGTAAGGATGTGCAAAATATGTGGATTTATCGGTTTTGAGTTATCAAATTTATCGATTTGCCGGCCCCCCAGTTATCGTAGAACCCCAATCTTGACACTTTAATTTACTATCCCATAGATAAAGAGAATTGGAAAGTTTCAAGTCTCTAGCTTGAAGGGTGTGGAAAAAACTTGCATACATACGGACGGACAGACGAACAGACACCATGACGGACATTGCACAAAACCAATATACTCTTTACCTTCGGTAACGAGTATAAAAATATTAAAAGTAAGGCACAAACGCCCACTCTTATTTGCACAATAATACATAATTTTTCGATTATTAATGTTTTAAGCTTATTTTTAACCTTTTAGTTCGATATTCTTTAAAAGCGTGTTTGATGTTTTTTTTAAACTATATTTATTTATTTATACATACAGACATATTTTTATAGGCCCATACGTTTACATGCATGTACGCATGTTAATATATATTACTAGAACCGTTTGAGAATTATAAGTGAAGGGTTCACTAAAGTTAACTCCTCGCACCCTTAAAGTATGTTTTAGAAAATTGAGTTTTCTGAGAGTTACAGACATATAAGTGAAACTAATATAAGCGTGTTAAAAAAAGGAGCGTTCAGCAGAATAATGCGATAAGTATCATTTTACTGATCGAGTATCATTGAGCAAAACTCCCTGATGAGCGCACCCATAGTAAATGCAGACAGACAGACGAACATAGCTAAATAGACATAACAAGTCTGATCAATAATATATATAATTTATGGGGTCGGATTTGCTTCTTTCTATCTTTTACATACTTTAACAAAAACCCTTTTATTATTATTATTACTAGGGCCTTGTTGCACTGCGACCAGATGTTAGGTCTTTTGTGCCGGCCTGTAGGAACAAAAACCCTTTATTACCTATTTCATGGGTTCAAAGTATAAAAAATAAAGTTTAAAAAAACTAAAAATACGCTTTTTAAACATTGAACTAAAAATTTAATAAATAAGATTTAAAATAAGCTTAAAACAATAATAATCGAAATATGCCAGTATCATTTTGAAACGCTTTTTTTCCAAATGATACAAGCAAAATTATGAAAGCTCGACTAGGAGATACCCTGAGCCCTTCTTTTTTTGCTTAAAATGCAATTGGTACGTATACACTTTGAAGCAATTACGCAGGCAAGGATCTTAGTCAAGGACTACTTACGGAAGTGGCTGCTGTTGTTGTTGTTGCTGCAGTTTGTGTGTGATGGAGCTATAGCTGCTTGGCTTGGCTGTTGGGCCTCGGTGCCGCATGGCTAGCGCTGCTCCTGCCGACGCTGTTGCTGTGGGCGATAGGCCAATGCTCGTGTGTTTGCTTGCAAACATGGGTGAACGCTGGGTCTGTGAAGTTTGCGATGCATGCATGCGCTGCATGGATTGATTGGAAAGAGATTGGCTGGCATGATTGTTAACTGGACGCTGTGGTGTCACCTTTTGCATGCAGCCACGACGCACCGGAGAGGTGTTGCTACTGCCACTCGCTTTCGCATAGGGCAGCGAGGAGCGTGCTAGCTGAGTCTGCTGTTGTTGTTGTAGATTTTGCTGTTGCTCCAGTTTTTGTTGCGGTCGAGAAATTGGCCGTCCTGGGCGGACAGTTGAGCGCAGTGGTGATGTACTGGCCTTTGGTGGCGTTGGGGTGACTGGAGATGATGAAGTTGATGCAACTGCTTGAGACGGCACTGGCATACTGCCTGCAGTATGATGATTACGAGACTCTTCGCTAGGTTTTTTCATAAGGGCCATGCCCACTTGAAGGCCGACGGCGCGTGTGATGCGTACGGGTGCCGTAAAATGTGCATTCTTCATCTCCAAATCTTTAAGCACACGCTTGTGCACAGTCTCGAGATCTAGATATTGTTTGGATACCTCGGCTATCTTGCGACGATAATTGGCCAGCGTTACCTCATGATTGTCCACCTGGCGTTGAATCTCCGCAAATTCGCTCTTTACCAGCATGCTTTCGACTACTTTCTGAAGGACCAGTTCTTCTAAATCAAGACGCGTCATCTTATCGAAGCTTTTCCGAAAGCTCTTAACAAATTCGAGACGAACGGGTTTTACATCACATTTAAGCTCCGGCTTTGGATTCAGTTCGACTGGCATCTTTAGCTCCGCCACTGGATCTGCGGGATTAACGTCAGCCACGGGTGCCTCTGACTCCGATTGCGTATTCTCATGTGCATCCAGATCGATTTGTAGCGTACCATCATTGGAACTATTCGAGTCGGAGTCATCTGCTTTAAGCTTTTTGCTGGGGGTTTCCTCCTTTTGCGGCGGGCTACTGTTCGACAACAGACTATGGCTTCGTTTTCCAATTGTTTGTGGAGCTTTCTCGTCGTTGGTGGTAGAGGTAGTGGTTGCAGTAGTAGTATTAATGGTGTTGGTGCAGCTGGAAGTGTTGCTTATCTCGGTTTTAGGATCGGTGCTTAGACGAATGCGCTTTACAGCTGGCGGTGTCACAGCCTGCCCATCTTCAGGCTCTTCGGCAACCATTTCCACATTGTCATCTTCGAGCTCAGCATTGTGATCGGTTTCAGGTTCAGCTCCTCCTTCTGCATCCGCATCAGCAACAGGTACTGACTCATCTCTGATTTTTTGAGTGGGTTGCAGCAAGTTGCTTGAGTTGCTATTACCATTCTCGATTGTGTTACCTTTTGGCTTCTCCTGCGCTTTAAGCTCTTCAAACTGATCGCAAGCATTATCGGAATTATCAGCTGACCAATCAACGCCAATACAACCATTTGCTGTGGCTTCGCTAGCAGCAAAATCCAAGTTTTTACTGGGTGCTTCTTCAGGTTGTTTAGTGGATAGCAAGTCATCCTCATCCTCGGATAATAATACTACCTCTTCTTCTTTTTTGTCAGTGTCTGACGAAGGCTTGATCACATTGCATTCTTCGCCTTGGTCTTCAGTTGTAGTTTTTGCTGACTTTTTAATTGGCTCGAAAAAGATAACTTCATCATCCGAATCGGCATCTTTTTTGGCTAATTCTTGATCATCTGGTTTAGACAGATCATCTGAATGCAACAATTCTTTGTTTAGAGTTTTATTTGAATCTTTTAGTGCTTTCTCCAAAATTTTGTCGTTTGCTCCCGCAAGAACTTCAGTTTCTCTTACGTTACCTTCCTCCTTCTCCTTTGGTTTCGTCTCCTTCGAGTAAGATTCACTGGATTCGGCTACTTTAACCAATAATTTATCTATTACTTTGTCATTCATCTCTTGCAAGGCAATGTCCTCGATTTTATCGTTTTCTTCGATTTCATCGACCTCTATTTGTTTGTTTGTTGCAGTTGTTTCTTCAGGATTTAGATTCTCAGCTGAGCACTCTTCAGATGTGTCTAGATCGATAATCGATACTTCTGCTCTGGTCTTTTCCATAGAAGGATCGACTTTATCATTGCTCTCGTCTGAGATTATGTCTTCTAGACCATATTTGCTCTCTTTTTCCACTGACTCTTTTTGTGTTTTTTTGTTATTTTCTGTCAATGCATCAAACTCATCTGAACTCGATATGTTCTCTAATGCATCCATAAACACTTCATCGTTGGAGTTATTCAAGTTTGTATTTGTTGCAGCGGGGTCAACCATATCTGCAGATTTTATATCATTTTCATTTTCAGCTTTTTTTTCATCTAAGCCTTCACTATCTGCGGCCGTGGATACGGCTTCCCAAATGTCAGTATTATTAATTTTTTGTTTATTTTGTGCACTTTCAGAGCTTTCCCCTGTTTTTTTCACAGTCGCAACCGGTAAAGCGTCTTTAACCTTTTCCACACTTTTATTGTGTTCCCTCACTTTATTCGCATCTTTTCCGTCAATTTTTTCAGGCTCAGTATAAACTTTTGAAGTTTCGATATCGTCGTTGATATCGATATCTTCAACAACAGTTTTAACTTTAGGACTAGACTGTTTTATCACCTCATCGGCAGATGCATTTGGATTACAATCCACAATCGAAGTTATTTTATCCAACAATGCATCCAAATCAGTGCCAGCATCGCGCTCCTTAGAGGGAACTATATCGGAAATTTTGTCAATGCTATTAAGAAGCGTTGACGGCTCAATATCATTTTCTGGATCATCCGCATCCAATCCGTTACATATTTCTTTATCAACACTTTCATTGATCTTTTTCATCGTTGCTTTTTTATCTATAAAAATTTTAATGCTTAAAATAAATTTTTTGTTTAATATTTTGTGGTTTTACCAGGGGTGGCTTCATCAACTTCATGATCCAGATCCGATACAATGCTTTGCAATAATTCCTTCTCTCCTGTTGAAAGCTCCTTTAACTCCAAGTTTTGTGTTACTTCCATCATATTTGCAAGTAATTGTCCTCGCCCTTAGCTGAAACGCATTAAACTAAGAGAAAAAAAGTTAATTGTTTTTAATTTGGACGGTCTGGCAGCACTGAAAACGACAATTGGGCCACTCCAATCGAAGTTTTGTATGCAACGAATTTTTTCTAGAACCCTGAAATTTTGTTTAATCAAAAACCCATTCTATAGTATGAATTTTTTCTACATCGAAGTTTTTACTTGTCCCCTTGAGATTCGTTTTATGGAAGTTCGACGGTATTTTAAAATTCCACTACATAAGGCTTTAAAAACTTATACATCCACTTCGGAATTTTTAAAATGATAATTTTAGAAATTAATAAGTACTAATAAAAACGGATTCTTTGTTATAAGGGTATTGTTGTGTATCTACTCAACCGGTGTGCGAATGGTCGGTCGGTCGGTTAGTCGTTTGGTCACATATGTATGTATTGCCTCGAGCGCAACAACAACGAGAACCGAACACAAAGCAATTCGACAAGAGAAATATGTGCTTGTGTATACGAGCCTGCAAAGGAAACGAAACACTAATAAATAAATATAAATATATTTATAAAAAACAAAGAAGAAGCACAAAAGACACTTAGTGTGTGGATTTAGGTTTGGCGCAATTTTTGTAAATTTACATAATTATGGTTAAATTAAAGCTTGCGATGTTTTTGAAATTCAAAAATTAGAAAACTTACAAAAATATATATAGCGGAAGATTAAACTCGAATTGACTGCCCTAACTAAATGCAGTCTTTTTAACAACTAAAACTTTACGCAAAAGAAATGAAATTATTCGAAACTAGATTTCATCGCAAGGCAACACTAAACAGTGGCCGAAGTTAACGCGAACGCATAAACCAGCTGACGACGAACCGACGGAATGTTAAGAGCGCACGAGAGTGTAAGCTGAGGAAGAGAGAGTTCCAGAAACAGATAGAAAGAGACTAGAAGGGGGGCGCGTTACTACGCCTTGAAGGGCGTGTCGGTTTTGGTTTTAACAATATATGATACGGCTTTTTTCAAAATTCTGTAACTTTACAACTTCGATATGTCAACAAAGCCACATTAAGTGCGACCCTTAGCTAACTATGTAAGTGTTCTGTGACGTCATAATTTCTGGCAAATAAATTCACACGATATTGAATATGTATATTTAAAGCGGGCAGATTTGTATTCAATGTTTGATCTGTAGACAAGCGGGTATTAAAACATCTGGCAGCACTGTCGCCGTGAAGAGAAGGGGGGGAAAGATACATTAAGGCAGGGGACGGCATACAAAAGCTTTGTTTTGCTGCTTCTGCTACTTAACTATGCTGTAGTTTTCAATAGTGTTCCATAGATAACTAGAACGCAAAGAGAGAAAAAACGCAAGGCAATGGTAAAAGTAAAGTTGGTATCAATTGGCATTTTATAAAACGAGCAGCGCAGCACCTTGTGTGAGTTTAATAGCTTATGTTAGTAAACTGGCTGCGTGAGCGAGACAGCTCTATGGTTTGTTTCATCTGGTAGACATGAAGTGGAGGTGGACGGAAGGGGCTAAGCATGATTGTATCATGGGGCTAAGTAAAACTACTTATTTCGACAAATTGTGGATGATGACAAAAGCATTTAAAACAGTACCCAAAAATGTTTGTCAAAACCCAATCTTATAAAGACACTGCATAAATTATTAATGGAAGTGCAAGGGATGGTTGGGGCAGGGGAGTCGTTGGAAAAGGCGTGTTGTTGCAATTTGTGCGTTGGTCAAAGATCTGCAGTTTAAAACTTGGAAAGTGCAAACTGTGTTTATCATCTTTGACCTAGGATATTTGTCAGGATACCGGTTTAATATCAGTTCGTAGGCCTTGGGCAAGCAAAAGAGAGTGAGAGAGAAGGAGAGGTAAAGAAAGAGCGCAAGAGCTTGCAACGGGAAAGTGATGGAATAAGGGCAATTTGCCGTTTGTACAAGGTAAAAATATGTATGTACATACATAAGAATGCTTATGTATGCATGTTATACATACATATACATAGATAACATAAAAAATATATATATTTATTGGGACGTGTCATTTATATAAATATATATATATATTTATATATATATATATATATATATATATATATATCGGAAAAAGACCGGGATATATAATACATTATATATATATACATACAGTCAATGTAGAAGACAAAAAAATTTGTCTTAGCGTTAAGCAACAAATAAACCGAAAGACGAAGTCATTTTGGTCGTGTCGTCGTATAACAACGAGGCGAACCGAAATATGCAGCAGCATAGTGAAAAGCAACAACTTAAAAAGACGCAAAACAGAAAAAAAAATGAGGCGTCGGCCGCCATATTTTCTTTCTTAAATTGTATATTGGTAAAAATTAATCTTGTCTTTTGAAATATATTTTTGCAGATATGAGAGAATTGGAACATGTTTCGGGTACCTAATATTTTCATTCTGTCTGGTAGATCTAAGCCACTCTGCCCCACCCCACAAGCAAACCAATGTTTTATGTTCTCATCTTGTTTGTATGCGACATCCAATATACATATGTTAAGAAAAACATTAATTAAATGAAAACAGTGATACTCAATAAATTTTAAATATGATTTTTTTACATGAATACATACATATAAAATGCAATATCAATGTTTGGACCCGTTTTGGGAGTTATGCCTATTATAGCTATTTCAGTTTCTTTCTCTCTTTCACACACACACACACACACACATATGCATACGTATGGAAGCGTTTAAGGTAGGTGTGTGTGTGTGTATGTATATATACTTTGCAGTGCATTCACATTATTTAAGGTTACGTATCGATTTTGATATGAAGTGAGGTTAGTTTGAAAAACATGTAAATCCCATAATACATTACGGATCTGTGAGCCTTAAACATATACTGTTCAATGTTTTTACTGATCCTAAAAATCGTATGTGCCATTGCAAGGGCCAACGAGCAACAATTTAACTTTTTCTTGTAGATTTTAATGTTGTTAAGGCTTAACAGTAATAATTTATTATATATGTACATATGTATGTACATAAGTGCTTTTTTCGCAAGTTAATAAGAAAACCAATTTAACGTAAAGTACACAATAGGGTTGCCATCACCAGACAAATAAAATGTTTACATATAATCAACACAGGAAATTCGAGCTCTAATTCGAACAATAAAAATAAACATGTGCCTGGGAAAAAATGGTATTTGATATTAACATTTTTAAAGAAAGTAAAATTGGTTTAAACCAGTTTTTTTAACCGGCTGAGTTGCAATCACTTAACAACCATTAAAAACGCTAACAAACGCCAAAATAATTTAAAATTCATATATAGATTTATTTAAACACAAACATACATACATACATACATATTATATATATATATATATATATATATATATATATATATATATATATATATATATTAACAAATTATATGTAAATAATAATACAGAAATAATGTAAGCAACATTAACTTTCAGTTAAATTCAAATTAATCTTCAGTTATAAAATGAACTTACATGCAATTTTTTTAAATTGTATTCTATTTTTATTACGAAAAATTTAAGCCATAGTTAATTTTTAACCAACTCGATATTCAATAGTTACATTTATTTGTTTACGCCACACTAAGAACAACCGCTCCGAACTACTACAATGCCAAACACAGACTAAACCTTAGCAGACAACAACAATTGAGGCGTGCTACGAGCCAGTTGCGTTGCCGCTAGTTCCAAAGGAGCAAAACTAGTTCAGAGCTAAGCAATAAAATGAACTGCACGAAGCACAAACTAAAAAGAATTAGTTTTTGTTGTCAAAATATAAATATGTATTGTCTTATGAGACTTCACTGATGTAACATGAACAAAGTATGTATGTCTAACATGAAAGCAGCTTATAGGGTCAATTTATGTGGACTAGAGAATAAATATATTTTTCGACGTGAAAATTTAACTTTTTAATACAGCAACTATAAATAAACCTACATACAATAGCTATATACAAATAGTTTTGTATACTATTATATTAAAAATAGTTTAAATTTTTTTCAGTTCAAAATGCCAAAGATTTGGTTCTTTGCATTATACCATCCCTATAAAGTATAAGTAATACCAGTTCACTCGCGAACAAACGTGGAAAAGTAATACCAAACATCTGTGCGACTTCACCTTTAGTTCTGGTTGTATAATAAATTCAATAAACAAAGTTTTTACTTAAAATGAGTAATCTTGTAAACTTTGCACTGAGGCACGGAGTCAATGTTTTAAAGCGATGTTCTTTTCATAGCACGCCCTATGCAGTAACAGCGAAAGCATTAATAGTACCAGCCGCCACAATTCGAACAAACTCGACGAGAGCTGCCTTTGATGTGAGCACAAATGTGACAAAAGATATTGTGCTTTTCAAATATGAGAATCCAAAATTTTATAAAATGCTTAACTTCTTTGGCGTCTGCCAGTTTGTGTTCTGGACATATTTGTCACACTTTGCCTTTACCACCCTTAAAGATGCGCCAGTTGTGGAAAATCCGGGCGAAAACCTTAAATGGTTTCAACGCATTAATCTGGGCGAAAACAAGTACAAAAATGGAATCACAATATGCAGCTTTATGGTTGGCAAGTCGAAAGCTATAGGAATGCTACGGCTGCAAATTTAAATGTTACTTTAATCCCGCAGGCTATGGCATTTTGTTAGCAGTTTGGATGTTTACGCTACGCTCCGTGCGCTTCCTTATTCTGCACAAGGGCGGCCAGAGTGTGTCTTTTGTGACGTATGGCCCTTTTAATCGCAATCGCATCATGACCGTACCACTGAAATGCATCTCAGCGCAGGAATCGCGCGAAATGGCTCGCACACAACTACCAATTAAAGTAAAGGAAAAGACTCTCTACTACGTCCTGGATATGAGAGGCGAGTTTCGCAATCCTCAATTATTTGATTATACTGCGGGTTTAAAGCGTCGCATATGATGTTTCTTAAAAAATTTGCAATTGTTTACTTAATATTTTGTAAATATGTATACACTTGTAAGCTAATGTTGACTTAAAGCGACTTTAGTATATGGGCTCCGGCGTCTGTGTTAGTAGTAGACCAAAACGCTTCTTGATAGTAATACGCTGACGGGAGTACTTGTCCTCAGGTGAGAAACGCGCTGGATGTGCAGACAAAGTAGGTCGGCCGTCCTCCGTACGCTTCTTCAAAGCGGAAGCCACAAGAATGAATTTTTATTCTTCAGTCATTAATTGAAAGAAATCTTTTACCTTAAGCGTGTAAACGCGCTCGCCATTTTCGTTAATGGTATACATCAGATACATGCCCACCAGAAATTATGTTTTTTATAGCAGTAAGTATATTAACACGTGTAGTGAAAAACGTGAAGAACTTCGCAGATGCTTTCGATACCATCGATGTTTTCAAATTTCTCTAACATCGATGTTTATGTGAACATCGATAGTATTTAGCGGATTAAACATAAAAACCAGTGTTTAAAAAACTGCAAGAAGTTTCATTTATGTTGCTGCTGCTTCTGCTTATGCTTCTGAGAAAAACGAAAGTCGCAGTCGAAGCAACAGCAGAAAGCGATCGCCGACGACAAGCAAAGCAGCAGCAGCAGTCGCCGTTTAAGAATTTTTGATTTTGCTTTGCTGCTGCTTTCGATCAGAAACGCAAGTTGAAGCAGCAGCAACTGTTCGACTTCTGCCAGTCGCCGCAAGTCGCAGTCGCGACTGACTTTTTGCTGCTTATGCTGTTTGATTCTTGATCATTTCATTTTTTATTTGTTGTTAAAATATTAATATTATAATATGATATAATATATAATTATATAATATTAATTATATTATTAATTAAATAATATAATATTAATTATTAACAGTTAATATGTTATTTTATTTTTTCATTGTTATAATTTGAAGTGTGATTTCTATGAATTTTTTAATTAATATTGTTAATTTCTTATTTTTTAATTTTCGTATAAAAAAAATAATGAATTAAAGTATTACGCACAAAAAAATTGTCAAAATATCAAATTTATTAGGATTCAAGGGGAGCAGCAAACAGCATAAGCAGCTTTTGTTTTTCAACTGCACGAAATAAGCTGCGAGCCACTGTATATACAGATACATACCAAAATATATTTTATTTTCAATATATATATATATATAAATATATGTAAATATGTATCTGGGAGCCAAACGGTATACATATTTCGAAGCGGACAAAGGCTTCAACGCTTTGCAACACTTAATTGTGTTTCAACATTCTATGGCGCTATTTTGCTTTAAAAAATTTAGATTATAAATTTTAGAATGTTGAACACAGCTAATAAGGTACTTAAGCAAGCCCTCAAGGATCAGCAAAAACGCATCAAGCCTGGCGAATGCTTAAAATATGTGCGTCTGGTGCTTGACACGGGTCTGCTGCATTCTTCCTTGGGTCAAAGCCTGATAACACAATTAAATAACACGGATTTAAAGCACGAAATACGCAGTTTGCCCGGAAGAAATTGCGTTATTTGGGAACGCAATGTGTGCCAACAGACGCTGGTAGCGGGCACCAAACTGGACGATGCCTGGCACATGGAACAACAAGTCTTATTGCTGTATAGCGAAACGGATTTGTTGCATTCACTTAAGGCACAAACTCTTAGTTGCATCGGTCTCAACTTACACGAATCATTTCTATTGGCCAATTGCCAATGTGCAGTGGTTGTGCCACGCCTGCGTCACGAGTCAGCAAACGCGCTGATTATGATTCAGCTGATGCAGCAGCTGCATGTGGAGCAACTGGCTCCACCGCTGGACCAGGCGTTGCTGGCGCTGATCCTGCGCTACACAAAAGCCATTGCAGAGACTCCATACAAGCAGCAGCGTAACTTAATTCTAGGCAGCTTCAAGAAGTATTTGGCAAATGACAACAAACAATGTGTGCGAGTGGATGAGGGAAATGGTTATGGCCGCCTCTGGCAGCAGCATCTGAATCGATTGCCTCAAGTCACACTTGAGGTGGCCGAATCAATCATAGCTCGGTATCCATGTCCCAAGCACATGCTCAAGCACTTTGCCACAGATCCGCAAGCAGTGCAAGCACTGGCGGATCTCCGGATTAAACGTAACAATGGACCACAGCCGCTGCAGCCAACTAGGCGCATTGGTAATGTTTTAAGTACAAAATTATATAATCTTTACAATGCCCGGGATCCACATAAATTGATTTAAGTATTGTGTCGACATTTCACTTAACTTTTCTTATGTGCTTCGGCTTCCTAAACACGAAAATCGCCACAAAAAAACTCTTATACGGATAAGTTTTTGAGATATTCAAACCTTAAAATTTCAAACGCACAATTTTTGCCCTTTCTTTAAATTTTCGTCAGGAATCGTCTGTTAAACATACAGATCCCTATTTAAGTGCCATAATGGTACATTTTGAAAGTTAATGTACAACAAACAGACTTCGACTATTACTCAGAGACAAGGAATTATACATGGGCAATTTTCATTGAAAAGTCCATTGAGATCACAAAACTAAAAGTCGTAGGCACAAGATTTGTTATTAATGCTTCGTAAGTATATTCAGAAATCGCATAAAATTGTGTGTACAAACAAACATTCTAATGATACCTAAGTAACATAAACGTTTGTAGAAAAATTAAAATTTGTACACCGTAAGTGTATAATCTTAATACATATTTGAAAAAAAAATTTTTTCCAAATTTAACAAAAACATCCGTGCCGACTCAAAGATGATTTAATAAAATATGACTGGAGTTTAATAAATTATGCTACTGCACTCGCCTATTTGTTAAGTTCGTTATATATGATTATTCCATGAAAACTGAAATATTGTATTTAATGCCGGTGATAATAATATCAATAAAAAGTGTAACAGGAACTATATACTTACTATAAATATGGAAAGAAAAAAATGTCCCGTGCGACACGTACTGTGCGACCTTTGCTTAAATTGCATTAAAAATTAAACTGCAAATCATATTCACGTAAAGTTAAAATTTATCAGGAGCCGCATCGATATACTGCATCAACTTTCGCTGAAATCCCAGTTTGAAATGGTCGCCACGAAAATCACTTCTATTTTGTCCAGTACGACCTACCTCCTTTGCATTTTTGATACAATTTAGAAAACAAATAGATACCCAAAATCGAGCTTAGCACCAATTATAGGGCTATTCAAGAGTTATTTTATAGTGATAATTTTGAAAACCCGTCTTGTTTTGACCTTTTTTACCACTTGCAATGTGTAAGATTAAGCCGATCAACACCATGGAACTGCCCAGATTTAAAATTTAATATATGCCCTTCATAATCTAAAATAGTTTGTCAGAGCTAAATTTCGTTTATAGATTTTATATGTAACTTACGGCCCGGTACGTGCATCGCTACGTATAAAGTGAAATAATACATAAATTGTTGTAGTCACTCCCAATTGCATTTATTCAAACAAAAAAATATGTTTTAAGTTGCTAGCTGTTTTAAAACTTAATCACTTTACGATCTAGATTGATATAAACATGGGACAATCCTGTTGAATTATTTACCTTACATGTCGGCATAATATTATCTTTTATAATTTAAGTAGCACAAAAAGATGTATTGTTGAATATCACTCAAAAAGTGATTCGACTTTTGAGATGTCCTAAAAATAAATGAATACAATGGTTCGGGTGGAGTTTCTAATGCTGGCCATCAACTTTGCCAGTAGCACAACACATGCCGGGCCTTTCACCTGGAAACTTAGCCGCATTACAATGTGGACATATTGCGTCCATGATTCCAAAGTATCCGTACATACTATAATCCATCTGACTGTTGTAAGCAAAAGCAGCACGCATCATTTCAGCCAAAACAGCTCGACGTATTCATGATCGCCGTGCAAGATTCAGTACAGGTACAGGGTCAACAGATCTATTTCGTGCATTACGTTCACGCTGCGATGCATTAGCTTGTGCGCGTTCATCTGTAGTCTACGATTGGCTTTATAATGCCACATTATTTGCATTTCGCGTTCAGTTCAAAACTTACCGTTTGTGTAAATGCGTTTGACAATTTAAATTTAAAAAAAACCTGTAAACGATATGAAACACCGATTGCTCGCTAAAAAACTGAGAAAAAAAAACCTGCAAACGATATAAAACCCCGATTGCTCGCTAAACAACTGAGAAAAGTTTCAATTTGATAGCATAGTCCACATCCAAAAAATGTTTCAATTTGACAGCACTATCCCCGTTAACATAATGATTTGCCATTTATTGAATTCATTTGTTACAAAAAATTTAATAAGTAAAGAACCGCTCGACCAATTTTGTGCAAACATCACACATACCATTTACTAAATAGTCTGAACAAAACCTAAACATTTGGTTTGGATAGGTGAGGCCGTTCTTGAGCTTTAAAATTACATCGAAAAGTGGCATTGATTTTTATAAATATTTTATATGTAATACATTATGTATATACAAATCGTCACAATATTTTACGCATGCCTCTACAAATTTTTTTTAAGCTTAAATTGTAGAACCATGAATTATGTACCAACATACATAATTTTAAATTTAATTACATCTAAAAAAAATTGTTGATGCACTTTTTAGGGTTTTGTATTTAAATTATCATTTAAAGTTATATGTATTATAAAAATTACATGTTAATGATAACATTTTTTTGGGATTTTTTTCAATGATAATTGTTTTGAGTAATATAGTCTTTATAATAGGAAAATGTAAATAAACTTAAATGAAATGATTATGAATGATCTTTATTTGTGTCGTTTAAAATAAAAAAGCAAGTGTGATCGACGGTTAGTGTTACACTTTTCACCAATATTATAGCATTCCTTTAAAAAAATGTTTCGTAGGGTTTCTTTGTGGTTCCTTTATAAGGATATACAATAATATTGGTAAAAAGCCTTATAAGGAAGACTTACACTACTACTTTTGAGCTTTACTTTAAGCGAAAAAAAAGCCATGCGTGTGTGCAGAGGTTGTACGAAAATAAAGATTTTGGTTAGTCATTTATTTCTAGGTCCATTAAGTGTTTTTTTTTTTTGTTTACGGTCCCTGATATAAACTAATTATATTTAATATTTGGGTTACCTCTATAACTGAAGATTAATGCGATTTACTCGATATTTGGTAGATTATACATATATTAATTATATATTAAATAGCAAAATGGACATTAAAGTTGAATGCAGCTTATGCCTGAACAGAGTACTTTAATATTAAAGGTTGTTTTTGCTTGAGAGCTAGGAAAAATAAAAAATATATGATCGTGTTAATTTTTTTATTTGTGAGGTAAGTCAATTCGCAATACCCTCTTACAGCGTGGCCAGAATGCGAAAAAAGCCTAGGCAGGCGGAGAAGATAGTCTGACCGACGCCCCAGAAGAGTGCATAGATTGGTGACATAGGCAAACTGGAAGCGCGATGAACAAAGGCGATGACGGCACTACTGATGATCCCACTGGTTGCAGGCGACAGGAAACCCATTACCAAAATGAGTATGGAAAAGAAGCGGCCAAACTTGTGTTTACGCAGCGTAACAAATGCCACTACAGCGGCACAGGTGTGTATAAATATCGATGAGAAGAGAGCCCACAGGAACAAGTGATACCACATCTCGCGAAATGTGTTGAGTCGCGCCTGGGAGCGTAATCCCACCACATCGACAATGGCGTCCAGCTCATCGGTGTCGTCGGGTTCGGAGAACATGACGACAATAAGGGGCAGGCAAGATGAGAGGTGCTCGCTATTTGTAACTATAATGGTGAGTTTATATTCAATTGTTTGGCCACAAATATGGGAAGCTTATGTTGTTGTTGTTATTAACTATCAAAACTTAGATATTTATTGCTTCTCCATTTATTTGACGCTGCCTCGTTTTTGTTGGATATTAGTGTTGTTGTTTTTATTATTGTTTAGCTGTGAATCCAATCCATCTGTTTAATGTATAGCTTGAAAGTATGAAAAAATATACTGCACGTTTTTACTTTTTGTCATTGTTGTTAAACCTGCAAGAGTATAAAAGAAAGAGATAGAGGAAGAGCACATTTTGGTTTTGCTGGCCTTTTTATCTTCTACTCATGATGTTTCACCATGCTTCTACTCACATACGCACATATGTATGTACATCGAAGGAAACTATTTCTACAGTAGCCACAGTCCTGAACTGTAGTTCGTTTCTGTTATGCCAACACATGAAATCTTAGTATTGTGTATATTTTGCTTCGTTTTCTCGTTTGCGAAATCGATTAAAAAATGACAAACGAAAATAAACTTGGCAGAGGCAGTGATTAAACAAATCTTAGCTATGCATTGTGTTAAGTTTTATAATGCACTGCTCGTTAGTCAGCCGATTAGTATTGCAATGCACGATTGATAAAAGCTCTATCTATTAACTACGTTCTGTTTTACAAAGCAACGCAGATGGAACGCTTTGGAATATGAACCAATTTGATAAGCACACTATAACAGCTGTTGTCTGCTCTTATCAGTTTTCACTATTGCATGGTTAACTTAGCAATTTATCGATATTCAAATATCGCTTGTTTTGCACACCCCAAACTGTAAAACAGATGGGCAGCTGAATTGTGTGTGTTTTTGTCTCCCAAGGAAGTTTTTACGGTCCGAAAGTGAAAGCTGAAAACAGTATTTAGATTTAATAATGAACAAAGAGCAAGAATATGCATCAAATAGCGATGATAGTGACGAAGATTTTTGCCTCTCTAAAGACGAGTCCGGCGAAGAAGATGAAGGGGACGGCAGCGCAAGCGATTGCGTTGACGAAGACAAATATGCTGCGGTAAATAAAAAACAAACCAAAGCCGCTTATGGACAAAAGATAGACAAATTAAATGAAAAACGAATAGAAACAGCAAGCGAAACCTTTACACGCAGCACACGTCAAACAGAACAAAAACATAATAGACGCGAATCTGCAGAAAAGGACGAATTGGAATCAGACGAAGATGCCGACAAATCGCGATCGGATGCTCTGTGGGCAGACTTTCTTGGCGATGTTGCTGCTAGCACTGAACCCGCATCAAAATTCAAAAAGACACCGCTTCCAGCCAAGGAGGCGGAGAGCGTTAATTCCCTAGCACCCGTCGCCAAACAGAAAGTGACTGAGATTTTAGGCTTTGCCGGCGAAGAGGTTAGCGTTACGAAAACTGTAATATGTTTAGATTCCACACCGAAATCCAGCATCAAGGAGAACTTGGAGGAGAAGCTTAGTTTAGTGCCACGAGCTTATGTTGCGTCAAAGAGATCGGCTAATAACAGCGGGGGATTAAATTCTTTGGTCAATCAGCTAGGCAAGAAGAAGAAAATGTCAGTGCTGGAAAAATCGCAAAATGATTGGAAATCGTTTAAGAGCGAAGAGGGCATCGACGAGGATCTGCGCACACATAATAAAGGCAAAAATGGGTAAATTAAAATTAATGAAATGACAAAATAAGCTTAATCAAGCAAGAATCATATAACGGTTTTTTTCAGCTTCTTGGAGCGCCAGGACTTCTTGCAGCGCACTGATTTGCGTCAATTTGAAATCGAGAAAAGCATACGTCAAACACGGCGTCAAAACTGAAGCTACAAAAACCTAATACACTGCGCATTTTGGTGCTGCTCTTTTTTAACTTTAAATTACAATTATACTTACTGTTTACACATTCGTATCCTTCGTGTATAAGGATAGTGAATAATTATATAACTTTTAACATACAATACAATGCTCTTTGAAGCACTAACAAATAAATTAATACACCTAATTCAGTATTTTCTAAATTGTTAGTGACGCAAAAAATAAAAAATAAATAAATAGGATCACAGCACATTATAGAACGATTATACTTAATAAAAAAAAAAATTGAAAACGTTGCAGACGGATGCAACTCACTGCGTTCAGAGATTGGGCGATGCAGATCTAGGCCATCTTTATTGCCAGCAATTTTGGTGACTCTTTCTCAAAAGCTGTATTCAAAGGCAGGGGTGGCGTAACATCCAAATTTAATGCAGATCTTTCAGGGATGTTACAGCTATCTTCCTACAAAATTTGGGAGGCTCAACCTCAAAAACTGTAAATGATACACGCATTCCCGTTTTTAACGAGGGGTTGGGGCGGCTGGGAGTGGCTACGGCGGTTTGCGAAGGCTGGTTTGCCAGCCCCCCAATAATCGTAGGACCCCAATCTTGACACTTTATCTGTCCCTGCCATAGAAAAAGATATTTGCAAAGTTTAAAGTCTCTAGCTTTCCGGGTGTCGAAAACAAGTTGCGTTCATACTCACGGACAGACACCATTACAGACATTGCACAAAACCAATATACTCTTCGGTATCGACTATAAAAACAAGTTAGAAAGTTCAACTAGGGGGTACCTGGAACCCTAGCCATGCACGCGTAAACAGAACATGCATGCGGTACTGCGCCTCTTTAGTCATTGATATCTACGGTGTTTCTCAACTGATTTCGATGAAGTTTCTACAAATGATCATAATATTGTCTATAGTTCTTCGATCAAGTCTTGTCTAGAACTTTGTTATTCTTTCAAATTTTTGTTTTTTCTGTGTCGGCAAATGACATCGACAAGTGCACTACTGAATACACTTTCGAAATTTGTGTGCATCGCTGCATAAATTGCGATGGCGTAATTTGTCTCTAGTGTCATAGAATTCAAAAAAAAGGAAAGAGTAAGTATAAATGACCAGCAATTGCTAAACTGAAATTTCACTATTTGTGTACATCTATGCATATACACTGTATTATACAGCACCCTTAAATGTGAGTGTGGCAATTGTATATCGTTTATTGACCCGTCTCAGCTACATACAGCATACATACAACAGCTCGTTTCATTGTTTCAAACTTGAAACGTACCGCAACAACAACACACATAAAAATTTCTTGAAACGTAGAAACACCCCAGCCCAAGGCATACTTAACAAGGTAGTCTCACTCCGCTCTCTCGTTGCCTTACAAAAAATGAGAGCAAAAGAATAATGCATTTTTTTGGGTTAAAACGCAGAAAAATCGCAATGTGCGTCGCTACACGTTCGCAACGAGACTGAATTGCAAGGCAACGGAGAGCAAGAACGATGAAACTCTTGCGCGGGGGTTCCTTGCGCATCTACGTCACGTGCCCAGTTGGATTTGATTGCATATTGTATACGCATTGTAGTGGATTTGAATAGTAACGACTGTTAAAGTGAATTATTGTTGAAATGCGCTGTGCGTTTTAGATGAAACAATAATAACAAATTGTTCTTAAAATTGTTTTGGCTATTAATTAAATAAGGAACAGCTTTTAATTTATTTTACTATTTTATTCATTTTACGCTTACGCGACAATTCATATTATTGTTTGTAATTTGTCTATTTAATTTTCTTCGGATACATTTCTTCGAAACAAAGTTTTTGATATTTTCGTCACAGTTTATTTGTGTTGATTCTTCAAAATGGGTTTTTAGATAGCGTTCTGCTATCATAAAGATGATCCATTTAATTGATCAAAAACGGCTTGGAGTTGCCTTACGATTATCATCATATCGTCAGTCGGCTTTAGCAATCCACCTTCTGACAAATGATCTACCCAAGTGTAGCTTTGGCTTTGACCCTGAGTGTGCAGATTTGGCAACTAGTCTTCTTCAACCGTAACGCTTGGCACATCACCCTTTTTCAACAATCGCTTTTCGCAAAATCCTATATGTAAGTATATTTAATATTATTTATTACGATAATTGTTATACACAATCAAAACAATTACCGGCTTCATATTGCTTATTATTTTCAAATCTTCTGCCTTAAAATGCGTACCACAAATTCGCGCCGATTTTATATTAAATTTGTCTTGTCGCCGACAAAATTAATCCATGTTTGTGGTTCATTTTTTGGGAATGGGTAATAACTCCACAATTGTTCTTAAAATTGTCATTGTTGCTCCAAAACTGCACAACGCATTTTAAATCAATTAGTTCACTAAATTCAATTCGCTGTATGCAATATGCAATTCAAAACTCAACTGGGCACATGTGACGTCACGCAAACGCTGTTTATGCGCAATGCGTTATCTGTATTCTTTGTATAATGGAAAAGGGGCGAGCAGAGCTGATTCTTTTAAGTATGCCTTGCCCCGCCTATGTATACAAAAAGTGTTTCAGCATGGTGAAATAATTAGGGTGTTCACGCTCCGTTCTCGTTTCATGTTTCAAGTTGCAACGATTAACTCGTGAACGGCATTTTGGGTGTCATGCGTTTCAGTTTGTGCGTCGCTGTTGTTTGTTTACATTTCTTATTCTTCATTTTTGTCACTGTTGCTGTTTAGCGCGGTTATACTTATTTATAAAAAATGCTATTTAAAGTGCTAAGATATGCTATGCGATGCTTTAGAAAGCAAGTTATTAGAGAAATAAAGGATATTGAGGTGGGAGCTCGTTGTTTGAATTAGTTGCTCATTACATGTTTTTAACATTTGGCGGCCATTAATCATATGTGTTCTCTTTTTGACAAAAATACACCAAATATACTAAAGTACTGAACATCGATAGCAAATAATAAAATAAATAATAATAAATAATATATAAATATATTTGGGGTGTTAGCTCGTTTCTCGTTTCAGTTTCAAGTTGAAACGTCTCGACACTACATGAATTTATTGAACGTTGAACACCCCGCCTTGTATAGTGTTTAGTTTGAACAAAGTAAAGATGGGGACATATTTATTTTTTGCTATCGATGTTCAGTACTTTTTAGTATATTTGGTGTATTTTTTGCAAAAAAGTATGAACACATATGGTTAATGGCCGCCAAATGTTAAAAGCATGTAATTGAGCAACTAATTCAAACAACGAGCTCTTCTCACCTTCAATATCCTCTATTTCTCTAATAACTTGCTTTGCTAAAGCATCGCATAGCATATCTTTAGCACTTTTAAATAGCATTTTTTATAAATAAAGTATAACCGCGCTAAACAGCAACAGTGACAAAAATTGAAGAATAAGGAATGTAAACAAACAACAGCTGACTGCACAAACTTGAAACGCATTGATACCCAAAATGCCGTTCACGAGTTAATCGTTTCAACTTTGAAACATGAAACGATGAAACGGAGCTGTTGAACACCCTAATTATTATATTATTTCACCATGGTTTCAAGTTTCAACAAAGTAAAGATGCGAAAAGCACTATATTCAGTCGATTTTTGCTATCGATGTTCAGTACTTTTCAGTATATATGGTATATATTTGTGACAAAAAGCGTGAACACATATGATTGATGGCTGCCGTAAACTAGAGTAAAACATCATACTATACAGCAAACGCTGGATAACGTGACCTAAGTATAACCAAGGCAGTTCAAGTTGAGGAAAGTTTTCACGTTTCCGAATGCCAAAGTGTAAACATATTTACTCATTAAAACTCACATTTTATTGTTTCTTTTATATTAATTTTTGTGTAATAGATAGGAAGTTAAATGATAATTTGAGAAAACTCTTAATTCAAGAAAATCTGTAATTTTTTTGTGTTATTTGTTTTGTCTAATATATTAAACACGTTTTACACTAGTCAATGCACAAAAAATGTGGTTCACGTTTTGATGAGTTCACGTTTTAGACCTATCACGTTATCGAGCGTTTGCTGTACAAAAATTGCATATTCGTGTCTGCCGCCACGCAGCTAACACCACTAGACTCTGCATCAATTTGTCCAACAGAGCTTTCATAAACTTCTCCCTGTACATTTTCTGTTTCATTACCCTGCAGTTAAATATTGTGCAGAGTAAAGCACACTAAACCCCAATTGCAAATGAAACGCTGGCTTTTCGAGTCTAGTTTTAACAAAGAGCTCTTCTCCTCTTTCAATATCCTCTATTTCCCTAATAAATTGCTTTGCTAAAGCATCCCATACCATTACTTTAACTTTTTTAAATGGAATTTTTTATAAATCCAGGCAATATAAGAGCAGTAAAACTTAAGTAAAAGAAAAGTAAGCAAACAACAGCTGACTGCACAAATTAGAAACGCATTGACACCCAAAATGCCGTTCACGAGCTAAGCGTTTCAAGCTTGAAACATGAAACGATGAAACGGAGCTGTCGAATACCCTTTATTTAAATTTTAAAATTACTCTAAGACATAGACATATATATTTTTTTGATATTACGTTCAATATTGTTTTGTGTGTGTTTTAAAATAATAGAACTACTAGTTTTAAAACTGCTAATAATTAAAAATTCCTGAAGCTTTAATTAGTATCACTAAGGAAAAAGATTATAGAGCAATCATTGCGTACGGGGCTTGTTGGGAACTCATGAGCTGTACATTTGTGAAAAAAACTTTCTGAGTGCTCCCATAGCACTTCGGGCATGATGGAATAAGTATAAGGTGGTCTCGTCGGCAAAAGCACAGCCTTAGCGTATGCTAGCAGTAAGTGCGAGTGAAACGCACACTTTACAGTGAGTGTGAATGAAACGGTTGGATATTGTGTTGATTAACCCTTAGCTGGTCCCCGGGGTTTAAAATAGCCCAATATAAAACAAAGCGGTGAAGTTAGTTTTTATAGTTTTATTTTTAATAATTTTGAACTAGCAATTAGTCGTTGTTTTTTCGCTTCATAACACATTTCGGTGCATGAATAAACTTCACACCCAGTACATGCTTGCGGCAAAATTTGCAGTAGCTCATTTTTTGTGTTCGCTTAAGGGTTAAGTGCTCAGAAAAAATCGTCCGCACACAACCTTTCTGTTCAACAAGCACGAAAGCACTGAAGCTAAGGGCTTTAATCGTGCTAGCGTCGCACAGTGGGGCCATTTGAGTTTTTTCATATCAAAAATCATAACTTTTGAACCAAATGAGATAATCAACAATTTAAAAAAGCATATGATAGATAATTAATCAACCTATAAAATGAGCGTTTGAAATGAATTCTACGATTTTTCTGTGCCTATTTATGGGTATGCAAAGTTGAAATTTGTGGAAAAATCAACTTTACGGGAAGGGAAAAAAATATTTTTTAAATTTTTTGATTTTTATTGTTTCGTTTTAATGGTTTTTATAATCTAAAATTAATATAATGATAATTAAAAATAATTTTTTTTTTTTTTTTTTTTTTATTAATTTTTTGTAAAATATTCATCACAATCCGTAAAAGATGGTATATCTAAAAGAGAAATCATCTCTGAACTTTAAGTATTTTCTAATTCTTTTCGTGACTTAACATGCCTCAGTGATGAAATTAGTGGATCTGAAGATGCTGCTAACATGTTGAAGAGGTCCTCATTTTGTCTCACCCTTGAAGCTTTGAAAGTGTTTAGCAATCTGTATTTTTTATAAAACTTATTAAGGGACTCTTGTGCTTCTTCAGAGAGCTCTCCAATTGGCAAAGACTGATACTCAATTATATCCTTGCCATGCGCCAATATTTTATGGACTGTCGGGGTCAACTTTTTCTGCGGATATAATTCTGCTAAAAGTGATGCTGTTTTTGAAGCATATTCTCCATATTTGGCAGAATCAACTTTTTTCCTTGCAGTTCAAAACATTTAAGATAGTTCCCAATCTCTTAACGATTTGGTTGTTTATCCCTGTGATTTGAGTTACAGCTTCATCATTCTCAAAAAATCTCCTTGAAGTGTTTCCATCGTTTGAGTTTCCGTATCCGTACTTGGGGCAGTCTACTTTAAGTCCAACTTGTTTGAAAAACGCATCCTGTATTCGCTTCTTTCTGATATTTTCCTTATATTTGTTTGATGTGTTTTCGTCAAAGTTTTCAACCTCTTGTGGAAGCGTATACGCTAATTTTAACAAGAACTCCATACATCTTATTCTTGCGTGCAATGGTGAGATCCCAAATTCATAATTCTCTTCATTTGTAGAATCATTTAAATCGTCGAAGTTCTTTTGCGTCTTTTTGCAAATTGGGCATGACAAAGTTGACCTTGTGCTTGTCAGTTCGTTGACCACTTTTCCGTCAACCATGGTCAGGTGGAACTCGTAAATACATTCAATGTATTTTCCTTCACTGATTTCGAACTTTGTTGGCTTAATCTTGCTTATTTGGTCTTCAATATCCTTTACTGTGTTTCGTATGAGTTCCGGCGATTCCCTTGCATACTGAAACATTATTGGTCGGCAATAATGTACAGATGACGGCCGTTCATTTTTCCAGTGTAAAGAATCATCAGACTTTAGCCGCAAAGGAACAACGGATGCCATAAACATGTTTCCGTCCGATATTGTAGCGTCATCGGATGATATTCTTTGCTTATACACGCTTTGTCCAGATGATCCATCGCAGCCCCATTTACTGATCAATGTCAGATTCTCAGGAAGAGCTTCAACCACATTTTCAGCAAGACTCTCCAACAGCCGTTTTGTTGTATGGTCCATTAGATCCTGCATGTTAGTTTTTACAGAGACTTCAGTAAACTCCGTATGCAGTGGTCGTGAATCTAATTTTGCTTTCGAAACATGTTTGTATCCCGGTAAAATGTCAGCTCCATGTTGCCTCAAAGATGCCCGTAGTATCTCACATTTCTCTTTTGAAAGCTCTAAGTCCATAAACAATGCCAAAGCTTCTTCGGGACCATACTTTGTAAGGTTTGTGTTTGGGGGCGTGGGAATGCTTTTCTTGATTCTTTGAAGTCGCGGTGGGCTTGCAATAGCAACTGCTTTTGTAATGTGTGACCTTACTTTTTCAACATCCTTTGTATATCTAATAGACAGCGCTTCCGATAAATGTTCCGTAGATAAATCATTTGTTGAATCAGCGAGTTTCCTCTTTCTTGTTAAATTTGAACACGTAACGAACGTAACAACAACAACAAAAAATGGGTTTTCACGGTTATATGTCATAAATTGCCCAAAAATGCATACAACACATTTTTATACTCGATACCGAAGGTAAAGAGTATATTGAGTTTGTGCAATGTCCGTCATGGTGTCTGTCCGTCTGTCCGTCTGTATGAACGCAACTTTTTTCCACACCCTTCAAGCTAGAGACTTGAAACTTTCCAATTCTCTTTATCTATGGGATAGTAAATTAAAGTGTCAAGATGGGGGTTCTACGATAACTGGGGGGCTGGCAAATCGATAAATTCGATAACTCAAAACCGATAAATCCACATATTTCGCACATCCTTACAGTTAGAACTACCAAATTTGGTGAGAAGATAGCTACTAGCAACCCCCAAAAAACTGCATCAAAAATTTTGGAGCCACGTCCTTCCAATCCGAAGCCAGCCCCCCGCAATTTAAAGTAAAAAAAGACTATATCTCCCACAGTTTTTGAGCTATAGCCACCAAATTTGGTGTCAAGATAGGTGATGATGCCCCCAAAAACTGCATCAAAAGTTTGGATGCCACGCCCACTAATAATGCCCTAGCCACCCCCATCCGCCCCAACGCTTCGTCAAAAACGGGAATGCGTGTATCTTCCAGAGTTGTGGAGCTAGAGCCTCCAAATTTGGTAGGAAGCTAGCTGGTAAAGACCCCGAAAAACTGCATCAAAGTTTTGGAGCCACGCCCACCTTTTCCGCCCCCAGCCCCGCCGCATTTTGAAATCAGAAAAGCCTATATCTTCCACAGTTTTTGAGCGAGAGTCAGCAAATTTGGTGCCAAGATAAGTGATGATGACCCCCAAAAAACTGCATCAAAATATTGGATGCCACGCCCACCAATACCGCCCTAGCCACCCCCATCTGACCCAACGCTTCGTCAAAAACGGGAATGCGTGTATCTTCCGGAGTAGTAGAGCTAGAGCCACCAAATTTGGTAGGAAGATAGCTGGCAACGACCCCAACAATCTGCATCAAAGTTTTGGAGCCACGCCCACCCATTCCGCCCCGCTTTCCCCACCTTATACAAACTTTGAGCTAGAGTCACCAAATTTGGTATGAAAATAGCAATTGACATTCCACAAAGATCTGAATCAAAAATTTGGGCGCCACTACCACCCATACCACCCCAGCCCCCGCTTTCACCACTTTTACAAACTTTGAGCTAGAGTCACCAAATTTGGTATGAAGATAGCAATTGACATTCCACATACATCTGCATCAAAAATTTAGATGCCACGCCCACCCATACCACCCCCAGCCCCCTTTTCCCCTTAATTTACAAACTTTGAGCTAGAGTCACCAAATTTGGAAGGAATATAGCTGGTGGCATCCCCATCTGCATCGGAGAATCTTTAAGGCAGCGTACACCCTTGCCGCATCCGTACCCCTTTGCAATCAGGCCTCTTTTTACCGGTTTAAATACTGGTATCGAGTATACCGCAGTCGGTTGCGTCCGACTGCAACGTTTCCACTTGTTTTCCTATGACTTTTTCACTTTTTTACATTTAAAAAAAAAGGGGCAAAAACGGGCACATGAAACTTTTTGCATTTAATAGAGGAATAATCAAAGAAATTAATTTAAAAAAATAGCCGATATAATGTGATATAATTTTTTTTTATTTTCCATCAAAGTTGAGAAATAGTGAAAAATGGATAGTTGGTAAATATTGAATTGCCTGGCCAAACGCAAAGCAAACAGTATAATTTTTTTTATTCTTTTCTTAATAAATAGATCTATCAATAGAACCAAAAATGATGACGATCCGTAACTTAGTTTTTGAGATATTGTATCTCAAAGCCGACCAAATTACCATAAAATTGTGATTTTTATGTAACACAAAAAATCAGACACCTTTGAAAAGCTATATCTTCTAAACAAAAATCCGGTTACATTATGGATTGCAGATTTGAAATCGCTGGAAAATTTCCTATAAAGTAGGTTCATTCAATATTTTTTAGAGGCACATGCAATTTTTGATTTTTGACACTTGACTTGTTCTACGGGCGCCACTGTGCGTCGGCTGCCGACAGACCACCTTATACTTATTTCATCATGGCTTAGACCATGGCTTAGACCATGATGAAATAAGTATAAGGTGGTCTCGTCGGCACGATTAAAGCCCTTAGCTTCAGTGCTTTCGTGCTTGTTGAACAGAAAGGTTGTGTGCGGACGATTTTTTCTGAGCACTTAACCCTTAAGCGAACACAAAAAAATGAGGTACTGCAAATTTTGCCGCAAGCATGTACTGGGTGTGAAGTTTATTCATGCACCGAAATGTGTTATGAAGCGAAAAAACAACGACTAATTGCTAGTTCAAAATTATTAAAAATAAAACTATAAAAACTAACTTCACCGCTTTGTTTTATATTGGGCTATTTTAAACCCCGGGGACCAGCTAAGGGTTAATCAACACAATATCCAACCGTTTCATTCACACTCACTGTAAAGTGTGCGTTTCACTCGCACTTACTGTGGCATACGCTAAGGCTGTGCTTTTGCCGACGAGACCACCTTATACTTATTCCATCATGGCTTAGACGCAGAGTGGCAGCCGAATGAGACGGTCGGTCCACGCAGCTCTGCTGTTTATATGCGTGTGAGATTTGCGTGTATGGTTTTGTTATTTTTGCGTGTGATGGTTTTGTTATTTTTGGGGTGGGATTTTTTAAATTTGAACAGCGCTTGAATGTGTGCGCTCACATTTATGCATTAATGGTACAAGAACCTGTCTCAGTTTTTATGATATTTTTATTTATTTTTACAGGTGTATATATTTAAGACTTTCTTATTTTGTTTATTAAAAAGCACATATGAAATAATTTTAAAATTTTGGCATATTTTTTATTTATTTAATTATATCTATGATTGATGATTACATAATAATTTTCTTTTCTATTAACATATAATTAAGTCATATCAAAACAATACATTTAAGATAAAGCATTTTTCACAAGCAGCAACAAAAATGTGTAAACACCCAGCAATCTATGAATTCCTTTTTGTATGCCCACAAACAGCAACACAAGAAAATGCTATTTCGAAAAAGCCTATTTGCTAGATTATCAAGTTTGCCGCTCGAAGAGTTACCCACAACGAAATATGTTATTTTATCAGACTATTTTTAGCGATTTCTCAATTGTTAGCTTAGTGCCAACTTATTCTAATCAAAATATACAACCATAACAAATATATTATTAAATTACATATCAACAATAGCACTTATATTATATTAGGGTATCCAACACTCAACATTCGTCTGTTCATATTCTTATTCAACATGTTCGCTATTTAAGTCTATTAGTGTGCGTGTGTGTGTGTGTATTCACAAAAGAAGCAAAACAGAACTGCCGCACAAAATATAAAATCGACAATTTCAGACTTCTGCTTGAATCTGCTTTATGCAGTCCAACTTGGGAGGGTAGTATAAACTTAATATGAACTTTGTCAAACTTGATAGCAAAACGTGAGATACTTTAATATTATTTATGTACATATTTTTTTTTATATATCGAAAATAAACTATATATATATAAAAAATAAAGATTTGAGTTTTAATTGACTAGTATTGAAAATTGGTACAAAGGGTATTTTTACTTCGTGCATTTTGTGTTGAAGCACTAGTTTTGTTATTTTGGAAGTGGCTGAGAAGAACGAATTTCGTTTGAATGCGCTGTGTGCGTGCACATGAATATACATATATTATGCGTATGCATGTGTGCGCTTTGTTGATCTGCTGGTGGCCGTCAATAGCAAAACCTGACCTTTCTCAACATCTTCAATATGATTTTTTACATGTACATACATTTGCATGCTGGTGCAGGGCTTTTGGGTGGGCAACTATATTTATTATTAATTATGTTAAATAATATTAAATATATACATATGAACATATGTATATAAATACTATGATCGCCGCTCATATTGGCTCCCGAATCACATAAATAGTCAATCGGTACCCAGGGAACACCACGAGGAGGCCATTACAAATGTAATGGGGTCATATTTGAATATGACCTATGAGTCGACTTGATATGACTCTATTTAAAAATTTAAATTAATTAAAAATAACAATTAAGTCATATCCATGTTCCCCACTTAAACTACCTTATTCCTTAAACGCAAAAGTATTAAAATGCATACGTAAACTTAATTTATAAATTTATGTTTTTTTTTTTTTTAACAAAGGGATATGTTCATACGCATAATATATGTATATTCATGTGCACGCACACAGCGCATTCAAACGAAATTCGTTCTTCTCAGCCACTTCCAAAATAACAAAACTAGTGCTTCAACACAAAATGCACGAAGTAAAAATACCCTTTGTACCAATTTTCAATACTAGTCAATTAAAACTCAAATCTTTATTTTTTATATATATATAGTTTATTTTCGATATATAAAAAAAAAATATGTACATAAATAATATTAAAGTATCTCACGTTTTGCTATCAAGTTTGACAAAGTTCATATTAAGTTTATACTACCCTCCCAAGTTGGACTGCATAAAGCAGATTCAAGCAGAAGTCTGAAATTGTCGATTTTATATTTTGTGCGGCAGTTCTGTTTTGCTTCTTTTGTGAATACACACACACACACGCACACTAATAGACTTAAATAGCGAACATGTTGAATAAGAATATGAACAGACGAATGTTGAGTGTTGGATACCCTAATATAATATAAGTGCTATTGTTGATATGTAATTTAATAATATATTTGTTATGGTTGTATATTTTGATTAGAATAAGTTGGCACTAAGCTAACAATTGAGAAATCGCTAAAAATAGTCTGATAAAATAACATATTTCGTTGTGGGTAACTCTTCGAGCGGCAAACTTGATAATCTAGCAAATAGGCTTTTTCGAAGTAGCATTTTCTTGTGTTGCTGTTTGTGGGCATACAAAAGGAATTCATAGATTGCTGGGTGTTTACACATTTTTGTTGCTGCTTGTGAAAAATGCTTTATCTTAAATGTATTGTTTTGATATGACTTAATTATATGTTAATAGAAAAGAAAATTATTATGTAATCATCAATCATAGATATAATTAAATAAATAAAATATATGCCAAAATTTTAAAATTATTTCATATGTGCTTTTTAATAAACAAAATAAGAAAATGAATGACACGGAACTAACAAGAAATAGGAAAAACATAGGATTCAAATGGTATACCAAGACGATCGCATCAAATAGGATTATGAGTTTCCACTCACACCAGCCAATGAACCAAAAAATAAACACTGCAAAAAACATGGTCAGAAAAGCATACACACTGAGCGACGAACAACACAGGCCCGAAATATATATAAAATTAAAATCTATATTATTAAAGAACAGCTACCCGGAACGATTAGTGGACAACATAATACTAGAAATCACAAACGAAAACAACAAAATCTTAAAAGAACAAAACGACAATTCGAACGAAGAAAAAATTAACCAATACGTGAGCATACCATATATAGAACATTTAACTAATAAACAAACACTCGCGAAAATTATGCCAGCTGATGCCACCAAACACCTAACATATGCATATAAAGCGCACAAAAATACACGTAGATTGTTTACGAATACGAAAGACAAGATCGACAAGGAACAACAACAAAACGTCATTTACCAAATCAGCTGCATGGGAAGAGAGGGAGAGCGATGTAACGGTGTCTATATCGGGACAACCAAGAGAGCGTTTGGAGCGAGACTCAACGAACACCGGGGGGATGCGAAAAAGGGAAAAATGACCACAGCTCTTGCACAGCACACAACAACAACAGGTCACACAGCTGACTTCGAAAACGCTAAACTGTTGGACATTGAACGGAGAGAGAGAACGAGACTGACGTTAGAAAGCTTACGAATACAACAAAGCAGCATGAACGCTGTGAACCACAAAGAAGACTTAGAACAGACAAACAACATTTATTCGACAGTAATAACAGATGACTGCAGCAGAAAACATGCAAAACGGACAAAACGACCAACGTCGATAGAAAGTAGTGCAATTTTAAATTTATTTTTTAATTTAAATGTGATGACAATGCTGTAAGGTTTTAGTGAAAAAGATAAATGTATGTATTCATAAGTGGTTGTTTTTAATATTTGTTTTTGTATTTTAATTATAAAAACACAAAATGTTATGCAGGCTCCCTGAAGAAGGCTTAATATAAGCCGAAACGACGTAGGAGAAAATTGATGGGGAAATAAACAAAACACCATCAAAAAACAACAACGGCCTTTTATTCCGATACAAATTATCTGCAAAAATTGTTAACAATGGGCCCAAAATCACAACACAAAAATCATACCCGGAGGAACCACCGGTTTTCAAAACAACACCAATCCACAACCAAGATGGGATACATGCAACTAATACGAACAACATATGGAAACAATACAGTTTGTTATATTAAAAATTACTTTAAATGCCAGAAAAACCTAGCTAAACAACGGGGAAGACTAAGATACCTACTAAAGTGTAAAGACTATAACATAATACCAAAACACCTACAAGGCAAAACGACTGCACTACAACACAATTTCAGATTACACGACACGAAAATTGAACTACAGAAAATAGAAAAGACGTTTCTACTTAAAATCGTAAAATTAGAGATAAAAGAAACACAACGTAACATACACATAATAAACAAAACACAGACGCACACTTTTCACAAACTAAAAGACATACTTAAGGAACAAGACCTGGACAAATTAGAATCCAAACAGAAACTGGCCTATCAACAAATAAGAACGGACACAGATGAGAATACGAATAAAAAACTGGAAAAAGCTAAAATACAAGTGCAGGAAAAACTAAACATTAAATTAAATGAGGAATGGTTCATAAACCAAACGGACGTACATTTTCCTAGAGAAAGCAAATGGCTGCTCTCACTCGGACCTAAATTTGCGTTACCGGTAATAAAGGAGAACGTATCACCAATACACGTAATAGCAGATTTAGAACAAGGGATACAAACTATCAAAGAAGAAAAACTGAAGGATGCTGCGAGGGGAAAGCTTACAGGTGCTATACATAATTTCAAACACAGCAGAAGACCAGACCAAAAAGAAAAAGTTATCCTAACAATAGCAAAAAATACTGAGAATTTAATTAAGGAACATAAGGACAAAATAGTGATAACACAGGCAGATAAAGGGAACAAAACTGTAGTGATGTATAAAAAAGACTATCATAACAAAATGGAAAGCCTATTGGAGGATAAATCTACATACAAAACAGTGAGAAAGGATCCAACACAACTACTAATAAGGAAAAACAACACTATCGTAAATGACCTGTACAAACAAAACTATATAGATTACAAATTAAAAGCGACACTATACTGTTCAAGTGGGCACGCTCCCAGATTATACGGATTACCTAAAATACATAAAAAAGACACACCCCTAAGACCAATAGCATCATCGACGAACGTACCATGTTACAAATTGGCAAAACATATAGGCAACATTTTAAATAATATAACTTCAAAACAATACAATATACTGAACGCGGTACAATTAAAAGGAAAACTCAAAAACGAAAAAAATTGAAAATGATGATAGACTCGTATCGTTCGACGTGGTATCATTATTTACAAATATACCCATAAGCACAGCAATACAAACCATAATGGGTAGATGGACGGAGATTACAGAACATACACAGATACCAAGGAAAAAGTTTAAGGAAATACTTGACTTTATTTTAATCGATAACAACTACCTGACATACAACAACAAAACTTACCACCAGATTTTTGGTATGCCCATGGGCAACCCCATCTCCCCCACCATAGCGAACATTGTACTAGACAAGATATTAGACAACGCAATACAAGACTTAGCCAAAAATAACATACACATCAAACATATATACAAGTACGTAGATGACATCATATGCATATTAAAAGAAAAGGATGCACAACACATACTTGACACACTCAATAAGCAACACATAAGAATACAATTTACAATGGAAAAGGAACTGAACAACAAAATTGCTTATCTTGACACGGAACTAACAAGAAATAGGAAAAACATAGGATTCAAATGGTATACCAAGACGATCGCATCAAATAGGATTATGAGTTTCCACTCACACCAGCCAATGAACCAAAAAATAAACACTGCAAAAAACATGGTCAGAAAAGCATACACACTGAGCGACGAACAACACAGGCCCGAAATATATATAAAATTAAAATCTATATTATTAAAGAACAGCTACCCGGAACGATTAGTGGACAACATAATACTAGAAATCACAAACGAAAACAACAAAATCTTAAAAGAACAAAACGACAATTCGAACGAAGAAAAAATTAACCAATACGTGAGCATACCATATATAGAACATTTAACTAATAAACAAACACTCGCGAAAATTATGCCAGCTGATGCCACCAAACACCTAACATATGCATATAAAGCGCACAAAAATACACGTAGATTGTTTACGAATACGAAAGACAAGATCGACAAGGAACAACAACAAAACGTCATTTACCAAATCAGCTGCATGGGAAGAGAGGGAGAGCGATGTAACGGTGTCTATATCGGGACAACCAAGAGAGCGTTTGGAGCGAGACTCAACGAACACCGGGGGGATGCGAAAAAGGGAAAAATGACCACAGCTCTTGCACAGCACACAACAACAACAGGTCACACAGCTGACTTCGAAAACGCTAAACTGTTGGACATTGAACGGAGAGAGAGAACGAGACTGACGTTAGAAAGCTTACGAATACAACAAAGCAGCATGAACGCTGTGAACCACAAAGAAGACTTAGAACAGACAAACAACATTTATTCGACAGTAATAACAGATGACTGCAGCAGAAAACATGCAAAACGGACAAAAACGACCAACGTCGATAGAAAGTAGTGCAATTTTAAATTTATTTTTAATTTAAATGTGATGACAATGCTGTAAGGTTTTAGTGAAAAAGATAAATGTATGTATTCATAAGTGGTTGTTTTTAATATTTGTTTTTGTATTTTAATTATAAAAACACAAAATGTTATGCAGGCTCCCTGAAGAAGGCTTAATATAAGCCGAAACGACGTAGGAGAAAATTGATGGGGAAATAAACAAAACACCATCAAAAAACAACAACGGCCTTTTATTCCGATACAAATTATCTGCAAAAATTGTTAACAATGGGCCCAAAATCACAACACAAAAATCATACCCGGAGGAACCACCGGTTTTCAAAACAACACCAATCCACAACCAAGATGGGATACATGCAACTAATACGAACAACATATGGAAACAATACAGTTTGTTATATTAAAAATTACTTTAAATGCCAGAAAAACCTAGCTAAACAACGGGGAAGACTAAGATACCTACTAAAGTGTAAAGACTATAACATAATACCAAAACACCTACAAGGCAAAACGACTGCACTACAACACAATTTCAGATTACACGACACGAAAATTGAACTACAGAAAATAGAAAAGACGTTTCTACTTAAAATCGTAAAATTAGAGATAAAAGAAACACAACGTAACATACACATAATAAACAAAACACAGACGCACACTTTTCACAAACTAAAAGACATACTTAAGGAACAAGACCTGGACAAATTAGAATCCAAACAGAAACTGGCCTATCAACAAATAAGAACGGACACAGATGAGAATACGAATAAAAAACTGGAAAAAGCTAAAATACAAGTGCAGGAAAAACTAAACATTAAATTAAATGAGGAATGGTTCATAAACCAAACGGACGTACATTTTCCTAGAGAAAGCAAATGGCTGCTCTCACTCGGACCTAAATTTGCGTTACCGGTAATAAAGGAGAACGTATCACCAATACACGTAATAGCAGATTTAGAACAAGGGATACAAACTATCAAAGAAGAAAAACTGAAGGATGCTGCGAGGGGAAAGCTTACAGGTGCTATACATAATTTCAAACACAGCAGAAGACCAGACCAAAAAGAAAAAGTTATCCTAACAATAGCAAAAAATACTGAGAATTTAATTAAGGAACATAAGGACAAAATAGTGATAACACAGGCAGATAAAGGGAACAAAACTGTAGTGATGTATAAAAAAGACTATCATAACAAAATGGAAAGCCTATTGGAGGATAAATCTACATACAAAACAGTGAGAAAGGATCCAACACAACTACTAATAAGGAAAAACAACACTATCGTAAATGACCTGTACAAACAAAACTATATAGATTACAAATTAAAAGCGACACTATACTGTTCAAGTGGGCACGCTCCCAGATTATACGGAGTACCTAAAATACATAAAAAGACACACCCCTAAGACCAATAGCATCATCGACGAACGTACCATGTTACAAATTGGCAAAACATATAGGCAACATTTTAAATAATATAACTTCAAAACAATACAATATACTGAACGCGGTACAATTAAAAGGAAAACTCAAAAACGAAAAAATTGAAAATGATGATAGACTCGTATCGTTCGACGTGGTATCATTATTTACAAATATACCCATAAGCACAGCAATACAAACCATAATGGGTAGATGGACGGAGATTACAGAACATACACAGATACCAAGGAAAAGTTTAAGGAAATACTTGACTTTATTTTAATCGATAACAACTACCTGACATACAACAACAAAACTTACCACCAGATTTTTGGTATGCCCATGGGCAACCCCATCTCCCCACCATAGCGAACATTGTACTAGACAAGATATTAGACAACGCAATACAAGACTTAGCCAAAAATAACATACACATCAAACATATATACAAGTACGTAGATGACATCATATGCATATTAAAAGAAAAGGATGCACAACACATACTTGACACACTCAATAAGCAACACATAAGAATACAATTTACAATGGAAAAGGAACTGAACAACAAAATTGCTTATCTTGACACGGAACTAACAAGAAATAGGAAAAACATAGGATTCAAATGGTATACCAAGACGATCGCATCAAATAGGATTATGAGTTTCCACTCACACCAGCCAATGAACCAAAAATAAACACTGCAAAAAACATGGTCAGAAAAGCATACACACTGAGCGACGAACAACACAGGCCCGAAATATATATAAAATTAAAATCTATATTATTAAAGAACAGCTACCCGGAACGATTAGTGGACAACATAATACTAGAAATCACAAACGAAAACAACAAAATCTTAAAAGAACAAAACGACAATTCGAACGAAGAAAAAATTAACCAATACGTGAGCATACCATATATAGAACATTTAACTAATAAACAAACACTCGCGAAAATTATGCCAGCTGATGCCACCAAACACCTAACATATGCATATAAAGCGCACAAAAATACACGTAGATTGTTTACGAATACGAAAGACAAGATCGACAAGGAACAACAACAAAACGTCATTTACCAAATCAGCTGCATGGGAAGAGAGGGAGAACGATGTAACGGTGTCTATATCGGGACAACCAAGAGAGCGTTTGGAGCGAGACTCAACGAACACCGGGGGGATGCGAAAAAGGGAAAAATGACCACAGCTCTTGCACAGCACACAACAACAACAGGTCACACAGCTGACTTCGAAAACGCTAAACTGTTGGACATTGAACGGAGAGAGAGAACGAGACTGACGTTAGAAAGCTTACGAATACAACAAAGCAGCATGAACGCTGTGAACCACAAAGAAGACTTAGAACAGACAAACAACATTTATTCGACAGTAATAACAGATGACTGCAGCAGAAAACATGCAAAACGGACAAAAACGACCAACGTCGATAGAAAGTAGTGCAATTTTAAATTTATTTTTAATTTAAATGTGATGACAATGCTGTAAGGTTTTAGTGAAAAGATAAATGTATGTATTCATAAGTGGTTGTTTTTAATATTTGTTTTTGTATTTTAATTATAAAAACACAAAATGTTATGCAGGCTCCCTGAAGAAGGCTTAATATAAGCCGAAACGACGTAGGAGAAAATTGATGGGGAAATAAACAAAACACCATCAAAAAACAACAACGGCCTTTTATTCCGATACAAATTATCTCCAAAATAAGAAAGTCTTAAATATATACACCTGTAAAAATAAATAAAAATATCATAAAAACTGAGACAGGTTCTTGTACCATTAATGCATAAATGTGAGCGCACACATTCAAGCGCTGTTCAAATTTAAAAAATCCCACCCCAAAAATAACAAAACCATCACACGCAAAAATAACAAAACCATACACGCAAATCTCACACGCATATAAACAGCAGAGCTGGCACCTCATTCGGCTGCCATTTAACAGCAGAGCTGCGGGGCCCCCCCCCCCCTTCTAAGCGCAAACAAAAATAATTCTGAGCAAGAAATCGAGAGCTTCCATTCGGCTCGACACCCGAAGTGCTAAGGGGGACCATTTAATTGCTATGGACCCAGAACGTTTTTACAAATTCATGATGTTCCCAACAAGCCCCGTACGCAATGATTGCTCTATAATATTTTTCCTTAGTGTTAGTATGTAGCGCTGTTGATAATATATCGAAATATAAACATATCGATGATTTAATAAAAAAACGATATATTTATATCGGGATGTTATTTTTAGATAAATTTGCGCTGGTCACTCTTGCAAGATAAAAAAGGCCTTTAAATTTAATTACATGGGAACCCCGGTTAACGTACACCATTGTTTCTAGCATCTTGTTCGTTAGGCAAAACGTTCGTTAAACAAAACCATTATTCCCATTTAATCAATGTAAAATAAAATAATGCGTTCCAGGTCGAAAAAAATACACTTTAATATGTTTCAATTTGAACTCTTATTGAAAGAAAGTAACATAAAATGCATCAAAAGTTTAAAAGAACTGAAAAAAATACACCAATATATTTTAAGTTCAGCTTTTATTGAAAGAAAGTTGATTGAAACATTTAAAATATTTTAAGGAACTGAATATGCATTGGGCGGAAGAAGACAATTTGAATTGGAACAAGTCAGAAGGCTCTAGTCGTGAGAGCCCGACTAGAAGATACCCTGAACCCAGTTGCAACTAATATATTAAATTTATATACGACTTTGGCATACTGACTTCAATCGATTAAATTCGATATCTCCGGTGATTCTTAACCGATTTGGACGAAATTTTCAGGAAAGTTCAATCGTTTTTCATTTATTCAACCCCCATTTTTACATATTTCAAATTCGATATTTTTTGTAATCGATTGCATGTGTATATCGAAAACCAGAATAGCTGTCGATAATTTGAAACAAACTTGTTCTGCTCATGGTATAGGAGAACTTATATTCAAAATCTGAAGGCTCTAGCTCTTGTAGTCTCTGAGATCGACGCGTTCATACAGACGGACAGACGGTCAGACGGTCAGACGGACAGACGGACGGACAGACGGTCATGGCTATATCGTCTCGGCTGTTGATGCTGATCAAGAATATATGTATATACTTTATGTGGTCGGAGATGCTTCCTTCTGCCTGTTACATACTTTTGCACAAAACCATTATACCCTTATTTACCCATTTTATGGGTTAAGGGTATAAAAAAGGACTGAAGAAATAATGCAAATATATTTAAACTGGGGTCATGTAAAATCAGAAGATAATCCAGCGGATATCGCCTTTAGAGGAGTCTGTCCGAGTAAATTAAAACAGTGCTAAATTTGGTGGAAAGGGCCCGAATGGCTATAAAAACCAGAAGAAAGTTGGCCCAAAAAGAAGATCGCAGAAGATTATTAATAATTGATTATAATCAAAATTAAAATTAATCGTGTATGTATTCCGGGACTCTTAAATCACACACACGCGCGCACAGAAAAAATATGCCACTTTAAATGCTGTGTGAGTACATACCTTTTTATACTCGATACCGAAGGTAAAGAGCATACTGGTTTTGTGCAATGTCCGTCATGGTGTCTGTCCGTCCGTTTGTGTGCAAGTTTTTTCCACACAACCTTTATACCCTTTTGAGCTAGAGCCACCAAATTTGGTGCCAAGAAAGGTGATTATGACCCCCCAAAAACTGCATGAAAAGTTTGGATGCCACGCCCACCAAAACTGCCCTAGCCGCCCCCAGCTGACCCAACGCTTCGTAAAAACAGGAGTGCGTGTATCTCCCAGAGTTGTGGAGCTAGAGCCTCCAAATTTGGTGGGAAGATAGCTAGTAACGACCCCAAAAAAACTGCATCAAAGTTTTGGAGCCACGCCCAACCATTCCGGCCCCCCTTTCCCCACCTTATACAAACTTTGAGCTAGAGTCACCAAATTTGGTATGAAGGTAGCAATTGACATTCCACATGGATCTGCAGCAAAAATGTGGATGCCATGCCCACATATACCGCCCCCAGCCACCCTTTCCCCACTTTTTACAAACTTCGAGCTAGAGTCACCAAATTTGGTATGAAGATAGCAATTGACATTCCACAAAGATTTGCATCACAAATTTGGATGCCACGCCCACCCATACCGCCCCCAGCCCCCCTTCCTCACTTTTTACAAATTTCGAGCTAGAGTCACCAAATTTGGTATGAAGATAGCAATTGACATTTCACAAAGATCTGCATCAAAAATTTGGATGCCACGCCCACCCATACCGCCCCCAGCCCCCCTTTCCCCACCTTTTACAAACTTTGAGCTAGAGTCACCAAATTTGGAAGGAATATAGCTGGTGGCGTCCCCATCTGCATCGGAGAATCTTTAAGGCAGCGTACACCCCTGCCGCATCCGTACCCCTTTGCAATCAGGCCTCTTTTTACCGGTCTTAATACTGGAATCGAGTATGCCGCAGTCGGTTGCGTCCGACTGCAACGTTTCTATTTGTTTTGGTTGCATTTAGGTGCGACGCAAAAATTTAATTTCTTTTCCGCACAAATTACACTTGTGCCATATTTCACTGTACAGTGAGTCCATGTAATCGATAACAAAAAAATATCGAATTTGGAAAATGTAAAAATCAGGGTTGAATTAATGGGTAACGATAGAACTTTTCTGAAAATTTCATCTGAATCGGTTAAGAAACACTGGAGATATCGAATTTAATCGATTGAAGTTGAGTCAGTATACCAAAGTCTTATATAAATTTAATATATTTATTGCAACTGGGTTCAGGGTATCTTCTAGTCAGGCTCTCCTGACTAGAGCCTTCTTACTTGTTTTATTTGTACTATTTTTTATCCAAGCTAACGCAATTGTAGAGTCACTCCACGCATACATCTGTATCGTGTTTGTTATTGATTCATTTACTTTTTTCATTAATTTTGCTAACAGATGTGCTGCACATAACTCAAATTTTGGTATGGGTTTTATATTTATACTCGATACCGAAGGTAAAGAGTATATTGGTTTTGTGCAATGTCCGTCATGGTGTCTGTCCGTCTGTCCGTCTGTCCGTCCGTATGTATGCAAGTTTTTTCCACACCCTTCAAGCTAGAGACTTGAAACTTTCCAATTCTCTTTATCTATGGGATAGTAAATTAAAGTGTCAAGATGGGGGTTCTACGATAACTGGGGGGCTGGCAAATCGATAAATTCGATAACCCAATACCGATATATCCACATATTTCGCACATCCTTACAGCTAAAAGTACCAAATTTGGTAAGAAGATAGCTATTAGCAACCCCCAAAGAACTGCATCAAAAATTTTGGAGCCACGCCCCCCATTCCGTCCCCAGCCCCCTCGCATTTTAAAGTCAAAAAAGACTATATCTCCCACAGTTTTTGAGCTATAGCCACCAAATTTGGTGCCAAGATAGGTGATGATGACCCCCTAAAAACTGCACCAAAAGTTTGGATCCACCCCAACGCTTCGTCAAAAACGGGAATGCGTGTATCTTCCAGAGTTGTGGAGCTAGAGCCTCCAAATTTGGTGGGAAGATAGCTGTTAACGACCCCCAAAAAACTGCTGTTTTGGAGCCACGCCCACCCATTACGCCCCCAGCCCCCCCGCATTTTGAAATCAGAAATGGCTATATCTCCCACAGTTTTTGAGCTATAGCCACCAAATTTGGTGCCAAGATAGGTGATGATGACTCCCTAAAAACTGCACCAAAAGTTTGGATGCCACGCCCACCAATATTGCCCTAGCCACCCCCATCCACCCAAACGCTTCGTCAAAAACGGGAATGCGTGTATCTTCCAGAGTTGTGGAGCTAGAGCCACCAAATTTGGTAGGAAGATAGCTGGTAACGACCCCCAAAAATCTGCATCAAAGTTTTGGAGCCACGCCCTCCATTTCGCCCCCCTTTCCTCACTTTTTACAATTTTCAAGCTAGAGTCACCAAATTTGGTATGAAGATAGCAATTGACATTCCACAAAGATCTGCATCACAAATTTGGATGCCACGCCCACCCATACCGCCCCCAGCCCCCCTTCCCCACTTTTTACAAATTTCGAGCTAGAGTCACCAAATTTGGTATGAAGATAGCAATTGACATTCCAAATAGATCTGCATCAAAAATTTGGATGCCTCGCCCACCCATACCACCCCCAGCCCCCCTTTCCCCACTTATTACAAATTTCGAGCTAGAGTCACCAAATTTGGTATGAAGATAGCAATTGACATTTCACAAAGATCTGCAACAAAAATTTTGATGCCACAACTACCCATACCGCCCCCAGCCCCCCCTTTCCCTACCTTTTACAAACTTTGAGCTAGAGTCACCAAATTTGGAAGGAATATAGCTGGTGGCATCCCCATCTGCATCGGAGAATCTTTAAGGCAGCGTACACCCCTGCCGCATCCGTACCCCTTTGCAATCAGTTCTCTTTTTACCGGTTTTAATACTGGTATCGAGTATGCCGCAGTCGGTTGCGTCCGACTGCAACGTTTCTACTTGTTATTATTGGGTTTACCTTACTCTAGCTGGCTATTATCGTGATTGAATCATCTACTTTTGCATATACCACTGCTGCATATGCTTTTTCTGATGCATCTGCGAATCCATGTTGCTGTATTTCAAGCTTCATGCTAGTCTGTAACCGTCTTGGGATTCTTATTTCTTCTCATAACGTTAAGTTCTTTCTATACTCATCCCATTCACTTGTATCTTCCATGCTATGCTTGTCATCCCAGTTTTTGTCTATCAGCTTCATGTTAGTCTGTAACCGTCTTGGGATTCTCATTTCTTCTAATAACGTTAAGTTTTTTCTATACTCATCCCATTCACTTGTATCTTCCATGCTATGCTTGTCATCCCAGTTTTTGTCTATCAGCCATAATTTTTGCATAAACAATTTTCCCACAACTATAACTGGTGATAGCCAACCTAATGGATCATAAAGCTTGGCAAGTGTGGATAATACTCGTCTTTTGGTAATGTTTTCTGAGCCCTCACATTTAACTTTAAATTTGAATTTATCGCTTAACGGTTCCCACTGTAGTCCCAATGTTTTAACGGATTCATTTTCTTCAATAGTTAGCCAATTGGAACAACAAGGGGAAGAACGCGCGCTGCAGGGAAACGCATTCATACCGCCAATTTGAATGCGCGACCGTGCAGAGCGTGCCGTCCTTGTGGTTCACAACTGGAAGTGCGACTATACTCTCAACGCGAGGGTGGCTGGAAGCAGGCCCTTGGTATGGTCATGTCTCTGCCAAGGGTGCTGACGAATGGTAGTCGGGCGAGAGAAGAAAACTCTATAAAATTACCCCAGTCCAAGGTGGAACAGCATTGTGCCGAGGGACTCGTGGCCGAGGGGGTGCTCGGTCGTCACGGGCTACGCCACGGGTGACTTTCCATTCCCGTCTACTCGTGGGACCAAAATGAGCTCAAATTATAAAAACAAAAATCCAGTGTCCGGATCACTTAAAAAACCGGTGGGAAACGACAATCCCTTAATTAGTGGTAGCACCTCTACAGGTGCTAGCACCCCCTTTCCGACGCCTGGTACGCCAGCAGGTGCTCGCAATGCCGCCAGCGGCACAGGTGCAGGGCGAACAAGCCATTCGTCCTCACAACCCGGACGTCGACCTGGAGCGGCTCCTGGAGCTCGGAAGTTCCAGCATAAGTCTGCAACACCAGCTTCCCGGTCCGTGACGCAGGCAACTGCCTTGGGGCCCGCTATCACAGCGGCAAATAAACCGTCCATTCAGGACCGGCGGCGTGCGGCAGAGATTCTGCAAGAAAGCCTAACCACCCAGCCCTCATCCTCCGACGGTGTCAGCCTGGTCGAGTGGGCTAAGAAAATCCTTCCGGATCTTAAACCAGCGATCCCGGCTACTTCTGTTAAAGCCAAACAGAAGCGCCAACGTTCCGTTGAGGAGTCTGCCCCACAAGCCAAGCAGATCAGGCCACCCCCGCGTCCAAAACCGCTCACTCGGTCTTTCACCGAAGCCGCTAGGGAGAAAGTCCTCATTGGGGTTCTCGACAGGGGCCACAAAGAGGGCCATATTCTGCGGAATAGGTGGGGGGCTATCGAAAATGAGCTGCAGGATAAGGTTGTTGACCTAATGCTGCTGTCCGGAGGACTGCCACCTCGATGCTCTGATGCCGGATGGCACCAGGGCAACATCAAAGCCATAGCCTGCGAGGACGAAAAATCCGCAGAGCTCTATAAAAAAGCTGTCGCCCTCCTGGGAGAGATTTATCCTGGTGCGAAGCTAGAGGCAGTCGACTGGAAGGATGTGCCCAGTCGACCAAGAGCTAAAGTTTGGGTTTCCGCCAAGCCCGAGGAACCTGAAAGGATCCTTAAACTCCTTCAGATGAGTAACCCAGACCTGGTTACGCACGACTGGAAGATCGCCAAGGTCGAGGCGCCAGAAGGCATCAATCGGCAGTTGATTCTAGTCCTTAATGACGAGTCAGCTGAGGCCCTAATCGCGTCCAATGGTTCGGCCCACTACGGCTTCAAGCCGATAGTAATACGGTTCTACCGTTCGGATGCGGCTAGCAAGCCTTCAGCTGAGGAAGACTCACTGGTGGCACACCTACTGCTACGGGCGCTAATCGCCGACTGCGAAGCGACTCACACCGAGCTCATCATAGGATGCGACGCACACCACCATCAGTGGGGATGTACGGGTATAGATGAACGGGGGAGCTACTCTTTAATTATATCCTCTCGACTAGTCTGAATTTTTGTAATATAGGAAACGACCCGACCTTTATTACAAAGAATAGGGAAGAAGTATTAGACTTAACGCTAGCCACAGCCTCCCTTCATCAAAGACTTATAAGATGGAGAGTGCTAAATGAGCATGCCTTCTCCTATCATAGGTATATCGACATAGTTTTCTCTCTCGATATCCCTAAGCCTAAATGGTGCAGAAATTTAAAACGTACAAACTGGACCATTTTCAAAGAATGTCTTGCAAGACTTATCCCAGAGAATCGCCCTGCGGGACTTCCTTCCCCTGAGCACACAGAATTGCTCACAATCAAGCTCACGGAGGCATGCAAGTCCGCCCTAAACAATGCATGCCCCCAGAGAAAACCTAGAGGGAAAGCGAAACCACCGTGGTGGTCCCCACAACTAGGTGAGTTCCCAACAGTTCGCGAAAGCTCTTTAATAATGCAAGGTTCTGGGGAGATGACCAATCATGGAGTCTCTATAAAGCCAGCCTAACCTCCTATAAAAAGAAACTAAGACAAGCTAAACGCTCCACTTGGCAAAATTTCTGCTTTACAATCGAGAGTACTGCAGAAGCCGCTAGGCTCAGAAAAGTTCCCTCCAGCATATAAGCACCCGTGGGCTTCCTCAAAAAACCTGATGACTCGTGGACAACGACCAGTCTAGGGTCACTGGAACTTTTGGTGGAAACCCACTTTCCCGGATGCTCAGTCGTAGGATTACGACCCCCTATCTTCAGAGAAACTCAGGAACATGACTCCACTGACCTTTTCTCCAAAGATATCATTTCATGGGCTATCCGAAGGTTTTCGCCCTATAAATCTCTTGGGCCAGACGGAATCATTCCAGCCCAACTGAAGCATGCAGGGGATATTGCCATAAACTGGCTACAGAAAATCTTTTCAGACATCCTGACGACATGTTCGATCCCCAAGCCATGGCTCGAATCGGAAGTCGTCTTCATTCCCAAGGCTGGCAAAGCCTCATACACGACCCCAAAGGATTATAGTCCCATAAGTCTAACATCCTTTCTACTCAAGACACTAGAAAGGGTGCTGGGCCTACGTATTAGAGATTCGATCACCACCGATTATTTCTCCTAAGCTCAACACGCTTATCAAAAAAGTAAATCTACTGAAAGAGCTCTTCACGCTGTTATCTCTACAATAGAAAAAGCACTCCACCACAAGGAGTACTGCCTTATAGCCTTTCTGGACATCGAGGGTGCTTTTAACAATGTCGGCACAGTCGGAGCTGGGGGTTGGACACCGCATTGTGGAGCTGATTGATCAACTGCTTAAGTGCAGGACCATCAGGGCCACACTGGGGTCTTCGACCATTTCCAGATCCGTAAATAGAGGCACCCCGCATGGAGGTGTTCTCTCCCCTCTCTTTTGGAATGTGGCTGTTAATAGCTTACTGCGCTCCATGGAGGGAGGGGGCTGTCGGGTGATCGCTTACGCGGACGACGTTGCCATAGCCTTCTCGGGCAAATACCCCCAAAGTCTGTGCGAGCGTATGACCGCTGCACTTCGAACCATGTCCTCATGGGCCACGTCAAAGGGACTTGGGCTAAGCCCAGCCAAAACTGATTTAGTCCTCTCCACAAGGAAGTATAAGATTCCTCCCCTCAGACCTCCAAATCTAAATAGGATGGAACTCGCTTTCAGCAAATCTGCCAAATACTTATGGCTCACTTTAGGCAGTAAACTTGACTGGAATCTTAACACTGAAGAACGGGTTAAGAAGGCCTCGGCTTCATTATATACATGCAACAAGTCCATTGGACTGAAATGGGGAATGGCACCCCACATCACGCTGTGGCTGTACACAGCCATCGTTCGGCCCATCCTACTATACGGAGTGTCAGTGTGGTGGCCAACTCTGTCTAAGAAGACCTCAGTCCACAAGCTCGGCAGAGTACAGCGTGCCGGTGGACTGACCACAACCGGAGCCCTCAGAACGACCCCAACTGAGGCCCTTGACAATATACTTAATCTTCTACCAATAGACATGATGGGGAAATTAGTAGCAACTCTCTCTGCTCTACGCATGAGGGAAACAAAGCAGTGGTCCGAACAGACTTACGGACACTCTTATATTATTGTGGGAAACTTATTTATATCTTCAAACACGGACTATTGGACTATTGTTGTCCTCAGGTTTTCCCCAAAACCTCATTCCATACACTCATCCCTGCAAGGGACGCTTGGTACTCAGGCACGCCAGGGCCGAAAGACTCAATAAAGATTTTTGCCGATGGCTCAAAGCTAGACGACCGGGTAGGGGGAGGTGTCTCTTGCGAAGAGCTACCCATCAGTAAATCTTTCAGGAGGCACTCTCCTGCATTTCCAAAACTAAATGCTCCGCAGCTAGGGTCTGCATATTTTCTGATAGCCAGGCGGCTAGCAATTCACTAAAGGTGATATCAAAAAATTCGATATCTGTCACAAACTGCCCCAGATCTCTACAGGGGATGGCAGAGCAGTTTGAGCTATACCTCATTTGGGTGCCCGGACATAGCGGTAACGAAGGCAATCGCAAAGCGGACGAGCTGGCAAGGCATGGCACTACCATGCCTCTCCTCACAGACAAGGAGGGCTGGGGTATTCCCATGGCCAGCTGTAAGCTCAGAGTTCGTCCACCTAAGCAGATTAGGCTGTGCTTCCGTAATTAGAGCCATTACAGGGCACTGGCAAGTGGGCACTCACGCAGCGAGACTTCTAGCCCCTTCTAACGATTTCTGCAGAAGCTGTCGGGACGGGGAGGAGGAGGAAAAGGTTTCCCCACCTTTTCTGCGACTGTCCGGCACTCTGCAAAAATAGAAATCGCTAATTTGGTTCTTTCTTTTTTCGGACCTCACTCAACTGGCAGATATTAGCCTGAAAAATATCCTGTCTTTATTCAAGCTTCGGGCTGGGACCACGCCCTCGAAAGTAGTGTGACACACTCTGGGTAGACGGTTTTTGGATTTAGTCCAAAACGTGGCACCACAACGGGCCAATACATGGCCTATGTGAGTGGATGGTTCTTCGAACCTCTCACTACCGCTCCAACCTAACCTTACCTATTTCTTTATTTTCTCCAGCATTTTCATGTTTTATAATCTCTGGTTTATTTGCAACCCATTTTCTCAAATTAAAACCAGCTTATGCTAACTCCAATGAAATCTCTTTTATATTATTTTTGAATTTTTTTTTCTAAGTTCAGGAACCTTGCCATCGCTTTAGGTCTTGATTCTCCTAACTCCTTTTCTTCCTTAAATGGAATTGTTACCGTATATCTTCCATCTAATTCTCTTTTTGTTGTTTAAGTGAAATTTTCCTCGCAGACTGTTGTTCTGTATCTTCTTTATCGTCGTCTTCTATCTCCCAAAATCTCTCCAAATCTCCAGCCTCAATTACCGACGCAACTATTTTTTCCTTTCCTTTGGATTTGGTGCACCCAGACACTATCCACCCAAATTCTGTTTTTTGACCGAGGAGCCCGTCTATTCTTACTACTCCATTTCTTAAAATGTGAGTATACAGGTCAGTTCCGACAACTATATCTATCCGACTTGGTTTGTTAAACTGTGGATCAGCTAATATATAGTCTTTCCATTTACTTTTATCAACATTTATTGATTCCATTGGGAGCGCTTTCATTAGTTTTGGCGAAACTATATCATCGCTCATTCGCTTTGCATCGCAACGGACGTGTTTTTTTTATGCGCTTCGCTTTTTTACTATTGTGCGTTTTATTTCTGCTATTAATTTCGCGTCTTTGTGTAAACTAATAGTTTTGTGACTTTGTGTTTTGTCGGTTTGCCTAAACCCAAAGTGGACAGTAAATTAACAACTTAATTTGCATTTGTTTTAAAGTGATTCTAAACACAACAACAAACTGCAGTCCAGCATACTGAAAAATTTGCTCAACTTGCTGCCGCCTGCGTTTGTTTTGTTTTTGTGTTATTACGCTCACTCTCTCTCTCTCTCTTTTTTTCAAGCGATTCGCTCCCGGTGCATTAAACCGTTTCTTCATCGTTTACTCTAACGCGCTCTTTTGTGTTGGTGTTGGTCGCGGTCAAACTTTTCTCCGTTGCTTGTTGCTTTCGGTGGTCGCGCTCGCTTCGTTTTTGTTTGTGAAGCTGTGAAGTAAGTTTTGTTTGTAGCTTTACTATTTGCACATTAGGGTGGACTTGTATTTTAATCATAACAATTTTCTGCAGCGATATTTTTTTATTTTTTATTTGTATTTTTCTTTTCTTTTAATAAATTAAATAAAAATGTCTGTCTGCTGCTATGCGAATTGTCAAGTCCGCGCAAACTCTAAAATGGGTTTTGTCTGCTGCTGGATGTTCAAAAATGTTGCTCATGAGCAATGTGCTGGCATTAATGGCCGTGTCTCAGACCTCATGAAGGTTACTAATTTAGAGTGGCCGTGTTAGTCATGTTTGGAGAAAAAACAAGTAGAAACGTTGCAGTCGGACGCAACCGACTGCGGCATACTCGATACCAGTATTAAAACCGGTAAAAAGAGGCCTGATTGCAAAGGGGTACGGATGCGGCAGGGGTGTACGCTGCCTTAAAGATTCTCCGATGCAGATGGGGATGCCACCAGCTATATTCCTTCCAAATTTGGTGACTCTAGCTCAAAGTTTGTAAAATGTAGGGAAAGGGGAGGGGGGGGCTGGGGGCGGTATGGGTAGTTGTGGCATCAAAATTTTTGTTGCAGATCTTTGTGAAATGTCAATTGCTATCTTCATACCAAATTAGGTGACTCTAGCTCGAAATTTGTAATAAGTGGGGAAAGGGTGCTGGGGGTGGTATGGGTGGGCGAGGCATCCAAATTTTTGATGCAGATCTATGTGGAATGTCAATTGCTATCTACATACCAAATTTGGTGACTCTAGCTCGAAAATTGTGATAAGTGGGGAAAGGGGGGCTGGGGGCGGTATGGGTGGGCGTGGCATCCAAATTTGTGATGCAAATCTTTGTGGAATGTCAATTGCTATCTTCATACCAAATTTGGTGACTCTAGCTCGAAATTTGTAAAAAGTAGGGAAAGGGGGGCTGGGGGCGGTATGGGTAGGCGTGGCATCCAAATTTGTGATGCAGATCTTTGTGGAATGTCAATCGCTATCTTCATACCAAATTTGGTGACTCTAGCTCGAAAATTGTAAAAAGTGAGGAAAGGGGGGCGAAATGGAAGGCGTGGCTCCAAAACTTTGATGCAGATTTTTGGGGGTCGTTGCCAGCTATCTTCCTACCAAATTTGGTGGCTCTAGCTCCACAACTCTGGAAGATACACGCATTCCCGTTTTTGACGAAGCGTTGGGGTGGATGGGGGTGGCTAGGGCAGTATTGGTGGGCGTGGCATCCAAACTTTTGGTGCAGTTTTTAGGGAGTCATCATCACCTATCTTGGCACCAAATTTGGTGGCTATAGCTCAAAAACTGTGGGAGATATAGTCTTTTTTGACTTTAAAATGCGGGGGGCTGGGGGCGGAATGGGGGGGCGTGGCTCCAAAATTTTTGATGCAGTTTTTTGGGGGTTGCTAATAGCTATCTTCTTACCAAATTTGGTACTTCTAGCTGTAAGGATGTGCGAAATATGTGGATTTATCGGTATTGGGTTATCGAATTTATCGATTTGCCAGCCCCCCAGTTATCGTAGAACCCCCATCTTGACACTTTAATTTACTATCCCATAGATAAAGAGAATTGGAAAGTTTCAAGTCTCTAGCTTGAAGGGTGTGGAAAAAACTTGCATACATACGGACGGACAGACGGACAGACACCATGACTGACATTGCACAAAACCAATATACTCTTTACCTTCGGTATCGAGTATAAAAAGACATTGCAAGCTTTATAGAAACTCAACTTGGCTTAGAGGGCGTTTTCTGCCAGTTGAATAAACTGTGTGAAAAATTCTCATCGGTTCAAAGAAACCTTAACGAGAAAAATCTCGTAATGGATTCTCCAAAGCGTAAAAAGGCCAACGTTGGGCAGTTATCGGGCTCTGTGATGTCGGAAAATACTCCAAACGCTCCGATACCACAGTGTAAAGTAAATAAAGTAAATAAAAATCTTCATGTCCCTCCTACTAAAATTATCGAGAACTTAGATGATATACCAATAACTCCCATGGATATTGTGTTATCTGATCCCGATCCTTCGGTTCCTTTTGTGGTTAGTAGTGTTGATGTTAATCAACAAAAAAACTCTATCAAACTTAAAGAGCCAAATATTCAATTATCCGAGACTGAGTCTTCCAAACCAGCCTCAATGGAGGATATAATTAAAAAATTTATTGCTGTTCCACCTAAAAAACAAATATTTGTTTCAAGGCTTCCCCCTGATTTAACATCAGATGATGTCAAGGTCTATATCAAGGCCAAATCGAATGCCAATTTCACGGTGGAGAAATTTAAATTTGCTTATGATCGGAACATTTCGTCTTTTAAAATCAGTGTTTCGAATCAAGATTTTTGCACTATATGCTGCAAAGAATTTTGGCCAGAACACATAATTGTGAAAGAGTATACTGCAAGAAAGAAAAAAAATCGGCCCCCGATTGTATCTACCCTTCCGGTGGTTGGTTCTAAGGTAACTCTCCCAATTACTGATAGTTCAAAAAACTAACATCCTCCTTCTTACTTGGCTATCAGAATGTAAGAGGTCTTTGTAGTAAACTCACTAGTTTATACCTTAATAGTCTTTCTTTCGCTTTCCATGTCATTGCCTTTACTGAAACGTGGTTAAGGCAAGACATTCTCAATTCCGAAATTCTATGTAGTACATATTCTATTTACAGAAAGGACCGTACTCTTCGGCGTGGTGGTGGAGTGCTTATTGCTGTGAATGTAGACTTTCCTTCTGAAACAGTCGTATTAGATAGTTCTTTTGATATAGAGTTTATTGCTGTAAAGCTAAATATTTACGGTATTAACATTTTTATCACTTGTTCGTATATACCTCCTTCCTCTGATCTCTCTATCTATGAGACACATCTATCTGCTATCCATTCTGTCTCTGCCTTGCTTTCTGATCGCGATTTTCTCGTAGTTCTTGGTGATTTCAACATTGCTGAAGCTACTTGGATTTCTTCTCCTGACTCTGGTGCCCTGACTCCCGCGGCCCCGAATGAATTTTTAATCGACCTACTTGGGATGTCATTGAGTCAAATTAATGCTATCCCAAATTCTCTTAATAAAATGCTTGATCTGATTTTTGTTTTGGAATCATCATCATCTTCCGTTTCCCGTTCCCAGCATATATCTTATCCCGAAGACTTATACCATCCTACGTTGGAGCTGTTGATTAATTTACCTTCCCGGACGCGTTGCAATATCAAGATGCCTTTGAGTCGAGTTCGTCAATTTCGGAAAACTGATTTTGAGGGACTCGCTCTGCTTTTATCCCAAACTGACTAGTCTCCCCTCTACGAGTCTGACGACTTGGACGTGGCAATCAGTATTTTTTATAATACCTTACATTCTTTATTTGATTTATGTGTCCCGGTTGGTAAGCTAAACAGGTCTAACAAACCTGTGTGGTTTACCCGAGAGTTGACAATTCTCAAAAATCGAAAATCTAAACTCTACAAGAGATTTAGAAAAAACGGCTCATCGGTAGCCTATTCTGCATACTTGATTGCTCGTGCCAGTTTTGATATCTTAAATAACCAATGTTATAAGAATTACCTGACTCGGTGTAGATTACAGTTTCAGCAGGATCCAAAGCGGTTTTTTGATTTTGTTAATGCGAAGCGTAGGTCATCGACACTCCCAACGGAAGTATTCTTTGAGGAAACGAAGGCCAATTCTGATCAGGAGATTACAAATATATTTGCCCAATTTTTTCAAACGACTTATAGCTCATTTCAATCTCAAGTCGATTTGCCTTACCCTTATCGGGTTAATGGCTCGAATCGCATCTTTGGACTGAAAATCACAGAAAACTCACTTTTAAATAATCTACATGGTTTGAAACCTATATTTTCCCCAGGACCTGACGGAGTGCCAAGCTGCGTGCTTAGACACTGTGCTCATGGTCTTTTAAAGCCGTTGCTTAAAATGTTTAACTTGTCCCTGGAGTTAGGCTCCATTCCAAAAATTTTGAAAGAGTCATTTATTATTCCTCTCCATAAAGGAAACAAATCTAATGTTCAAAATTATAGGGGTATCTACAAGTTGTCTGCTATTCCTAAGATTTTTGAAAAATTAATAACCTCCCATCTTCAACACCTTTGCAAATCTATTATTTCACCGTGCCAGCACGGATTTATGAAACAAAGATCTACTACCACTAACTTGTTAGAATTTACTTCATTTGTTATCAAGGGTTTTCAGGACAAATTGCAGACTGATTTTATTTATACTGGTTTTAGTAAGGTTTTCGACTCTGTAGATCATCGTCTCCTAATACATAAACTAGAACTCTTGGGCTTTTCAAATATTCTAGTTCTTTGGATTAAATACTACCTAACTCTTAGAACTCAGAGGGTTTTATTAAAAGGTTCCGTTTCCAAGACGGTTCAGGTCACTTCAGGCGTTCCACAGGGTAGTCATCTTGGTCCTTTGTTATTTATTTTGTTTATAAACGATCTTCCATCAGTTATAAAGTTCTCTCGGGTTTTGATGTACGCTGATGATGTAAAATTATGCACGTCGGCTGCAACTCCCCTTGCTGCTCAACAGCTTCAAAGAGATTTAGACAACTTTCAAATGTGGTGTAAAGTAAATTTTTTAAATCTTAATTGCAGTAAATGTAAAGTAATGTCTTTTTTTAGATATTTGCCCTTTTTTAATATATATTTTCTTGACAACAAACCACTAGATAGAATTGAATGGGTTGACGATTTGGGCATCGTTATGGACCCATAGCTTAAGTTTGACAAGCATATTTCTTCAATTTCAAATCGAGCATCTGGTGTCTTGGGGTTCATTAAGCGCTGGTCGAAGGAGTTTAACGATCCCTACTTAACAAAAACTCTGTATACTTCTCTTGTACGACCGATTCTGGAATTTGGATCTTGTATATGGTTTCCGAAATACGAAATTCATCAGAATAAAATAGAATCGGTACAAAAACAATTTCTGCTCTTCGCACTTAGAGGTCTTAACTGGGACACTAATATAATTTGCCGTCTTATTTTAGTAGACTTTTACTAATAGATCTTCCTTCTCTGAGTGATCGTAGAATAATGCTATCATTTTCCTTTTTTCACAAATTAATTAATGGTGAAATTGATTCTTCTGAATTAATTAACCAAATTAACTTTGCTGTTCCTATTAGAAATACTAGAAATTTTGTACCTATATCTCTTCAAACTTGTAATTCTAATTTTGCTCTTCATAACCCTTTTCGTATTCTGTGTTCTATTTATAACGATCTTTCCCACTTAATACACAGTGCCACTCCTACTTGCTCTATTAAAAAGTTATTTTTGTGTCATTTGTCTACATGTTCGCGATCATCGTAACCGCACGATAAGCGGAGCGCCCCTCGGTCGGATGGGCGGGTGGTGGGTCGCTTTGTGCGTGGGTCCGCGCGTTAACAAGCCGGTGCTTGGTATCGTTGGGCCACTTAACTGTACTGTTCGTTAGTACATCTACTTCCAATAATAATAATAATAATAACTGAAAGCGGCACCTTATTATACTTTTACTTTATATTTAGATACACTAGACTCTGTTGAGGAAACTCCACTTATTTTTGTGTTCTCCCTCCATTTAGGTAATTTTAGTATCTGGACTGCCTCTTCAGATATGATTGTTGTTTGCGACCCACTATCAATCAATGCTCGCAATTTTTCGTGTTCCCCTGTTCCAGATTTTATCATGACAATTGCTGTCGCTAACAGCGCTTGCCTTTCCGACACACATGTGTTCACTCGTTCTTTTTTTTCAATGTGAAGCATTGTGTGGTGGTATTTGTTGCATTTTGCTCATAGAAATTCACTTGTGCATCTTTTGGCACTTGATTGCTTCAAACACTTTAAGCATAATTGTGCCTTTTTTGCAATTTCAATCCATTCTATTGGATTCATGCTCTTAAGTTTAAAGCATTGTAATAAATAATGCCCTGCAATTTTGCAAATTGGGCAATTATCTGAAAATTCCTTATAGATTTTCGGCTTTTTTTCTTCGTCTTTCAATGAGCCTAGAGCAATCAACCTTTGCTCTAAATATTATATATGATTTTCATAAAATTGCAAAGTTTCTTTATTAAACTTGCGAATAATCATGTGTGAAAAAATTACATCAATGCTCCTGATAAGCCCGTTTTCAATTTTATTAAATGAATTGGTTCATTAATTGAATCAATAAATGCTTTTACATGCTTTGCTGAATCTCTGTTCAGTACTGGCAACTCAATAAGCCGATTTAATTGTTCGAAAAATATTTTCCGTTTGTTTTCATAACGCTTGGTTAATAATTGCCAAGTCGCGTTGAAATTTTCCGCGGAGCCCATTAGCAAATGCGACACCACGCATCTTGCCTCTACTTTCAAAGCCATTTTTAAATAATTAAATTAAAGAGATGGACTCAAATCTTCTACAGATTGAACTCGTTAAATAATTCTGAAAACAGATCCCACTCTTTGGAATCGAATAGAAGGTGGGAACCTGCATTTTTGGGAGCATCGGTAGTTCCTCTGTTTTACTATTGCAACCTTATATTTTTGGTTGACAATTGCTTTGAACTTGTTCTGCTAGTTTTTGTATTAAATTTTCTACGCCGAAAACTAGCATTTTTATCTCCCCATCGAAAGTAATATTATTTTTAAACCTCTCTTTAAAATAATGTACATCTCTTTCGATTTCTTCCCACAGGAATATTATTTTTAAACTCGATACCGAAGGTAAAGAGTATATTGGGTTAGTGCAATGTCCGTCATGGTGTCTGTCCGTCCGTCCGTCCGTATGAACGCAACTTTTTTCCACACCCTTCGAGCTAGAGACTTGAAACTTTCCAAATATCTTTATCTATGGCCGGGACAGATGAAGTGTCAAGATTTTTACGATAACTAGGGGGCTGGCAAATCGATAAATTCGATAACTCAAATCCGATATATCCACATATTTCACACTTCCTTATAGCTAGAACTACCAAATTTGGTGAGAGGATAGCTAATCCCAAAAAAATTGCATACAATTTTTGAGCCACGCCCAGCCCCCCCACATTTTGAAGTCAAAAAAGCCTATATCTCCCACAACTTTTGAGCTAGAGCCACCAAATTTGGTGCCAAGATAGGTGATGATAACCCCCCAAAATCAAAACTTTGGATGCCAGTCCCAACCCATACCATCCTAGCCGTCCACTTCGGCCCCACCGTCTCCTTAAAAACGGGAATACGTGTATCATTCATAGTGTTTGAGCTAGAGCCACCAAATTTGGATGGAAGATAGCTGGTAGTGAACCCAAAAGAACTTCAACAAAGTTTTGGAGCCACTCACACCCATTCTGCCTCCAGCTCCCCTTTACCCACCTTTTACAAACTTCGAGCTAGAGTCACCAAATTTGGTATGAAGAAAGCAATTGACATTCCACATAAATCTGCATTAAAAATTTGGATGCCACGCCCAACCATACAGCCCCCAGCCCCCCTTTCCTAACCTTTTTTAAACTTTGAGCTAGAGCTACCAAATTTTGTAGGAAGGTAGTATTTGACATCCCAATCTGCATCAGACAATCTGTGAGACAGCGTAAACCCCTCCCGCATTCTTACCGCTTTGCAATCAGCCCTCTGTTTACCGCTTTTAATACAGGTATCGAGTATACCGCAATCGGTTGCGTCCGACTGCAACGTTTCCACTTGTTCTTTTTCTTAGGCTGAACATTTTTGTATTATTCTCTTTTATGTCTGCCTGAGTTTGGTAAAAGTATTCATTTTATTTTTCTACCTGCTTATCAAACGTGTCTGCCCTCTTGTCGATATCAGACTTTTCATTTGGTATACTACCTGTTTTTGCCGTTATTTTGGCACTTTGCTGTTTTCACTGACAGTGTTTTTTTTGACATTTTTTCTTCTATTTTTATACCCTTAACCCATAAAATGGGTAAGTGAAGGGTCCGTAATGGTGTTTGTCCAAATGTCGTCTACAGGTGTAGGAACGCAATTTCCCACCCTTCAAGCTAGAGTTGAAATTTCAAATCTCTTTATCATGGATCGTAAATTAAAGTGTCAAGATGGGGGTTCTACGATAACTGGGGGCTAGCAAATCGATAAATCCGTACTAATCCGATAAATCCACGTACTTCAGTCCGCCTGACCGTCTAGAAGTACCAAGTTTGGTAAGATGAACGCTACTGGCAACCTCAAAGACTATCAAAATTTTTGGAGCTACGAGACTCCACCGATTTTGAAATCAGAAATGGCTATATCTCCCAGTACTTTGAGCTATAGCCATCAATTTTGCTTCAAGATAGGGGATTATGACCCCTCAAAAACTATTCATGGTTTCCGATACGCCCAGGAATACCGCATAACAACACCCATGTGCCCCAATTTGAACTATGTCAAAAGTGAGGGTTGAAAGAATACGTAACGTTCAGATCTTTTCTAAAAAAATTTTGTCCAAATTCGGTGGGAAGATAGCTGGATATAACGACCCCATTTAAACTGCATCAAAGTTTTGAAGCCACGCCCACCTATTCCACCAAAGCCCTTTTGAAATCATAAATGGCTTAATTTCCCACAGTTTTTGAGCTAGAGCCACCAAATTTGGTGCCAAGATAGGTGATGACCGACCCCTAAAACTGCATCAAAAGTTTGGATGCCACGCCCACCAATACTGCCTTAGCCGCCTACATCCACCCCAACGCTTCGTCAAAAACGGGAATGCGTGTATCTTCCAGAGTTGTGGAGCTAGAGCCACCAAATTTGGTAGGAAGATAGCTGGCAACGACCCCTAAAAATCTGCATCAAAGTTTTGGAGCCACGCCCTCCATTTCACCCCCCTTTCCCCACTTTTTACAATTTTCGAGCTAGAGTCACCAAATTTGGTATGAAGATAGCAATTGACATTTCAGAAAGATCTGCATCAAAAATTTGGATTCCACGCCCACCCATACCGCCCGCAGCCCCCCTTTCCCCACTTATTACAAATTTCGAGCTAGAGTCACCAAATTTGGTATGAAGATAGCAATTGACATTTTACAAAGATATGCATCAAAAATTTGGATGCCACGCCCACCCAAACCGCCCCCAGCCCCCCTTTCCCCACCTTTTACAAATTTTGAGCTAGAGTCACCAAATTTGGTATGAAGATAGGAATTGACATTTCAGAAAGATCTGCAACAAAAATTTTGATGCCACAACTACCCATACCGCCCCAGCCCCCACCCCCCTTTCCCCACCTTTTACAAACTTTGAGCTAGAGTCACCAAATTTGGTATGAAGATAGCCGGTGGCATCCCCTTCTGCATCGGAGAATCTTTAAGGCAGCGTAAACCCCTGCCGCATCCGTACCCCTTTGCATTCAGGCCTCTTTTTACCGGTTTTAATTTTGGTATCGAGTATGCCGCAGTCGGTTGCGTCCGACTGCAACGTTTCCACTTGTTTCTTCTATTTTTATACCCTTAACCCATAAAATGGGTAAGTAAGGGTATAATGGTTTTGTGCAAATGTATGTAACAGGCAGAAGGAAGCATCTCCGACCCCATAAAGTATATATATTCTTGATCAGCGTCAACAGCCGAGCCGATATAGCCATGTCCGTCTGTCCGTCCGTCTGTCCGCCTGACCGTCTGTCCGTCTGTATGAACGCGTGGATCTCAGAGACTACAAGAGCTAGAGACTTCAGATTTTGGATATAAGTTCTCCTATACCATGAGCAGATCAATTTTGCTTCAAATTATCCATAACTATTCTGGTTTCCGATATACACATGGAATCGATAACAAAAAAATATTGAATTTGAAATATGTAAAAGTGAGGGTTGAAAGAATAGGTAACGATAGATCTTTTCTAAAAAAATTTTGTCCAAATCGGTTAAGAAACACCGGATATATCGAATTTAATCGATTGAAGTTAAGTCAGTATACCAAAGTCTTATATAAATTTAATTTATTTATTGCAACTGGGTTCAGGGTTCTGCCGACTAGAGCCTTCTAACTTGTTTCTAATACATACTGTCATTATTACATCATATTACTTTGTATTGAAGTAATCATGATCGACAACTCCAATTTTGCACATTATGTTGTGATTAGCCTGTAAACTCTGTTGCAGTTTTCCCACTTCTAATTTTTATACCCTTCACACATGTGAAACAGGGTATATGGAGTCTGTCATGAATCTGTAACGCCTTAAAGGAATGATGGGAGACCCCATAAACTATATATCAAAATGATCAGGATGAGCTCAGGAATTGATTTCCGCGTGTCCGTCTGTCCGTCGGACCGTCTGCCCGTCTGTTTCAACACGATTGCTGGCCAAACTGCTGAACCGATCTTGATGAAACTTTCACAGATTGCTTAGATCATGTCGGGTTTGTTCACTATGAAATTTCATCCCGATCGGAGCATTCTACGACATAGCCACCATACAAATTGACCATATCGTACTATCAGATGTTGTTGCTGTCGTGCACTTTCAAGTACCTACATATAGCTCATTTGCTTCAAAAGTGGTATAACGCAAAAAATTGTCAAATTGTTGTTGTTGTTGTCGCACACGAACAAGTAAATGACGCTCAAGAGTAAAAATAGGAGCGAAAAATTAACAACAACTGCAAAGAAACATAAATATGAGGGTGGAGCATAAATTTTACTGACTGTCCACCGTCTTTATAGTCTTTCGACATTTCCACACAATAAAAAAAAAAAAATTAATCCATGTGTGAAGGGTATCATAGTCTTGGCATAGCCAAAATTAACTATGCGGCACTTGTTTTTTACTATCTCCGACTGCATCGTTAATATCTGACAACATTGTGAAAAATGTATTTTAATTGGGGAAAAAAATAATTATTTTTTAAATTTTAAACTTAAATTTAAATTATAGCTTAATTTTTGTGAAGAAATTTTTTTTGGATTTTACTGTAATTTTTAAATAATCTGTAAATTAACGGTTTTTCTTTTTACCCTAAATTTTAACTAAACTATTATTATACTCGATACCGAAGGTAAGGAGTATATTGGTTTTGTGCAATGTCCGTCATGGTGTCTGTCCGTCTGTCCGTCCGTATGTATGCAAGTTTTTTTCACACCCTTCAAGCTAGAGACTTGAAACTTTCCAATTCTCTTTATCTATGGGATAGTAAATTAAAGTGTCAAGATGGGGCTCTACGATAACTGGGGGGCTGGCAAATCGATAAATTCGATAACTCAAAACCGATAAATCCACATATTTCGCACATCCTTACAGCTAGAAGTACCAAATTTGGTAAGAAGGTAGCTACTAGCAACCCCCAAAAAACTGCATCAAAAATTTTGGCGCCACGCCCCCATACCGCCCCCAGCCCCCTCGCATTTTAAAGTCAAAAAAGCCTATATCTCCAACACTTTTTGAGCTATAGCCACCAAATTTGGTGCCAAGATAGGTGATGATGACTCCCTAAAACCTGCATCAAAAGTTTGGATGCCACGCCCACCGATACTGCCCTAGCCGCCCCCATCCACCCCAACGCTTCGTCAAAAACGGGAATGCGTGTATCTTCCAGAGTTGTGGAGCTAGAGCCACCAAATTTGGTAGGAAGATAGCTGGTAACGACCCCCAAAAATCTGCATCAAAGTTTTGGAGCCACGCCCACCCATTTCGCCCCCCTTTCCCCACCTTTTACAAACTTTTAGCTATAGTCACCAAATTTGGTATGAAGATAGCAATTGGCATCCCACAAAGATCTGCATCAAAAATTTGGATGCCACGCCCACCCATACCGCCCCCAGCCCCCCTTTCCCAACAAACTTACAAACTTTGAGCTAGAGTCACCAAATTTGTGAGGAAGATAGCTTGTGGCATCCCCATCTGCATCGGAAAATCTTTTAGGCAGCGTACAACCCTGCCGCATCCGTACCCCTCTGCAGTCAGGCCTCTTTTACCGGTTTTAATACTGGTATCGAGTATGCCGCAACGTTTCCACTTGTTTTTATACTCGATACCGAAGGTAAAGAGTATATTGAGTTTGTGCAATGTCCGTCATGGTGTCTGTCCGTCTGTCCGTCTGTATGAACGCAACTTTTTTCCACACCCTTCAAGCTAGAGACTTGAAACTTTCCAAATCTCTTTATCTATGGGATAGTAAATTAAAGTGTCAAGATGGGTGTTCTACGATAACTGGGGGGCTGGCAAATCGATAAATTCGATAACTCAAAACCGATAAACCCACATATTTCGCACATCCTTTCAGCTAGAAGTACCAAATTTGGTAAGAAGATAGCTACTAGCAACCCTCAAAAAACTGCATCAAAAATTTTGAAGCCACGCCCCCCATTCCGCCCCCAGCCCCCCCGCATTATGAAATCAGAAATGGCTATATCTCCCACAGTTTTTGAGCTAGAGCCACCAAATTTGGTGCCAAGATAGGTGATGATGACCCCCTAAAAACTGCATCAAAAGATTGGATGTCACGCCCACCAATACCACCCTAGCCACCCCCATGTGCCCCAACGCTTCGTCAAAAACGGGAATGCGTGTATCTTCCAGATTTGTGGAGCTAGAGCCTCCAAATTTGGTGGGAAGATAGCTGGTAACGACCCGCAAAAAAATGCATCAAAGTTTTGGAGCCACGCCCTCCATTTCGCCCCCCTTTCCCCACTTTTTACAATTTTCGAGCTAGAGTCACCAAATTTGGTATGAAGATAGCAATTGACATTTCAGAAAGATCTGCATCAAAAATTTGGATTCCACGCCCACCCATACCGGCCCCAGCCCCCCTTTCCCCACTTAGTGCAAGCTTTGAGCTAGAGTCACCAAATTTGGTATGAAGATAGCAATTGACATTTTACAAAGATCTGCATCAAAAATTTGGATGCCACGCCAACCCTTACCGCCCCCAGCCCCCCTTTCTCCACCTTTTACAAATTTCGAGCTAGAGTCACCAAATTTGGTATATAGATAGCAATCGACATTCCACAAAGATCTGCATCAAAAATTTGGGATGCCACGCCCACCCATACCGCCCCCAGCCCCCCTTTTCCCACTTATTACAAATTTTGAGCTAGAGTCACCAAATTTGGTATGAAGATAGCAATTGACATTCCACAAAGATCTGCATCAAAAATTTGGTTGTTACGCCCACCCTTACCGGCCCCAGCCCTCTTTTCCACACTTTTTACAAACTTCGAGCTAGAGTCACCAAATTTGGTATATAGATAGCAATTGACATTCCACAAAGATCTGCATCAAAAATTTGGATGCCACGCCCACCCAAACCGCCCCCAGCCCCCCTTTCCCCACTTTTTACAAATTTTGAGCTAGAGTCACCAAATTTGGTATGAAGATAGCAATTGACATTTCAGAAAGATCTGCAACAAAAATTTTGATGCCACAACTACCCATACCGCCCCAGCCCCCCCTTCCCCCTTTCCCCACCTCTTACAAACTTTTAGCTAGAGTCACCAAATTTGGTATGAAGATAGCCGGTGGCATCCCCTTCTGCATCGGAGAATCTTTAAGGCAGCGTAAACCCCTGCCGCATCCGTACCCCTTTGCAATCAGGCCTCTTTTTACCGATTTTAATTCTGGTATCGAGTATGCCGCAGTCGGTTGCGCCCGACTGCAACGTTTCCACTTGTTTATTAATAGTGTTATACTTGTAGCTGAAATAAAAAAATTTTATTTTTGTTATTGCGAGGCGATCTTGCCGCCGCTTTCGCATGGGTTCGCCAAAAGGCGCACTCGCATTCTAATGTTTATATTTTTTGTTAAGTTGACGCTCTATCGCGTCTATTTTTTCCCACAGTTGGGTCGCCTCCTTCCAGGTTGGTGGTGGTTCCCTCTCGATTTTGTCCAGCAGCTCTCGCCTTTCTTGTCGAAGCTTGATTTTTTGGCCACCTCGCCTTTTGGGAGCCTTGGTAGGAGGTACTGCTACTAGTTTTTCTTCCTCTGCCTTCCGCGCCGCTGCTGCCGCTCTTATTGCAGGCTGCCTTGCCCAATATTCTTTTATTGACAAGGGCTTTGGGCCTGCCAGTGATTCTCTAGCAATGTGTTTTTTTTACAAAATGAACGATAATGTTCAAGTGAGTTCTAATTTGAGATTTATTCTTACAAATCCTAGGCCTTATATACTAACAGCATATCTTAAATTATACTTGCTGTGGTTCACTATCACCAGCAGATGGTCACAATCATTTTTTTAATTAGGATATTCCTTATACTCTTTTTATACTCGATACCGAAGGTAAAGAGTATATTGAGTTTGTGCAATGTCCGTCATGGTGTCTGTCCGTCTGTCCGTCTGTATGAACGCAACTTTTTTCCACACCCTTCAAGCTAGAGACTTGAAACTTTCCAAATCTCTTTATCTATGGGATAGTAAATTAAAGTGTCAAGATGGGTGTTCTACGATAACTGGGGGGCTGGCAAATCGATAAATTCGATAACTCAAAACCGATAAATCCACATATTTCACTCATCCTTACAGCTAGAAGTACCAAATTTGGTAAGATGATAGCTACTAGCAACCCCCAAAAAACTGCATCAAAAATTTTGGAGCCACGCCCCCCCCATTCCGCCCACAGCCCCCCCGAATTTTAAAGTCAAAAAAGCCAATATCTCCCACAGTTTTTGAGCTAGAGCCACCAAATTTGGTGCCAAGATAGGTGATGATGACCCCCTAAAAACTGCATCAAAAGTTTGGATGCCACGCCCACCAATACTGCCCTAGCCGCCCCCATCCACCCCAACGCTTCGTCAAAAACGGGAATGCGTGTATCTTCCAGAGTTGTGGAGCTAGAGCCACCAAATTTGGTAGGAAGATAGCTGGCAACGACCCATAGTTTGGGCGCCCTTTTCGCCCCCTTTCCCTCCTTTTTTTAATTTTCAAAGCCAAATTTGGTGAGAAAAATTGATTCCACAAAGATCTGCATCAAAGTTTTGGATGCCACGCCCCCCTCCCATTTCCCCCTTTTTCCTTGGCTCACAAATTTGTTGAAGATAGCAATTTTACAAAGATCTGCATAGCCCCCTCCCCTTTTTACAAACTTCGAGCTAGAGTCACCAAATTTGGTATGTTATAGATAACAATTGACATTCCACAAAGATTTGCATCAAAAATTTGGATGCCACGCCCACCCATACCGCCCCCAGCCCCCTTTCCCCACTTATTACAAATTTCGGCTGTCACCAAATTTGGTATGAAGATAGCAATTACAAAGATCTGCGCAAAAATTTGGATGCCACGCCCACACTAGAGTCCCCACCTTTCAACTTCGGAGGCCAAATTTGGTATGAAGATAACAATTGACATTCCACAAAGATCTGCATCAAAAATTTGGATGCCACCCGCCCCCAGCCCCCTTTCCCCACCTTTTACAAACTTCGATCTTCAAATTTGGTGAAATTGATTCCCAAAGATCATAAAATTTGGATGCCACGCCCACCCATACCACCCCCCAGCCCCCTCCCTTTTACAAATTTTGAGCTAGAGTCACCAATTTTGGTATGAAGATAGCAATTGACATTTCAGAAAGATCTGCAACAAAAATTTTGATGCCTCAACTACCCATACTGCCCCCAGCCCCCCCCCTGTCCCCACCTTTTACAAACTTTAAGCTAGAGTCACCAAATTTGGTATGAAGATAGCCGGTGGCATCCCCATCTGCATCGGAGAATCTTTAAGGCAGCGTAAGCCCCTGCCGCATCCGTACCCCTTTGCATTCAGGCCTCTTTTTACCGGTTTTAATTCTGGTATCGAGTATGCCGCAGTCGGTTGCGTCCGACTGCAACGTTTCCACTTGTTTTACATTGAATATTGTGTGTCACTTTACAACCTTTAGTGACCACATGTGCGATATCTGCAGTTTGGTTCAATATTGTGTGATATTATAATTTTACCGAGACCCGAGTGAGTCGTGGTGTAATGTGTTCATGCATGAACAGAAGCTGTACTCCAATACGGAGGAAGTATACGTAAGTTCGTCGAAGAATTAGAAGCTAAGTCTTTTGTTATTATAAATTAGTTAATACTAGAAGCCAACCAACAAAATACAACACTATACACAAATGCAATGAACAGTACAATAAAAGATTTAATTAGTAAGAAATTACCTGACAGATTGTATATGCAGTTAGCTAGAGATTGTATATGCAAGTAGCACAGAAATAAGGAGTTTATGAAGATTACGTATCTGAGAGTTCCAAGAGAACAAATAACACAACGTTCAACAAAGCAAACAAAAACTATAGAAACCAAAATCAATCACAAAATACCGCAGCTTGCGGGTCACAACTATTTAGGGAATTCCAACAAAAACTATATCAAGATAGAGCTAAAAATCCAATCAATTATCATCAAAATCCGTTCAGAACAAATGCAACAAATCCAACACTATAGTGAACAGTCAAAAATGGACACATCCGAAAATTTTCATCAAACAGCATCGGAATCGAAAACAGAACTCCGTTCATAAAAATTTTGAACGATATTCCTTTGAAATGCTTAGTAGACACGGGTTCGTCGATAAGTTTAATAAGTAAAACTTTCCTTAATTATACAACATCAAAAGAAAATATTATTTGTCATACAATAGTGGAAAAGTAATTTTAAACGACAGCATATCGTTAGCACCAAGTAGACTTCTATTCTAATTCTATTAGGCCGAACGTTCCTAACAGATTGTAAAGCTAAGATCCACTACGAGGAAGAGTTTATACTTGGAGATTACCAATTCTTATTCAAGCATGGTATCGAAGAAAAATGGTCAAACGAAAACTAAGAAGAATGTTAAGATCCACCATTAACTAGAGATTTGCATGTAGCTTATGCACTGGAAAATGAGTTATTAGAAAGTAATCAGTTCAGACTAGAGCATCTTAATGCAGAAGAAACAAGTGGAAATGTTGCAGTCGGACGCAACCGACTGCGGTATACACGTTACCAGTATTAAAACCGGTAAAAACAGGTATGATTGCAAAGGGGTACGGATGCGGCAGGGATGTACGCTGCCTTAAAGATGGCATCCAAATTTGTGCTGCAGATCTTTGTGATATGTCATTTGCTATCTTGTAAAGTAGTTATTTTGCCGAGGTACAGATCTCAGTCTGTCCAAGGCCCACGTCACAAGAAATATTTATATTGAATCAGCGACGTTTCATGAAATTGAGGCAAGCGTTGCGAAGTTGCGTAACGTTGGGGTCGCACTGCCGGAATGACTGGGTAGCTAGGGAAGCATACAGGGTAGCCCTCTGCATAGGTACCTCTAATCACAGAGACTATTCTCGGCGTTCAGATAATGGTCACAGACGGGCGCTAGAATCCGTATATACTCACTTTCCATGCGCATACACTTCGGATTTATGTACCGAACTCGTTCGCACTTTCATTTGTGCAAATGCGCGCATTCCTATATATGTATGTATATCTGTAAGGTCACAGTAAACGAGCACACATAGTCTTTCTTTATTTCTTCACTTTCATTTATTCAGTCACTTAAGCCTACATGTCTTCTTCCCAGCGTTCACGTATCAATATATATATACTTATATAAATCAACTGTTCTTAATTAGCTATGTCTATTCCCGAATATTCCGCGAACCCCGAATTGCCGACCTCCTCGCCGGTCTCGCGCTTGGCCTGAGCATGCTATTTCTCTTCTTGTGGATCGCGACACCTTGATCGTGGGTCGCGAACGCGCATCCGACCTTCGCTCTTCTTACGCTGGTCTGGCCGCTCTTATACTTTGCTTACCAATTGCCTTTACCCTTTACCCGTTACCATACTATATCTATGTTCTATGTTAATACAATAATATGCTATTCTGTGTGTTATGTTAAAGGTATATTTTACATGTTATGTATTGTGGGGGAAGCCTGCGCTGGGCCTACCTCACACCCCCCCCTTTCTTCGTGATGGTGACTTCACCGTCGCGGTGTTGAGTCACCACAAACTGGTCCGCCCCCGCCATCACCTTGAAACGACTACGGCGACCTTTCAGCTTCTTCCGCTCCAGCTCTGCCGCAATGATTGTTATGACCACCGGCGTCAAAATCTTGTTGCTGCGGTGAACTGTCCACGACGTTGGTATCGATGCCCCCGCCTTTGGGACGCGCTTTAGGGGGAGCTCGTCCACGCCTAATTCCGATTCGAGGCCCTCCTGCCATCCTTCTATTCGCTCTAACGGCTCTAAGGCTCTCAACCAGTTTTCCTCTTGATCCAGCGCTGTCGCCTTCTCGCGGTGAAAACGTTTAATGTCCTTTCCCTCACATGGTTCTGGTTCGACTGCTGCGCCTACCTCCTCTGGGATTGGGGATATCTCCGCCGCCCTCTCAGGTGTCTCTTCTTCGATAGCCTCGAAAGTTAGAGTTAATGCTGGTTGTTCAGCGTATGGCGTTAACTCTCGTGCGCGTGGCCTTTCTGTGATGATCGTCGCGGTCTCTACCGCCATCGTGGTAACCGCGCTATCCACCATGTCCATCGTCGACTCCTTGTGCACGTATGCTGTGTGCATGAAAACGGGTGGGGACACCTTCCTTTCATTTTCCTGATAACGGTGGTGGTCTCGAAAGGGGTCTCGCGACCGCTGATGCGTGCGGGGATCCGGGATTGGTTCTCTCTCGGAACAGCTGCTCTCCTCGGCGTCCTCCACATGAGGTGTCCCCAGGACATTCCCCCGTTGCTCCAGCGTAGACTCCGCGTTGCCTCCGTCTATCTCTTTGGTCGGTGCTCCGCCTGTCTGCCAAATAAGATTCGCTTTACCGCACTGTATGGTCGTCCCCATCTTACACAGAACGTCCATTCCTAGAATGAGACTATCTAGCATGGATGGCATGACGAGCATGTCTACATCTACTTCCTTGCCAGCTAGACCCACCTTCGTCCGCAACATTCTTTCTACGGCCACTTTCGAGCCGTCCGCTAATTGTATTTTTGCGTCTACTGCCAACACTTTCCCTCCAACTGCAACCTTTCTGAAAAACTCCTTGCTAATGAAGCTCCTAGTGGCCCCAGTGTCAACCGTCGCCCTGGCTGTTTGGTCCCCGACCATCACTTTGGCGACAATGCGACTGTTTTCCATTTTCAGCGGGTACTCTAACTCATGAACTGATTCACACCGACGCCAATCCGATACTGCTCCGGATGACGCTGCTGCTCTTTCCCCCATCATTTTGTGCGTAATGCTACGCTGCTTATACCCTGAGTGCCACATTGCCTGACATGACACAGCTCGCGGATTCAGGCAATCTCTGGCGAAATGTCCGCCCTGCGAACAATTGTAGCACACCCGAGTGATGCTGTGTGACCTAAGCTGCTCTTGCCCAATCATCCCATTTGAAATCTCTTCTGTTCTGCTGATTGGGAAGTTATTAGGCTCGTTCCTCGAAAACGGTACCTGGGCTGGCAGGCTTCGCAACGGATAAGTATGCCTGGCGGGTGCATCCACGCCTCCTAGCCTGTTTGAGTATCCGACCCCCATCGCCTGGCTGTAACCCACTTCTCCGCGGCTCTGACTTTGAATATTTTCGAATTCCGCGGCCATTTGAGTCAGTTGGGCTAACGTTGAGAAATCTTTTCTGCGGATGTACAATCGGTACTCCGGCGCTAGATTCTCGTAAATTCTGCTCAACTCCTGATCGGGTCTATACCCGGCACGACGCATGAGTCTCTTAATACCGACCATGTATTCTTTATACCCCTCCCCAGCACGTTGCCGGCGGGCCCTAATTTCGTCTTCTAATTTGACGTAATGTTGTGGGGGTAAGAAAAATTCTAAGAAATCTTTCTTAAAGTCCACCCACGTCGACTCCCTTAGTCCGCTCGTCATGAACCAACATGCAGCCATGTCGGTCAACGCCTCACTCATCGCCCTGGGTATGCGGTCTAAATCCAGCTCATACGTCATCGTTTTCTCCTCGATCGTTTCTATAAACGTGAGCGGATCGGTATAGCCGTCAAATCTGATCCCCCACTTTTTCACCTGCTCAGGGATGACCACGTAGTGCCTACCGTTGTCACCTCCCCAGCAGCCATATCTGGTTTGTTGACCAATCGTACGCCCACGCCAGGTAATCCTCCAGAGACGCTTCGTTGGGCTCACTCATCGTTGACTTATATATTTTCCCTTTAATTGAGAAAAAAAAAATTTCTTTTATTTTATTCAACTTTTAATTGAAATTTTCCTATGCTGAATCTTTTAAGTATTTTCTCTTTCTTAAAACCTTAATTTAAATTTTGTTAAAAATGTTCTCTCCCCTTTTTTCTTTTGCTTTTATTGACGTTTATAAGCTTTTATTAACAACGAAACAATTTTCAAGTAAATTTTCTTTATTAAATTTCCGTACAAATAATTTTCGTTCATTTTTCCTTTTTATACTCGATACCGAAGGTAAAGAGTATATTGAGTTTGTGCAATGTCCGTCATGGTGTCTGTCCGTCTGTCCGTCTGTATGAACGCAACTTTTTTCCACACCCTTCAAGCTAGAGACTTGAAACTTTCCAATTCTCTTTATCTATGGGATAGTAAATTAAAGTGTCAAGATGGGGGTTCTACGATAACTGGGGGGCTGGCAAATCGATAAATTCGATAACTCAAAACCGATAAATCCACATATTTCGCACATCCTTACAGCTAGAAGTACCAAATTTGGTAAGGAGATAGCTACTAGCAACCCCCAAAAAACTGCATCAAAAATTTTGGATCCACGCCCCCCCATTCCGCCCCCAGCCCCCCCGCATTTTAAAGTCAAAAACGCCTATATCTCCCACAGTTTTTGAGCTATAGCCACCAAATTTGGTGCCAAGATAGGTGATGATGACCCCTCAAAAACTGCATCAAAAGATTGGATGCCACGCCCACCAATACCGCCCTAGCCACCCCCATGTGCCCCAACATTTCGTCAAAAACGGGAATGCGTATATCTTCCAGAGTTGTGGAGCTAGAGCCTCCAAATTTGGTGGGAAGATAGCTGGTAACGACCCCCAAAAATCTGCATCAAAGTTTTGGAGCCACGCCCATCCATTCCGCCCCCAGCCCCCCCGCGTTTTGAAATCAGAAATGGCTATATCTCCCACAGTTTTTGAGCTAGAGCCACCAAATTTGGTGCCAAGATAGGTGATGATGACTACCTAAAAACTGCATCAAAAGTTTGGATGCCACGCCCACCAATACTGCCCTAGCCGCCCCCATCCACCCAACACTTCGTCAAAAACGGGAATGCGTGTATCTTCCAGAGTTTGTGGGCTAGAGCCACCAAATTTGGTAGGAAGATATCTGGCAATGACCCCAAAAATCTGCATCAAAGTTTTGGAGCCACCCTCCATTTCGCCCCCTTTCCCCATTTTTATTTTGGAGCTAGAGTCACCAAAGTTGGTAGGAAGATAGCAATTGACATTTCAGAAAGATCTGCATCAAAAATTTGGATTCCACGCCCACCCATACCGCCCCCAGCCCCCCTTTCTCCACTTATTACAAATTTCGAGCTAGAGTCACCAAATTTGGTATGAAGATAGCAATTGACATTTTACAAAGATCTGCATCAAAAATTTGGATTCCACGCCCACCCATACCGCCCCCAGCCCCCCTTTCCCCATCTTTTACAAACTTCGAGCTAGAGTCACCAAATTTGGTATGAAGATAACAATTGACATTCCACAAAGATCTGCATCAAAAATTTGGATGCCACGCCCACCCAAACCGCCCCCAGCCCCCCCTTTCCCCACCTTTTACAAATTTTGAGCTAGAGTCACCAAATTTGGTATGAAGATAGCAACTGACATTTTAGAAAGATCTGCAACAAAAATTTTGATGCCACAACTACCCATACCGCCCCAGCCCCCCCCCCCCCCCCTTTCCCCACCTTTTACAAACTTTGAGCTAGAGTCACCAAATTTGGTATGAAGATAGCCGGTGGCATCCCCATCTGCATCGGAGAATCTTTAAGGCAGCGTAAGCCCCTGCCGCATCCGTACCCCTTTGCATTCAGGCCTCTTTTTACCGGTTTTAATTCTGGTATCGAGTATGCCGCAGTCGGTTGCGTCCGACTGCAACGTTTCCACTTGTTTTTTTTTGTGTTTATTAAAATTTTTTTTTTTTTTTAGTTTAATTTTATTTTATAATTTCTACCAAAAACTTTTAACCATACTATATCTTCGTGTTCTTTAACTTTTAATAGGACAAATAAAAAATCCTTATTAATAAATTTTATTTGAATCCTAACTAAATTCTTTTTACTAAACAATTTTTCCTAATTAAATGTTCGCTTAGTTAAATTTGTTCATTTATTTCGACCGATTTTCTTTGTACTTGTTCCACTGTTTGATTTGCACTTTTCAATTGTTCTTGTTTCAACGTTTGATTGTTCGCAACCACGCCCAAAACTAGTCACACTTCGTTAATTTGTACTTCGAGCGTTGACCCGCACTCTGCTCCGTTAAGCAATCGGCGCTCACGTCTTCACCGTCACTTTCGTTCACTTGCAGGTGTTCAACTCCCGTTCACTTAATCGGCTCGCCCGTTCCAACCGTCAAAATCGTTGTGTCGCGACAATTGTGCAAAAATTTTTTTTAAACCTCTGTTTCACCCACGCGCGATCGAACAGAGTATTGCAGGGCATATACGGTTTCACGAACTTCACACTCGTTAAGTGATGCTTTTGGGCTTTTTAACTCTCAAATCACATCACTCCTCTTTCACTTTACGTCCCTGCTCGGGCGCCACCTGTAAAGTAGTTATTTTGCCGAGGTACAGATCTCAGTCTGTCCAAGGCCCACGTCACAAGAAATATTTATATTGAATCAGCGACGCTTCATGAAATTGAGGCAAGCGTTGCGAAGTCGCGTAACGTTGGGGTCGCACTGCCGGAATGACTGGGTAGCTAGGGAAGCATACAGGGTAGCCCTCTGCATAGGTACCTCTAATCACACAGATTATTCTCGGCGGGCAGATAATGGTCACAGACGGGCGTATATACTCACTTTCAACGCGCATACACTTCGGATTTATGTACCGAACTCGTTCGCACTTTCATTTGTGTAAATGCGCGCACTCCTATATATGTATGTATATCTGTAAGGTCACAGTAAACGAGCACACATAGTCTTAGGTTAGATATCTTTCTTTATTTCTTCACATTCAGTCACTTAAGCCTACATGTCTTCTTCCCAGCGTTCACGTATCAATATATATATACTTATATAAATCAACTGTTCTTAATTAGCTATGTCTATTCCCGAATGCTCCGCGAACCCCGAATTATCGACTTCCTCTCGTGGGACATAACCGCACGCCTTTAATTCCAACCACCGACTGATTTGCCGGTCTCGCGCTCGGCCTGAGCACGCTATTTCGCTCTTCTTACGCTGGTCTGGCCGCTCTTATACTTTGCTTACCAATTGCCTTTACCCTTTACTCTTTACCATACTATATCTATGTTCTATGTTAATGTTAAGTCTAATACAATAATATGCTATTCTGTGTGTTATGTTAAAGGTATATGTATATTTAACATGCAATGTATTGTGGGGGGGCCTGCGCTGGGCCTACCGCACAATCTTCATACCAAATTTGGTGACTCTAGCTCAAAGTTTGTGAAAAGTGGGGAAAGGAGGGGCTGGGGTTGGTGTGGGAGGTTGTGGCATCCAAGTTTTTGCTGCAGATCTTTGTGGAATTTCAATTGCTATCTTCATACCAAATTGGGTGACTCTAGCTCAAAGTTTGAATGTCAATATTGTGTCCGATATTCCATGTGTATATCGGAAACCAGAAAAATTATCGATAATTTGAAGCAAACTTGTTCTGCTCATGGTATAGGAGAACTTATATCCCAAATCTGAAGTCTCTAGCTCTTGTAGTCTCTGAGATCCACGCGTTCATACAGACGGACAGACAGACGGACATGGCTAAATCGACTCGGCTGTTGATGCTGATCAAGAATATATATACTTTTTAGGGTCGGAGATGCTTCCTTGTGCCTGTTACATACTTTTGCACAAAACCATTATACCCTTATTTACCCATTTAATGAGTTATGGGTGTAAAAAGCCCACATATCCCACACTTTTTGCCACCAAATTAGGTAGAAAGATAGCTGGCAACGACTCCCAAAAATCTGCATCAAAGTTTTGAAGCCACGCCCACCCATACCACCCCCAGCACCCCTTTCCCCACTTTTACAAACATTGAGCTAGAGTCATTTGGTATGTAGATAGCAATTGACATGCCACAAAGATCTGCATCAAAAATTTGGATGCCACGCCCACCCATACCGCCCCCAGCCCCCCTTTCCCAACCTTATTTTACAAACTTTAAGCTAGAGTCACCAAATTTGGAAGGAACATAGCTGGTGGCATCCTCATCTGCATCGGAGAATCTTTAAGGCAGCGTACATCCTTGCCGCATCCGTACCCCTTTGCAATCAGGTCTCTTTTTACCGGTTTTAATACTGGTAACGAGTATACCGCAGTCGGTTGCGTCCGACTGCAACGTTTCCACTTGTTTGATATTGATTATGATAACATAACACAAATTACAGGAATTGGTAAAGGATCATTAAGCACATTAGGTTTAGCATTTCTCGAAATGCGAACTAGTAACTTCATTATACCGCATAATTTTCACATAGTACAAAACGATTTTCCGATTCCAGGAGACGGAATAATTGGAATAGACTTCATAAAAAAATTCAATTGCCAATTAGATTTCACTACAGAAAGTGACTGTTTCATTCTTAGACCCAATAATATTACACATCCGATACAAATACCAATTTTCCATAGTATTAACAACAACGAGATAATAATACCATCACGTTGTGAGGTAGTCCGAAAAGTTAACGTAAATACTAAATTCAACCAAATTCTAATTCCCAATCAGGAAATAGGAGATGGTACATTTGTTGGTCATTCAATTTCTGATTCAAAAAACGCATACGTGCGAAAATTAAACACAACCAACAGTAATAAAGTTTTAAATATACAAGAAATAAATTTTGAGCCATTGTCCGATTATCAAATAGCAGACTCACACGACTCTTAAAAAGTGCAGAATTAATCATCAGTAAATTAAACAAGTGGAAACGTTGCAGTCGGACGCAACCGACTGCGGCATACTCGATACCAGAATTAAAACCGGTAAAAAGAGGCCTGAATGCAAAGGGGTACGGATGCGGCAGGGGCTTACGCTGCCTTAAAGATTCTCCGATGCAGATGGGGATTCCACCGGCTATCTTCATACCAAATTTGGTGACTCTAGCTCAAAGTTTGTAAAAGGTGGGGAAAGGGGGGGGTGGGGGCTGGGGGCGGTTTGGGTGGGCGTGGCATCCAAATTTTTGTTGCAGATCTTTCTGGAATGTCAATTGTTATCTTCATACCAAATTTGGTGACTCTAGCTCGAAGTTTGTAAAAGATGGGGAAAGGGGGGGGCTGGGGGCGGTATGGGTGGGCGTGGCATCCAAATTTTTGATGCAGATCTTTGTGGAATGTCAATTGTTATCTTCATACCAAATTTGGTGACTCTAGCTCAAAGTTTGTAAAAAGTGGGGAAAGGGGGGCTGGGGGCGGTATGGGTGGGCGTGGAATCCAAATTTTTGATGCAGATCTTTCTGAAATGTCAATTGCTATCTTCCTACCAACTTTGGTGACTCTAGCTCGAAAATTGTAAAAAGTGGGGAAAGGGGGGCGAAATGGAGGGCGTGGCTCCAAAACTTTGATGCAGATTTTTGGGGGTCGTTGCCAGATATCTTCCTACCAAATTTGGTGGCTCTGCTCCACAGCTCTGGAAAATACACGCATTCCCTTTTTGACGAAGTGTTGGGGTGGGTGGTAGGGCAGTATTGGTGGGCGTGGCATCCAAACTTTTGATGCAGTTTTTAGGTAGTCATCATCACCTATCTTGGCACAAATTTGGTGGCTCTAGAAAACTGTGGGAGATATAGCCATTTCTGATTTCAAAATGCGGGGGGGCTGGGGGCGGAATGGGTGGGCGTGGCTCCAAAACTTTGATGCAGTTTTTTGGGGGTCGTTACCAGCTATCTTCCCACCAAATTTGGAGGCTCTAGCTCCACAACTCTGGAAGATATACGCATTCCCGTTTTTGACGAAGTGTTGGGGTGGATGGGGGTGGCTAGGGCGGTATTGGTGGGCGTGGCATCCAAACTTTTGATGCAGTTTTTGAGGTGGTCATCATCACCTATCTTGGCACCAAATTTGGTGGCTATAGCTCAAAAACTGTGGGAGATATAGCCATTTCTGATTTCAAAATGCGGGGGGGCTGGGGGCGGAATGGGTGGGCGTGGCTCCAAAACTTTGATGCAGTTTTTTGGGGGTCGTTACCAGCTATCTTCCCACCAAATTTGGAGGCTCTAGCTCCACAACTCTGGAAGATACACGCATTCCCGTTTTTGACGAAATGTTGGGGTGCATGGGGGTGGCTTGGGCAGTATTGGTGGGCGTGGCATCCAAACTTTTGATGCAGTTTTTGGGGGGTCATCATCACCTATCTTGGCACCAAATTTGGTGGCTATAGCTCAAAAACTGTGGGAGATATAGGCGTTTTTGACTTTAAAATGCGGGGGGGCTGGGGGCGGAATGGGGGGCGTGGCTCCAAAATTTTTGATGCAGTTTTTTGGGGGTTGCTAGTAGCTATCTTCTTACCAAATTTGGTACTTCTAGCTGTAAGGATGTGCGAAATATGTGGATTTATCGGTTTTGAGTTATCGAATTTATCGATTTGCCAGCCCCCCAGTTATCGTAGAACCCCCATCTTGACACTTTAATTTACTATCCCATAGATAAAGAGAATTGGAAAGTTTCAAGTCTCTAGTTTGAAGGGTGTGGAAAAAAGTTGCGTTCATACAGACGGACAGACGGACAGACGGACAGACACCATGACGGACATTGCACAAACTCAATATACTCTTTACCTTCGGTATCGAGTATAAAAAAAACAAAACTTCCCACCAGTATATAAAAAATTAATGACAGAATTATGTTCAAAATACACTGATATCTTTGGATTGGAAACAGAACCAATCACAACTAACAATTTTTCACACAGAAATTAAGATTGAAAGATGATGAACCAAGTTATATCAAAAACTATAGAGCTCCTCATTCACAACAAGATGAAATAGCTAAAAAAGTAACTAAACTCGTCAATGATAAAATAGTAGAACCCTCTGTGTCTGAGTATAATAGCCCGTTACTTTTAGTACCAAAAAAATCCTTACCGGATTCAACAGAAAAAGATGGCGTTTAGTAATAGACTATCGTCAAATTAATAAGAAATTGCTAGCTGATAAATTTCCACTTCCAAGAATAGATGATATTCTTGATCAACTAGGCCGAGCAAAATACTTCTAGTGCTTAGATTTAATGTCAGGATTCCACCAAATAGAACTTGAAGAAAACTCAAGAAAAATAACGTCTTTTTCACCGAGCAATGGCTCTTATCGTTTCACGCGATTACCTTGCGGTTTAAAAATAGCGCCAAATTCTTTCCAAAGAATGATGACAATTGCATTTTCTGGTCTTGAACCATCACAGGCATTCCTGTACATGGATGACCATATTGTCATCGGTTGTTCAGAAAACCACATGATAAAAAACCTGAGAAATGTTTTTGACTTATGCAGGAAAAACTACACCCTGATAAGTGTACATTCCTCATGCATGAAGTGACCTTTCTAGGTCATAAATGTACTGATAAAGGTATCCTCCCAGATGACAAAAAGTATGATGTCATTGAGAAATACCCAGTCCCTACGGACGCAGACATTGCTAGAAGATTTGTTGCATTTTGTAACTATTACAGACGTTTCATTAAAAATTTTGCCGATTATTCTCGTCACATAACAAGATTATGTACATAGACGAATAATCAACCAATGACCATTTATGGGTTAACCATAGACGAATAATGTAACAAGACAGGTCTTAAGAGCTGGGATGTAATGTTAAATAACATAAACGCAACCGATGGGCATGTACGTGGGGAATCAGCAAAAAGCCACTATTTCTTATCACTTGTTTACCTACTACACTCGCTATAATGTTAGCTGGTGCGAAGTCGGCCATCATTGTTTAGCTTTTTGTTGTGACTGCAAAGTGTGCGAAGCGCAAGGCATAATTAATTGTTGCCGCTTTTCAGTTCTCTTGCTGTTGTCACAAATTTTAAAATCGGCAATTTAGACTTTTGCTTTAATCCGCTTGCTGATGCTCAACAAGAAAGGGCGGTATAGACTCTATATGAACATTGCGCAATTGTAGAGCAAAACATGAGATACTTTAATATAATGTCTGGTTTATTTGTTTATTTATATTTTGGCAATAAGTTTGGGCATTCACAACTTATAAGACAAGTTGTATATAAATAAATTAACTAACACTTAAATACACGTTGTTCGTCTTTATATACTTGAAATAATCTATCAATATATTAAAAATTTATATTCAAGTTTTTATTGACTTTAATTGAAAATTTATATTCAAGTTTTTATTGACTTTAATTGAATACTGGTACAAAGGGTATTTTTACTTTGCGCAGTTTGTGCGTCTCATATACGACAAGCCAGCACGTTGCTTGCTTTGTTTCAATTCTGCTTTGCGTTCAGCGGCCAGAATATTAAAGGAGGGGCGGCGGGCCAGCGGAAAGCAAGAACGGTAGAAATGTGTTAGTATGTGTATACATGTGCGTTTGTTTCATTCTTCGGTAACGAGTATAAAAACAGGGCGGCATGTGTATTGTAAACAAAAAAGCAATAATCAAAACAAGCGCAGCTGTTTGTCATTAGGGGAAACCGACTTTTCTGCTCGTTAGTGTGTATGCCCATCGGTTGCTGTTTTGTTTGCAGCTCGTTAACATCAGCAATTCTTAAAACCCGTCTTTATGTTAAATGGTCGTTGGGGTTAACCCTACATCAAAATTAACCAGAATGAAGCTTGATTTAGAAGAGTATGAGTTTACAGTAGAGTTAAGGGCAAGGACAATCATGTAGCGGATGCTTTATCAAGAATACCCATTCAAGAGCTCAAAGACATACAAGTAAAAGTCCTGAAAGTCACTACCGGGCACCAAAGTAGACAAAAATCCTGCGAAGGAGATAATAAAGAAGAATTGCCAATGCAATCTTTAGAAAAAGCTTCAAAGCCCAAAGTATACGAAGTCATCAAAAATGACGAGGTACTTAAAGTAGTGACCTTGCATGTAAATAATATGATATGTTTCTCTAAGGTCTGTACGCAGACGCCTGTACCAAAGACTATTTAACATAAAGATGGGTTTTAAGCATAGCTCGCAAATAACTCTCAACCGTTTTTCGTTTTGCGGTCTGCACGCGAACACAACCGAAAAAAACGATGCGCGTGTGCTCTCGCTCTGAACAGAACTTTTCGTTTCTCTTTGTTTTGGTTTTCGGTTAACTGTTCTCAGTTGCGTGGTTCTAGTTTTGCTCACTCAACAACAACTAAGAGAGAGCGATCCAACTGAACGCTCGCTCATTGAGGTCAGCAGAAGAGCGAAAAAACAAAAGACTCATCGTAAACGGTCTTTTGTATTCACACCGAATCCACAAAAGCAAGTGTGATTTACACGTACACTGATATACACTCATACAGATGCAAAAGACACTGATCATTCGCATATACACTCATACAGATGCAAAAGACTTTTATTTTCTTCGCTCGTTGCAAAACGGTCAGCGAATGAGCAGAGCAAAAGGGAAACACGAAATTGGTTTTTGGTTGAGCACAGACCGTTCGTTCAAGAGACACTGGTGAACGGCTCTTGTCTGACTTTTTGCGCAAGTGGTCCGCAAAAGACAGTTTTTTGGTGACTGCAAGAAACGGTCAACTGTTATTTGCGAGCTCTGGTTTTAAGAGCTGGAATGTTATGTTAATTAACAGAGTCGCAACCACGAAGCGGACAACTGGGGAAACAGCGAAAAGCCACTATTTCTTATCATTTGTTTACCTACTACACTCGCTACAATACCAGTTGGTGCGAAGTCGGCCATCATTTGTTTGTTGTAACTGCAAAGTGTGCGAAGCGCAAGGCATAATTAATTGTTGCCGCTTTTCAGTTCTCTTGTTGTTGTCACAAAATTTTTAATCGACAATTTTAGACTTTGCTTTTTTCGGCTTGCTGCTGCTCAACAAGAAAGGGTGGTATAGACTTTATATGAACTTTGTGCAATTTAATAGATAAACGTTAGATACTTTAATATATTATCTGGTTTATATGCTTATTTATATGTTGGCAATGAGTTTGGGTTTTCACAACTTATAAGACAAGTTTTATATAAATAAATTAACTAACACTAAAGTAAACGTATTTGGTATTCATATATTAAAAATAAACTATCAATATATTAAAATAATATATTTGAGTTATTATTGACTATGGAAATAGAAGATGACGAGGATGCGGACAGTACCGTGGTGGAAGTCCCATCCGTGGAAGATGCCACAGCCAATTATGGAGCTGAGGGTCATCCAAATCAACTTACATAAGAGCAAGTTGGCATCGGCGGAGCTCCTGTTAACCCTCGAGACAGGGCTCGCCGATGTAGCCTTGGTCCAGGAGCCCTGGATAGCCTCAGGCAACAAGGTTTCTGGACTACAGACTCCCAACTACAACATATTCCACCCAACAACAGTGAGTAGAGCAAGGACCGCAATCCTAGTAAGGAAAGGTATCTATGCTTACTTATTGTCTAATTACAGCACTAACGACCTCACTGTGGTCGCACTAGAAGGTGGCAGAGATGAGCCAATCCTAATGGCATCCTGCTACATGGCGCACGACACCGAAGCGCCCCCTCAAGAGCTCACTCGACTGGTGACAGAGGCCGACTCTAAAAAGCAGGCCCTCACCATCGGAGCTGACGCCAACGCTCATCACACGGTATGGGGAAGCAGAGATATTAACGAAAGAGGTGAGTCACTGCTTGATTTCATATTACAGACTAATCTTAAGATAGTAAACGAGGGAGATGAACCAACATTTGTTGGCCCTACCTCATCTAACGTCTTAGATATAACTCTTGCGTCGGTAACGAATACCATGGCTCAGGATTGGAGAGTCCTTAGTAGACATTCCTTCTCGGACCACAGGTACATTCAATTCCGGGTAAACTTTGAACGAATAGTGAAGGAAAATGTGTTTAGAAACCCGCGAAATACGGACTGGGAGCAGTTCGTGAAAGAGGTTGAAGGAAATCTTCCACGACCACCCAATATAGTCTCCACAAAAAATTTAGAGAAGTCCCTAGAGACACTCAACAAAAATCTAGTGGCAGCCTACAATAAAACGTGCAGTTACCATCCCAAGAGAAGAAGAGACACACGCCCCCGTGGTGGACTCCAGAACTCAAAGGAATAAGGAAAGACGTACTAGAACTCTTCAAACTCGCAAAACAAGCGGAAGAAGAGCTAGTATGGATCGAATACAAAATACCAACTAAAAACCGAAGACGGCAGATGGACGGAAAGCAGTGAAGATGCGGCAAATGTGCTCCTGGAGGCGCATTTCCCAGTGGAAATTCCGGAAGGTATCACGACAACGCGACGGATAATGTGGGCGATAGACTCCTTTGAGAGCTACAAATCACCAGGTCCAGACGGAATATTCCCGGCCATGATGCAGAAGGTCAAACATGTGATCACTCCATGGCTGAGGGAAATTTTCAGAGGTTGTCTTAGGTATGGCTATGTGCCGGAGGCCTGGAGGACAGCACGGGTAATTTTCCTGCCAAAAGCTGGAAAATGTAGCCACGTGCTGCCGAAGGACTTCAGACCCATTAGCCTGACTTCGTTCCTCCTGAAAACGCTAGAAAAGCTGATAGATCTCCACATCAGAGAGAATACAGAAATGACTCTAGAGCAGAACCAACACGCATACACAAAGGGCAAGTCGGTGGAAACAGCGCTACACTCCCTTGTAGCTACCATAGAGAAAGCACTACACCATAAAGAGTACGCTCTAGGCGCATTTCTCGACATCTCAGGCGCATTCAACAATTTGTCGACGGAAGCAATAATGCACAGCCTAAGAGCTGTGACCCCAGCAGTAGCAGTATACTCTTGGGTTCAGAGCTTACTGAGCAGCAGGAGAATACTAGCGGAATGGGGAACCACTACCGCAATCAGGGAAGCCAAGTGTGGCACTCCCCAAGGAGGAGTGCTCTCACCCCTACTGTGGAACTTGGTGGTAAACGGACTTCTTAAAAAATTCAAACGGAAAGCCCCGAAGATAACTGCCTATGCAGACGACATAAGCATAATTATCACAGGCAAGTGTCCATCGACAATCAGCTCTGTCATGGATCACACACTTAAAGAGATACTAGAATGGGCCTTGGAAGCCGGTCTAAGTATCAACGCGGACAAGACGGACCTCATTCTCTTCACAAAGAGATACAAGGTACCTCGCTGGACTCCACCAAAAATAAACGATAAGGCACTGATACCGAAAGAGAGTATCAAATACCTAGGGATAGTATTGGATAGCAAGTTGAGTTGGAAGCTCAATGTGGAGGAAAGGGTGAAGAAAGCCACCAATGCACTTTATACATCGCAAAAGATGTTGGGTAGCACTTGGGGACTCTCACCACGACTGACACACTGGATTCTCATCTCGATTGTGCGCCCCATACTACTCTACGGAATACTGGTATGGTGGGAAGCCACAGAGAAATCCACATACCTAAAACGAATGGAAAAAACTCAGCGACATGCACTTATATGCATCACAGGGGCGCTGAGGACAACACCAACCAACGCACTACAGACAATACTTAATGTCAACCCCGTGGACATACAGGCACGCCTAACAGCAAAAAAGACTGCTCAACGTCTTTGCACGATAGGCAACATGAAGACACTCAATTACGGGCATAGTATAATTGGAAGAGGGATCCAAGTCGAAACAGACTATATGATCCAAAGAAACAATTTTAACTATACGCCCACGCTCCTAGGAAAAGATGATTGGCGCTCAGGAGCTGAGCAGACGGCCATCAACGTATATACAGACGGCTCAAAAATGATGGAGGGAGTCGGCGCCGCAGTATACTGCGCCGAACCACCCATGAGCCTGTCTTACAAACTCCCGGACCACTGCAGCATATTCCAAGCGGAGATATTCGCAATCAGGAAAGCAGCAGAAGTAGTCTTAAAAACGAATACAACGCAGGACATGGTGAACATATTCGTAGATAGCCAGGCGGCAAACAAAGCCCTACAGGCTCACCACATAAGCTCTCGGAATGTCCTGGCGTGCAGGGAAACGCTAGATGCACTCGGCACCGTTAAAAAAGTGCGCATCTACTGGATTCCAAGCCACCAGGGCTTCGAGGGCAACGAAACAGCGGACACTCTGGCTAAGCAAGGTGCAACGGGACTCAACAGTGACATTGTTGATGTCCCGATCTCCCTGCGAACGTTACACTCCTATATGGAGACACAGGCACGGGACACAGCAGTACGAAGGTGGACATACACCTCCGACTGCAGAATCTCAAGAATAATGTGCAAAACCTACGACGAGAAACTAACGAAATATGCACTAATGCTAAAAAGGCATGACTGCCGAAGGCTGGTAGGTCTCTTCACAGGCCACTGCCTAACCGCAGTACACGCGAAAAGGCTAGGCATAACTGACAACGACGAATGCCGGAAATGCAACGTTTCTGGTGTCAAAGAAACGCTTGAGCATCTCCTGTGCAGCTGCCCCGCACTGGCAGCACAAAGACTACGCTATCTACATGCTCCCCTTCTAGCTTCACTCGATGAAGCCAGTAAGCGGGAACCCAACAAGCTTCTGGCATTTGCCCAAAGTACGCTTACCCAGCTGGACACCACTTAGACACCATCGGGATAGCCCTCAACACCTCTAAGCACCGGCCTCACTAAGGACCCTTCAGCGGTCTATGTGTGGCGCTCCCCCTGGGAGTGCCAGCCGGCATAACCTAACCTAACCTATTATTGACTATAACTGAATATTAGGACAAGGGGTATTTTTACTTTGTTCAGTTTGTGCGTCTCATCTACGACAAGCCAGCGCGTTGCTTGCTTTGTTTGAGTTCTGCTTTGCGTTCAGCGGCTTGTGCATTAAAGGAGAGGCGGCGGGCCAGCGGAAAGCAAGGACGGTAAAAATGTGTTAGTATGTGTATGCATGTGCGTTTGTTTCATTTTTGCTGGGCCTTCCGAGTTTTCGGCAAATGCCTTGCACAAGTGAACAGCCGAATACACTTTCGGCATTTGTGCTCATCGCTGCATAGCTGTATGGTAGTTGCGATGGCAAAATTGTTGGAAAGTGTCATAGAGCTAAAAACATGAAAGAGTATGTATGACCAGCAATGCAAAACTGATATTTGTCTGCCTATTTTACAAGACGCTTGTTTTTTGTGCTGTGCGCCTGATCAGCAAATTATCGAGCATCACCAAAAATGCCTTGGAAGTATTGTTTTTCTTAGGTTTTTGTAGGCAAAATACAAATATGCACCAAATTTAATCTAAATATTGGCTGTTTAGCCTATGCGTAGAGAAAGGTCAATGAATGCCACGGCAAATGCTACGCATACATTTAAATATGCACATGTAGATATACAAGGACGCGCACACACGGGCGCTAGAAAACAAAATATGAAAAATTATTACAAAGCCCAGGCGTTGTTGCGTTTTGCCTATTCTCGAATGGCACACGCACATGCATACACACAAAATTACACGCACAGAAGAATTGACTTAGTTGCCTAGGCAACAAGCTAGCTAGCACTGCACACCAACAAGACAGCAGTGCAAAACAAAAACAAACCAAAAAACAGGGCGGCATGTGTATTGTAAACAAAAAAGCAATAATCAAAACAAGCGCAGATGGTTGTCGTTAGGGGAAACCGACTTTTCTACTCGTTAATTTGTCCGCTTCGTGGTTGCGACTTGGCTTACAGCATGTTAACTTGAACAATTCTTAAAACCCATCTTTATGTTAATAGTCTTTGACTTAATGGGTTAAAGGGGCTTACGCAGATGACAATTCAGCTCTAGTACCGTACTGCACCAATTTAACGAGCCGTATCGACCAGTTCTAAACAACGCACATATTGCGGCGGTCGGTTGACTACTTTCTCGAAATAAATCGGAAGTGCAACTGTGTTTTGGTGTTTTGTTTACATTTGGTGAAAATAACTAAATTGAATGAAATGGATTACGAAAAGCTTAAACTACTCGCAATATCAACCAACACCTTGCTGTTGGTGTTATTGAAAAAAAAAAGGGACGGTGGGAAAGCAAAGCGTCAGAGACGTTGTTGGGTGAATCCATATTTGATGGGCAGGGCTGAGCATGGTCGATTTACAAGAGATGTAAGTATTTTTAATACATGTACAAACAATGCAAATATATTGATTTCGCCTCCTTATTTTAGTTTGATAATTTATGCATGGAGCCGGCTGCATTTCATGAAAATTTTCATATGTCGTCCAACAATTTTACGGATTTGTTTGGACTGGTGGAACAGTACTTGGTACCGAACCGGCTCACACGGCCAGATTCGATACCGACTAAAGCCAAGTTTGCAATTGTGCTGGAGTAAGTATATTGAAATATGCTTTGCATTATTGTATTTAATTTAAATTAGTTTATTATTTGCCTTACAGATATTTAGCTTCAGGCGATCTGCAACGGCACATAGGGTCAACCTACCGTGTGAGCAAACAGCACATGGGGACAACCATTGATTTGGTTTGCAATGCAATTGTGCAGGCCTTATCTGGCGAGATTCCTAAATGGAACAAGGGAGATATGCTGCTGTTTGCTCACGATTTTGAAGAGAAATGGAATCTTCCAAACTGCATTGGAGCAATAGATGGCAAGCATGTTGCACTTCGCGCACCTCCCAATAGTGGCAGCGCCTTTTATAATTACAAGGTATGCATATGTTAATAGTGTTGCCCTTTGCTAAACTAATTTAATTATTTCTGTTTTGTTTTGTAGGCCTTTTTTTCACTCATCCTTCTCGGCATATGCGATGCATCATATGCGTTTACGTATATTGATGTTGGCGCTTATGGAAGCGAAGGCGACATGAATGCGTTCTCACATTCGAAGTTTGGAAAAGCTCTGTTCGCCGACACGTTCCAATTTCCCAACGACAGCATGTTAAATGGTGTGCTCACTCCATACTACCTAGTTGGAGATGACGCATTCCCTTTACATGAACATGTCATGAAGCCGTTCGGGTCGCGGACTTTGACTAGGGAGGAAAGAATATTCAACTATCGGTTGAGTAGAGCCCGCCGGTGCATCGAAAATGCGTTTGGCATACTAACGGCTAGGTGGATAGCGGTGCAACGGACGCTCTTGTGCTCCCCTAGCAGAGCTCAAAAAATTGTGTATGCATGCTGCCTGCTGCACAATTTTTTAATCAAGAGAAGTCCACATGTATATGGCAACACAGCGGACATAATCATAACGGAGAGTGCTTTTGACGTAAATGCGTCGTCCACACGTGGAAGACGCAGGGACTACGCAAAGCAGATAAGGAACCACTTGAAAGATTATGTCAATTCATCAAGTGGATCTGTACCCTGGCAGTACGAGGCAGCCGGTGTTCCTGAATAAAAGCATATAATATAAAAAAAATCCAATGTGTAATTTTTTCATGTTTTTTTATTTATTTGCATCTTTATATTCTTGATGCTCTTGCAACAAAATGTTTGTCAGTTTTGCCACAGCTTTTTCACTTGCTTCCTTGTCCATTTTATTTAAAATGGACCGCCAAAACACAAAGTGCGGTTCTAATGGCTCCAATGGCTCAACTGGAGTAGGCTTCGAAATATTATCGAGCAAGTTTTGATGCGACACCATTATGTTGTGCAACAGTTGGTCGTCATCCGAGTTCTTCCTTTTCTTTCCTCTCTTTTGTTGCTATAAAAATATATGCTTTTAGTATGCTGTAGTAGTTGCTTTGTTCTATTACTTACATATGAATACTGCGGTTGTTGAGTAGCCGAGCTTGTGGACGCACTCAAATCTACATCACCATCCAAATCCACATCGACAACCACCTCGAACAGCACCGGCTCCATAACGATATCATTGTTGCAGCTTTCAGCACCACTGCAAGACGATGCCATTAATATTATTATAATTATTATTATAATTAAAATTATATAAATTTAAAATTACTTACGTTCTCAACTCGGACATATCGTTTAAAAAACTCATATGCGGGGTCAACTCCCAATCCCCAATTAATGGGCCACTGAGCGCACAGCCGCCAGCACTCCCGCTCTTTGACCGTTTGGCACGCTGTTTCAGATTTTGTCTATATTTGTCGCGTAGACCCGCCCATGCCGTCTTGCAATCATTTGCTGCAATATAAATAAGCATATATAGTATGCATATACATTATATATGGTTATGTTGGCTATTTTTTTCAAGTTACTCACAACTTTTTCCCAATTAGGCGCCAATTCCATCCCACGCGCATTTTATTACGATTATATTGAAGTGCAACTTGCTGGTCAAATCCCACAGGACTGGCCGACGCTCCACAGCCTTTATAAGCTCGATTTTCTCAAAATCGTTTACAAAATTTGCGAATCGACTCTTTCGTGCCGCCATGTTGTTTACTTTTTGCAACATTTATATTTTGTGCGGCAGTTCTGTTTTGCTTCTTTTGTGAATACACACACACACACGCACACTAATAGACTTAAATAGCGAACATGTTGAATAAGAATATGAACAGACGAATGTTGAGTGTTGGATACCCTAATATAATTTAAGTGCTATTGTTGATATGTGATTTAATATTATATTATTTATAGTTGTATATTTTGATTATAGTAAGTTGGCACTAAGCTAACAATTGAGAAATTGCTAAAAATAGTCTAATAAAACTACATATATCAATGTTATTTACGCTTCGAGCGGCAAACTTGATAGTGTAGCAAATAAGCTTTTGTGGGCATACAAAAATGAATTCATAGATTTCTGGGTGTTTACACATTTTTGTTGCTGCTTGTAAAAAATGCTTTATCTTACATGGATTGTTTTGATATGACTTAATTATATGTTAATTTTTTTTTTTTTTTTTTTTTTTTTTTTTAATCGTATTTTATTTGCAATCTGTCTTAGAACCAAGACTTAAACAAATTGTATAACACTTGAAAATATCTTAACAGTATTGTTTGAGCTCCAACAAGCACATACAATATATATACATATTTACATTTTTAACTTAATTTAACTTGCGAATCTATGTGTCAGGTCTAGGGTGTGGGATCTTTTTAAACGTCTAGGGTTACTAGAGTTGTCTAAAAGGCCTATAGCCAAAGTGTTTTCGTGATTGTGTAACCTACTTATATACCTAACAGCATTTCTTTTTATTTCATCCTTTACCATAAGCAAGTTTAAATCTTTGTGGATGTCATAATTGCTCATATACCAGGAGCACCTGTTATTGATCTTAGTGTTATTGACTGAAACCTTTGCATAATTTCTATGTTAGAGTTGCTTGCTGTTCCCCACAATTGCATCGCATATGTCCACACTGGCTTAAGAATTGCCTTATATAGGCGAATTTTGTTTTCTAGGCTGAGCTGGGAACGTGGACCTAACAGCCAGTACATTTTTCTCGACTTTGCCTTGAGCTGCATTTGCTTCGATTTGATGTGCTGCTTCCAAGTGAGTCTTCTGTCAAGGTGTACTCCAAGATACTTGACTGAGTCGCCGATTGGAATTGCGGAGCCATTGAGTGTTACTGGTGGACAGTTTCCGCGTCTCAAAGCAAACGTAACGTGTACGGATTTTTGTGTATTCACAACTATTCTCCACTTTTTTAACCATACTTCAATAAGACCAAGCTCTTCTTGAAGTTGGTTGGAAGCAAGAGTAGGGTCCTTGTTCGTTGCAATTATGGCAGTGTCATCAGCATAAGTTGCAACTTCAACACTGTTTGATATCGGTATATCGGCAGTAAAAATGGTATATAAAACTGGGCCTAGTACACTCCCTTGAGGTACACCAGCATCACCAGTGTATATGTTGGATGAAATGTCATGTTCCTGGACATAGAATTTTCTGTTTTTGAGGTATGACCTCATAATTAAGAAGAAGGGCGCAGGTAACCATTTTTTAATTTTGTATAGTAATCCTGAGTGCCAAACTTTGTCAAAAGCCTGTTTGATATCTAAGAATACTCCTGTGCAGTACTTCTTGCACTCAAATGCTTTTACTATCGCGTTCGTTATACGATGACACTGCTCAATAGTTCCGTGTCCTCTTTTGAACCCGAACTGATGTTCGGGTAGGATGTTTAATTCGTCCAGCACTGGTAACATTCTTCTAAGAAGTATTCTTTCAAATACTTTAGAGAACGTCACCAGCAAGCTAATAGGACGGTGCGAGGATGTGCAGCTTTCGGGCTTATTGGGTTTGGGAATCATTATAACTTCCGCGCATTTCCATTGGCTTGGAAAATATTCCATTCGGAGCATAGCATTGAATATGTACGTAAGCAGACGGATACATTTTGGGGGCAGGTTTTTAATTGTGATTCCGTCTATTTTGTCATACCCTGGAGATTTTTTCTTGTTTAAGCTCATTATTTCCGCTTGGACTTCTGCAAAGGTTGTCTGACTTAATGGTAGACTCATTTGGCAGGGAGACTCTAAGAATTCGTTTACCTCAGCTACTGTTTCTGCATCATAATTCAAATTAGGCTTAAAAACAGAGTTTAAATGTTCTGCGAACGCCTCAGCCTTCTGTTGATTGTCTCTGCAACGTTGTCCATTGCTGTCAATAATTGTGGTAGCTCTTCTGGTTGGTCTCTTCAGGTATCTCGTTGCTTTCCAAAGACTATAGTCAAGGTCACTTGTGTACGGGTCTAGCTTACTCAGATAGTTTGCTGTTGCTTCATTTTTTATTTCCCATAGTCGTTTGTTTAAGTTTTTGGCCGCCTTATTGAATTTTCTTTTGTCTATTGGACTTCGAGTTGTTTGCCATATTTTTCTAAGCTTTCTTTTTTCAGCGATTTGTGCTCTCAGTTCTACAGGAAGAAAAGCTTGCCTAGTTCGGTTATTAATTTGAGGCGGTGTAAAAATAGATCCAGATGAATGTATTAAGTTTGTGAGCTTTTCAATTGCAGTATCGATTTCATCCCCTGTTTTCAGACTTATATCCAGGCTAACTCGGTCTTCGTTTGAAATTCATTTATGTTGGTTTTTGCACTTATAACTCTGTATGGGTTCTTCTTGAATTCAACTGAAGATCCGTAGGTAACAATAATGGGAGAGTGATCAGAGCTCAAGTCGAAACTCTCTTCTATTTTAAAGTAATTTCGCAAAAGTCCGGAGTAAACAATAAAATCCAAAAGGTCTGGAATTTTACTTAGATCAGATGGCCAGTACGTTGGCTTGCCGGTGGATAATGTAGAATATTTATTGGTGTTTATGCACTTGTATAGTTCAGCGCCTTTTGGATTAACTAGTCTGGAGCCCCACCATGGGTGCTTGGCATTGTAGTCGCCTCCGGCAATGAAACATCTACCGAGCCCTTGAAAAAGGGAGTTGAAATCATCCAGCTTGCAAGCATATCTAGGTGGAAGGTACACTGCAGCTACAGAAATTTTAGTATGCATGATTTGAATTTCAACCACAGCAGCTTGAATATTTTTTTGGCTAATGCTGTCTAATGTTTTGTATTTTATTGCGTTTTTAATAATGACTGCGGATCCACCTTGTGCTCTACCAGATGGGTGATTAGCATTTATGATGTCGTAGTTTTTAATGCTTAGGTAGGATTTATTGGTGAAATGTGTTTCCGAAATGAGCATTATGTCAATGTTATTCGTTTTTATAAATACTTCTATTTCATTGCGGTGGTTGGAAATCCCATTGGCATTCCATATGGATATTCGAACATCTACTTGCATAATTTATTTACGAGCAACATTATCATGTTGAGTAAATTACTTGTTAGTTCCGATTGTTTTACTAGTAGTTGTTCAATTCTAGCTAGTGAAGATTGTTCATGGGTCTCGGTCTCGCCGCGTACTGCTTGAGCATAACTGGGTTTGTTGGGAGGAATTTGGTTTCCATAGTTTGTTGGGATGTTCGATGTTGAGTTTCCGGGGCGGTCATAGTTGACGTGAGATGGCAATGGCCTGCTTTTTGGTGCACTGGACCTATTTTTGGTGATCTCTTGGTATATTCTGCAGCCTTTATAGCTAGCAGCATGATTCTCGTGGCAGTTTGCACAAGTAGCTGGCTGAGTTTTGTCTTTTGGACAATTTACGCTTGGATGATTTTCAGCACATTTTACGCATATAACTCGTTTATTGCAATAAGCTTTCGTATGTCCAAATTCTTGGCATCGGAAGCATTGTACCATATCGTTCACTTTTCTGGGAGGCTCGATTGTGACTATGGCATTGTTGATTTGTTTTAATTTATATATCTCGCAGTTTCTATTATCTGGCTCTAAGTCTATGAAGAACATAGGTAGTGGCTCCTTGGTAATTCGGCTTCTTATGTTATGGATCCCTCTTACGACATGCCCTTGCAATTCTATGGCTAGCTTTATTGTTTCGACTTCCGTGGTGTGATGTAAGTTTTTAGCTACTACCCTAAATGCCCTCTCCTGCTTTAGCTGAAAGGTGTGGTACTTGACTTTATCATTTTTTAATATTTTGACTAGTTCCATAAACTTTTCAGCTTTCTTTATCATGATTCGGATGTGGCCGTCTCGCTGGGTCTTGTAGGTAAATTCAGTGGAATCTAATTTAGGTTTGAGGTATTGAAGTAGTCCATTTATGTCACCGACATCAGATACAAAAATTGGTGGAGGCTTTTCTAGATTCGATTCACCTTCCGCTCTAGCGTTGTTTGCTTCTTGAGTTGGGTTACCTTTAGATCCAGTGTCATCAGTTTCTGCCAGTAGGGCAAAGTGGTTGGCGTAACTGGATGTGGATTGTCCGGAGTCTAAGGCCTGAAGTTTTCTGGACAGATTTGGCGAGTCACCATGCTTCCTCTTCGGTTTGCGTGGATCTATAGGCACTGATTGCCAAGCAATCATGTTGTCTTCGCCCACGCCGTCTTCTGACATGTTTTTACTGCACTGAAGCAGCTTTACTGCAGTCGCTTATCAGTAGTTCTATTTTTAGAACAGATGACCGTGTGTATGTTTTAGTGTGCAGTTGTTTTGCACACGGCACTCTAACTGGCCGACCAATTAGAGCTCGGCTTAGCAATAAGCAAAGCTGATAACTGTTGTTTGTTACTGTTGATTGTTGTTGTTTGTATTTCAGTGGACTGCGGTCCGTAGGCACGTCTTCACTGCTCGAGTGTTCAATCGCGACTGATTATATGTTAATAGAAAAGAAATTTGTTATGTAAATCATCAATCGTAGATATAATTAATTAAATATATAAATAATATGGCAAAATTTTAAAATTATTTCATATGTGCTTTTTAATAAACAAAATAAGAAAGTCTTAAATATATACACCTGTAAAAATAAATAAAAATATCATAAAAACTGAGACAGGTTCTTGTACACTTGACATGCATACAAATAAACATTAATGCATGCATGTGAACACAAATTCAGGCAACGCTGTTCAATTTTCAGCGACCCACCCGAAAATAACAAAACCCTACACGCAAATCAAATACGTAAATCAAATACGCATATAATCAGCAGAGCTGCGTGGATCGACCGTCTCAGTCGACTGCCTCTCTGCAATTAATCGCAAACTAAAATAATTCGAGAGCGCGCAGTCGGCTCAACAGCCGAACTGCTCTGTGGGTTCCGCCGTGCAAATGTACAGCGAAACCCGACCGCGTGCACTAAAAACGAAGTGATTGCTCTAGAATATTTTTATACTCGATACCGAAGGTAAAGAGTATATTGAGTTTGTGCAATGTCCGTCATGGTGTCCGTCCGTCTGTCCGTCTGTCCGTCTGTATGTTCGCAACTTTTTTCCACACCCTTCAAGCTAGAGACTTGAAACTTTCCAATTCTCTTTATCTATGGGATAGTAAATTAAAGTGTCAAGATGGGGGTTCTACGATAACTGGGGGGCTGGCAAATCGATAAATTCGATAACTCAAAACCGATAAATCCACATATTTCGCACATCCTTACAGCTAGAACTACCAAATTTGGTAAGAAAATAGCTACTAGCAACCCCCAAAAAACTGCATCAAAAATTTTGGAGCCACGCCCCCCATTCCGCCCCCAGCCCCCCCCGCATTTTGAAATCAGAAAAACCTATATCTCCCACAGTTTTTGAGCTATAGCCACCAAATTTGGTGCCAAGATAGGTGATGATAGCCCCCCAAAAACTGCATCAAAAGATTGGATGCCACGCCCACCAATACTGCCCTAGCCGCCCCCATCCACCCCAACGCTTCGTCAAAAACGGGAATGCGTGTATCTTCTAGAGTTGTGATGCTAAAGCCACCAAATTTGGAAGGAAGATAACAGGCAACGCCCCCAAAAATCTGCATCAAAGTTTTGGAGCCACGCCCACCCATTCCGCCCCCAGCCCCCCCGCATTTTGAAATCAGAAATGGCTATATCTCCCACAGTTTTTGAGCTATAGCCACCAAATTTGGTGCCAAGATAGGTGATGATGACCCCCTAAAAACTGCACCAAAAGTTTGGATGCCACGCCCACCGATACTGCCCTAGCCGCCCCCATCCACCCCAACGCTTCGTCAAAAACGGGAATGCGTGTATCTTCGAGAGTAGTGGAGCTAGAACCACCAAATTTGGTAGGAAGATTGCTGGCAACGACCCCCAAAAATCTGCATCAAATTTTTGGAGCCACGCCCCCCTTTCCCCACCTTTTACAAACTTTGAGCTAGAGTCACCAAATTTGGTATGAAAATAGCAATTGACATTCCACAAAGATCTCCATCAAAAATTTGGATGCCATGCCCACTCATACCACCCCCAGCTCCCCTTCCCCACTTTTTACAAACTTTGAGCTAGGGTCACCAAATTTGGTATGAAGATAGCAATTGACATTCCACAAACATCTGCATCAAAAATTTGGATGCCACGTCCACCCATACCACCCATACCACCCCCAGCCCCCCTTCCCCACTTTTTACAAACTTTGAGCTAGGGTCACCAAATTTGGTATGAAGATAGCAATTGACATTCCACAAACATCTGCATCAAAAATTTGGATGCCACGTCCACCCATACCACCCCCAGCCCCCCTTTCCCCACTTTTTACAAACTTTGAGCTAGACTCAACAAATTTGGTATGAAGATAGCAATTGACATTTCACAAAGATCTGCATCAAAAATTTTGATGCCACAACTACCCATACTGCCCCCAGCCCCCCTTTCCCCACCTTTTACAAACTTTGAGCTAGTCACCAAATTTGCAACGAAGACAGCTTGTGGCATCCCCATCTGCATAGGAAAATCTTTAAGGCAGCGTACACCCCTGCCGCATCCGTACCCCTCTGCAATCAGGCCTCTTTTTACCGGTTTAATACTGGTATCGAGTATGCCGCAGTCGGTTGCGTCCGACTGCAACGTATCCACTTGTTTTTTACTTGGTGATATGGGGCTTAAGAACAGTACTGTAGCCACAGTAAGTTAACAGAGAGAAGAACAAAGAAGAAGAAATATAACTGTAAATGGTACTCACTGCAAGCAGCATGCACAGCTGAGCGAATATATGCTGCAACACAAAGAGCGGCTTAAAGCTTGATCAGCGCGCGCGTCGCTCTAATGACTGCTGCTAGATATAACATAATTTGAATGCAATCATGCTCCTTTGATGTTGCTCATTTACGTTCACTCTCTATTTTATGTGCGCGCTTTGCATGTCAATCATAAAGTTTAATATCCATATCTCCTCCGCACTCACTAAGCTAAGCTAACCATAACTAAGAGGCTGCAGTTAAGGGAATTGCATTGCCTTATTTACACCACCCATACAGAGCTCTTAAGTGCAAGCGTTGTATGTATGAGCTCGGGATCTGCTGCTTAAGGGAATAACTGTAATGCTCTTTCCAACATTATGTTTTTATATACAATGGTAAGAGAATGTGTTATGCATTTTAGTTCATATTTAATGTGAACAAAGAAAGTTACTTTTCGTTTCAGTGAATTTTTATACTCGATACCGAAGGTAAAGAGTATATTGGTTTTGTGCAATGTCCGTCATGGTGTCTGTCCGTCTGTCCGTCTGTCCGTCCGTATGTATGCAAGTTTTTTCCACACCCTTCAAGCTAGAGACTTGAAACTTTCCAATTCTCTTTATCTATGGGATAGTAAATTAAAGTGTCAAGATGGGGGTTCTACGATAACTGGGGGGCTGGCAAATCGATAAATTCGATAACCCAATACCGATAAATCCACATATTTTGCACATCCTTACAGCTAGAAGTACCAAATTTGGTAAGAAGATAGCTATTAGCAACCCCCAAAAAACTGCATCAAAAATTTTGGAGCCACGCCCCCCCATTCCGCCCCCAGCCCCCCGCCTTTTAAAGTCAAAAAAGACTATATCTCCCACAGTTTTTGAGCTATAGCCACCAAATTTGGTGCCAAGATAGGTGATGATGACCCCTTAAAAAGTGCACCAAAAGTTTGGATGCCACGCCCACCAATACTGCCCTAGCCGCCCCCATCCACCCCAACGCTTCGTCAAAAACGGGAATGCGTGTATCTTCAAGAGTTGTGGAGCTAGAGCCTCCAAATTTGGTGGGAAGATAGATGTTAACGACCCCCAAAAAACTGCATCAAAGTTTTGGAGCCACGCTCACCCATTATGCCCCCAGCCCCCCGCATTTTGAAATCAGAAATGGCTATATCTCCCACAGTTTTTGAGCTATAGCCACCAAATTTGGTGCCAAGATAGGTGATGATGACTCCCTAAAAACTGCACCAAAAGTTTGGATGCCACGCCCACCAATACTGCCCTAGCCACCCCCATCCACCCCAACGCTTCGTCAAAAACGGGAATGCGTGTATCTTCCAGAGTTGTGGAGCTAGAGCCACCAAATTTGGTAGGAAGATAGCTGGCAACGACCCCCAAAAATCTGCATCAAGGTTTGGAGCCAAGCCATTCCGCCCCCCTTTCCCCACCATTTACAAACTTTGAGCTAGAGTCACCAAATTCGGTATGAAGATAGCAATTGACATTTCACAAAGATCTGCATCAAAAATTGGGATGCTACGCCCACCCATACCGCCCCCAGCCCCTCTATCCCCACTATTTACAAATATCCAGCTAGAGTCACCAAATTTGGTATGAAGATAGCAATTGACATTTCAGAAAGATCTGCATCAAAAATTTGGATTCCACGCCCACCCATACCGCCCCCAGCCCCCCTTTCCACACTTATTACAAATTTCCAGCTATAGTCACCAAATTTGGTATGAAGATAGCAATTGACATTTCACAAAGATCTGAATCAGTGAGTTTTTCAATATTCTGATTTTCGTATTATATACATATATATATACATTCCTTTAAATACGTATATATATAAGTTCATTTAAAATACGTATTTTATGATAAGTTATAATAAAATTTAATTGCTATTTTTTAAATATTTAAATAACAATCCACGTATTTTAATTCTTTTGTTGTTTTTTAAACACAAGAAAATAAATATAGTTGTCTTCTATGTTGCATATTACATAATAGTTATATAGACGCTGCTTTAGTGCATTTAAAAATCAAATAAAACTAAGCAGTCTGAATATTCTATTAAATTAATATAAATTGGTATATTCAATTTTATTGAATTCTATACTTTGTATAGACGCTGTAACGTTGTACAGTGAAGTCAAATTTGGACTTATTTTGAAGTATTTATTTATTTATAATACATACTTTAAATTAAGTTGTTAATTTGTTTTGTTATTTTTTTTTAAACAAAATTAATAAGTCGATTTTAGACTTAATAATTGAAGCAACATTTTATATAGTTGTCTTCTATTTTGCATATTATATAATAGTTATATAGACGCTGCTTAAGTGCATTTAAAAATCAAATAAAACTAAGCAGTCTAAATATTCTATTCATTTAATATAAGTTGGTATATGCAATTTTATTGAATTCTATACTTACGTATAGACACTGTAAGTATTATTAGTATTTTTGGTGTATTAGTGGTGTTTTGGTGCCGCATTCAGTTGTTGCCATAATTGGTGATGGAGCCTGCCTTTTTAGATCTATTTCCTACCTTTTATTTGGTAGGCAAGGCTTCCATGGCACCATACGCCAAAATATTTTTGAACATGTTGTAGCCAACTGGCAAACTTTTGCTTGCTTCAACATAAACTTAAATGGAGAGTGTTATAGCTCTTCTGAACAATATGAGTGCGATATGTCAAATTCAAATACTTATGGTACTGCATGTGAGCTTCAAGCAGCAGCAGAAATTTATGCTGTAAATTTTCAAGTTTTTCAAAATGGAAATTTATTACAAGCATTCGGAAATAATATGCATCCTGTAAAAAGATTGCGTTTTACCGGTCCATTAATGAATGGACATTTTGATGTTTATAGTCCTTTAGAGGAAGTATTAACTCAAAAATCTGATACGTCAAGTGAATGTATAACTGAAAATGTTAAAAATCCTGTTAAAAGACGTAGTCGATTCACCGGCAAAACAGAAAAAAGGTAAAAATACGTTCATTTGAAAAAAATTTTGATATCAATAGGGGTAAGCGCATAGAAGCATCAAAAAGATATCGTGTTAATAATCTTGATGTTCTTAGAGTTGTAGTGAGAAGAGATCAGCCTAATAATCCTGAAGCTCATAGAGTTGCAGTGAGAAGACATCAGGCTAATAATCCTGATGCACGTCAAGAAAGCCGTTTGCGTGCATGGAGTGTTAAAGCCATGTCTGGCTTAAACTATGATTTTGAAATAGCTTACAAGTCAGATAAAATTACTCAACTTGGTAGTATGAATTTGATATGAAAACATTGTAATGCTTTAAAATGAAAAAATAAGCCTTTGGGTATCTGTTGCAAGGCAGGAAAAGTAAAACTTTCACAAAATGAAAGTTTGCCTGATCCACTTAAAAGCTTAATAATTGGTGGACATCCCAAGCATGATCATTTCATTGATCGTATAAGAAAGTATAACAGCTGCTTTCAAATGAATTCTTTTGGAAGTACAAAAACTATAAATGAAAGTTGATCAACCTTTAAAGTCCAAGGACAAGTGTATCACTTAATTGGTAGTGTCCGACCTTTGCCAATTTTGTTGGTGATGATGAAAAGGAAGCTCAACTACGTTGCAAAAATATTTCAAATGTTGATTGCAGTATAGTAAAGGATCTTCAATGTATGTTTCATCAGCATAATCGTTATGTTAAAGATCTAAAAATGGCACTCAAAAAAATAACAACAAGTACTAAAGACTATAAATTGATTATACATGCTGATCGAACATATACGCTGCCTAAAAGATTCTCCGATGAAGATGGGGATGCAACAAGCTATCTTCCTTACAAATTTGGTGACTCTTGCTCAAAGTTTGTAAAAAGTGGGGAAGGGGGGCTGGGGGTGGTATGGGTGGACGTGGCATCCAAATTTTTGATGCAGATCTTTGTGAAATATCAATTGCTATCTTCATACCAAATTTAGTGAATCTAGCTCGAAGTTTGTAAAAAGTGGGGAAAGGGGGGGCTGGAGGTGGTATGGGTAGGCACGGCATCCAAAAATTTTATTTAGATCTTTGTGGGATGTCAATTGCTATCTTCATACCAAATTTGGTGACTCTAGCTAAAAAATTGTAAAATGTGGGGAAAAAGGGGCTGGGGCGGTATGGGTGGGTGTGGCATCCAAATTTTTGATGCAGATCTTTGTAAAACGTCAATTGCTATCTTCATACCTAATTTGGTGACTCTAGCTCGAAAATTGTAAAAAGTGTGGAAAGGGGTGCTGGGGGCGGTATTGGTGGGCGTGGCATCCAAATTTTTGCTGCAGATCTATGTGGGATGTCAATTGCAATCTTCATACCAAATTTGGTGACTCTAGCTCGAAGTAAGTAAAAGAATTGGGAAGGGGAGCTGTTGGCGGTATGAGTGGGCGTGGCATCGAAATTTTTGATGCAGATCTTTATGGAATGTCAATTGCTATCTTCATACCAAATTTGGTGACTCTAGCTCGAAGTTTGTAAAAAGTGTGGAAAAGAGGGCTGGGGCCGGTAAGGGTGGGCGTAACATCCAAATTTGTGATGCAGATCTTTGTGGAATGTCAATTGCTATCTTCATACCAAATTTGGTGACTCTAGCTCGAAGTTTGTAAAAGGTGAAGAAAGGGGGGCTGGAGGGTGGTATGGGTGGGTTTGGCATCCAAATTTTTTATGCAAATCTTTGTGGAATGTCAATTGCTATCTTCATACCAAATTTGGTGACTCTAGCTCAAAGTTGTAAAAGTGGGGAAAATGAGGGCCTGGGGGCGGTATGGGTGGGCATGGCATCAAAATTTGTGATTCAGATCTTTGTGGCATGTCAATTGCTATCTTCATACCAAATTTAATGACTCTAGCTCAAAAACTGTGGGAGATATAGGCTTTTCTGATTTCAAAATCTGCGGGCGCAATGGGTGGGCGTGGCTCCAAAACTTTGATTCAAGTTTCTGGGGGTCGTTGCCAGCTTTCTTCCTACCAAAATTGGTGGCTCTAGCTCCACAGCTCTGGAATATACACGCATTCTCTATTTTGACGAAGCGTTGGGGCGGATGGGGGCGGCTAGGGCAGTAGTGGTGGGCGTGGCATCCAAACTTTTGACGCAGTTTTCGGAGGGTCATCATCACCTATCTTGGCACCAAATTTGGTGGCTCTAGCTCAAAAACTGTGGGAGATATATGATTTTTTGATTATAAAATGCGGGGGAGCTGGGGGCGGAATGGGTGGGCGTGGCTCCAAAATTTTTGATGCAGTTTTTTGGAGGTTGCTAGTAGCTATCTTCTTACCAAATTTGGTAGTTCTAGCTGTAAGGATGTGCGAAATATGTGGATTTATCGGTTTTGAGTTATCGAATTTATCGATTTGCCAGCCCCCCAGTTATCGTAGAACCCCCATCTTGACACTTTAATTTACTATCCCATAGATAAAGAGAATTGGAAAGTTTCAAGTCTCTAGCTTGAAGGGTGTGGAAAAAACTTGCATACATACGGACGGACAGACGGACAGACACCATGACGGACATTGCACAAAACCAATATACTCTTTACCTTCGGTATCGAGAAAAAAAGGATGAACCAAAAAAAATGATATCTGCGTTAAGGTTTTACAGCTATAAAATAATGATGCGTCAATCTGAGATAAATCATTTAATTTATTGTCGTTCCGTTTTTAGTCAGTTTTTGGTTGATATGTATGCTAAAATTGAAACAGAAAGTTTAAATTATATTCGCTACAATCAAGCGAAACTCAGAGCAGATAGCTATATACATCTACAAGATGCAATAGGCCAACAAGATGTTGTCGCAGCCCAACTTGGTCAGATGGTTATTTTACCATCTTCTTTTACAAGCTCTTCACGATATATACATGAAAAGACTCAAGATGCTATGACATATGTTCGCCATTATGAGCGACCAGATCTTTGCATAACATTCACATGCAATCCACAATGAAATGACATCAAAAGTGTTTTATTACCGGGTCAAAAACCGCATGATCATCACGATATTATAGCTCGAGTATTTCATTTAAAAGTGAAAGCTTTAATGTCACTATTGATAAAAGGTTCTTTGTTTGGAAGCGTGCAATGTTTCATGTACTCTGTGGAATGGCAAAAGCGGGGTTTACCACATTTACATATTCTACTTTGGCTAGAAAATAAAATAAGACCAGATAAAATCGATAAGATTATCTGTGCCGAAATACCGAACGCAGATGAGGATCCTTTGTTATTTAACATTGTTAAGTCAAATATGATTCATGGTCCTTGCGGTGCATTTAACAATAAATCGCCATGCATGAAAAATGGAAAATGTACCAAAAGGTTTACTCGAGAATTACTTAAAGAAACTGTGACTGGAAAAGATAGTTACCCTCTATATCGTAGAAGAGCGATAGAAGATGGTGGTAATGCAATTAATATAAATGGTAATTGCATAGATAATCGTTGGGTTGTGCCTTACAACTGTGTACTATTGAGAACATTTGAAGCTCACATAAATGTTGAGTATTGTAGTTCTGTAAAGTCTATTAAATACATTCGTAAATATGTTAACAAGGGCAGTGATCAAGCATCATTTACTCTTGAAGACCAACGTAATGAAATTAATATGAACGAAAGTGGCCGTTATATAAGTAGCTCAGAAGCGGTATGGAGAATCCTTGCATTTCCCACACATGAACGTTTTCCGGCTATTACACACTTAACTGTTCATTAAGAAAAGTGTCAACGGATATATTTTAACCCCAATAATCCGAAACAATTACTTGACAGATTAAGCATTACACCCAAAACCACATTGCTAACCTTCTTTGAGCTATGCACACGTGATGAGTTTGCAAGAACGCTTCTATATTGTGAAGTTCCATCGTATTTTACATGGAACAATTAAGAATTTCAAAGAAGAAAACGAGGGCATGATGTACCAAATTTTCCTGGAGTTAAAAGAGATTCAAATTTAAAAACCGTTAATGGTATAGCATACGCATCATTTCAATTGGAGTGTAAAGCTCTAGGATTACTAGAAGATGATAAGCACTGGGATTCAACTATAGCCGAAGCTGTCATATGTCAAAATCCTACAAAACTGAGAGAACTTTTTGCAATAATGTTAGTATTTTGTCAAATTTCAGATGCTCTTAAACTTTGGAATACTTATAAAGAGAGTTTCTCAGAAGATATTTTAAGAGCCTCTCATTTTTCACAAGACAGAAATATTGATCAAAGTATTGTGAATAATGTATTAAATAAATGTCTTATTTACATAGAAGATATTGTACTGTCTATTGGTGGTCAAAACTTGACTTGTTATGGACTTCCACTACCAATTAGATCCGAGGAAATTGTTCCAAATAATATCATAGAGAAACAAATTATGAAAATTGCGATAATTTTGTTGTTAATAATGAGCTACTCCTCACTGATGAGCAAAACAAGTATACGAAAAGATACTATATAGCGCTGAAGCAGAAAAGGGAGAAATCTATTTTTTAGATGCACCTGGTGGAACAGGTAAAACGTATCTTTTAAATTTATTATTGGCAAAGGTACGGCAAAGCAAAAAAATTGCACTGGCCGTTGCTTCTTCCGGTATCGCAGCCACTTTACTAAATGGTGGTCGCACAGCGCATTCTACACTTAAGATTCCATTTAATTTGATTCATTTAGAAACACCGCATTGCTCAATTTCAAAGCAATCTAATATTGCTGCTGTGCTCAAAGATTGCAAGCTTATTGTTTGGGATGAGTGTACTATGGGCCATAAAGGTGCTTTTGAAGCTGTAGATCGATCTTTGAAAGACATTCGAGATAGTGAATACTTAATGGGTGGCATAAATTTTCTCTTACTCAACAAACTCTTCCAGTGATCCCCAGAGGAACAAGATCAGATGAAATAAATGCGTGCTTAAAGTCTTCAATTTTGTGGCCCAAAATACAGAAAATTGCATTAACGAAGAATATGCGAGTGCACTTTAAAGGTGATAGCTTAGCTGGTGAATTTGCAGAAATGCTTCTTCAAATAGGAAATGGATTATTTCCAACCCATGATGGCAAAATTAACTTAACCATCAACTTTGTGTCATGTTGTGAAAAGTATTGAAGAGCTAACTCTAAAAATATTTTCGGATATTACAAATATCTCTCAAAAATCACTCGAACTTCCTATTCTGACTGCTAGAAATGACAATGCATTGGAAATAAACGAGTTTTTATTAAAATCATTTCAAAGTGAAGAAATGACATATAACTCTATTGATTCTGTAACTGAAATCGAAGATGCAGTTCATTACCCCGTCGAGTTTCTTAATTCATTAAATCCGGCGGCCTGCCTCAACATAAATTAACTTTAAAGATTGATTCACCTGTAATGTTGATTCGCAACTTGAAACCGCCAAAACTGTGCAATGGTACAAGATTGCAAGTTAAAGTCCTTCATAAGAATGTTGTCGAAGCAATTATCTTTACTGGCAATGGTATAGGGGAAACGGTTTTTATACCGAGAATTCCATTAATACCTTCTGATTCTGAATTGCCAATTCAATTTAAAAGATTGCAATTTCCTTTAAAAGTTTGCTTTGCCTTAACAATTAATAAATCACAGGGACAAACTCTTAAATTAGCCGGACTAGACTTAAGACACGATTGTTTTTCTAATGGCCAATTTTATGTAGCCTGCTCAAGAGTCAGTTCACCAAAAAGTTTATTTGCATTAGCACCTGACGGAAAAACAACCAATGTCGTTTATAAAGAAGCTCTTAAAAGTTGTTAATAATTTCAAATTAAATTCAATAAGTGGATAAGGCCTACTGGGGAAACCACAATAAAAAATGACGCGCCTGATTATCTACCTCAATGGTGGCGTGGAAAAGAGAATATTAAATACTTTGCTTTAATATTTTGTGAAATATTTTCGAATTTATTTATTTTGTATCTATCTTCTATTGCTTAAATTTATATAAACTATCCACTCAGCGAAGTAAGCGGGCCACTTACTAGTATATTTATAATACACTATCTCACTCTCCCGCTCTTTGTAGCTGTTAACCAGCGACCAGTTAACATACATTATTCGTCTATGCTGTTAACCGATAACAGCTTAATTATAAATCTAAGAACATAATTATAGCAGAGAAATTATTCAATTAAGAACTGCAAACAAAGACAGATGTCTTGTAAAATAATTATCAGCCGGAGTTCGTTCTACTATACTATAATATGGGACACCAAAAATTTCAGATCATATCTTTTCGGTAGAAAATTCGAAATCTTAAGCGACCACCAACCCTAAGTATGGTTAGAAAACATTAAGGACCCAAATATGAAATTACAGAGATGGAAAATCAGACTAAACGAATTCGATTATGAAATTAAATATTTACCAGGTAAAGAGAATTATGTCGCAGATCCACATTCAAGAATTAAATTAGACGAAAATTTCATGGGAGATACACAAGACAGCGTAGCAGCAACAATACACAGCGCGTGTGAAGACAACCAAAATTGCATTCAAATCACAGAAAGACCCTTAAACAATTACAATCACCAAATAGAATTTATTAAAAACAATACAGAAGATGTAAAGAAAGTAAACTACTTTCACAAAATAAAAATTGTCGTAAACTATACAGAGATGACAATAGAGAGAGCAAAAGAGCTAATAAAAGAATATTTATGTGCAAAAAATAGTTTAGTATATTTCTCACACAATGGTGACTACGAAACATTCCAAAAAGCTTATGTACAAATAATAAGTACAGACAATCCAATTAGAACAATGAAAGCAACCAAAAAATTAATTGACATCCAAATTTATTCAGACTTTAAAGAAATCATTATGAAAAACCACAAGAATCTTTTACATCCAGGCATAGAAAAGACAATAGCTATGTTTAAAACAAATTACTATTACCCAGATTACCAGAAATTAATTCGGTTCTTGGGCCGTTACTATACTCGTGTTATGTTAATGATTTGCCCAATGTCTTTTCTGAATGTAATGTCCATATGTATGCTGATGATGTTCAGTTGTATTGCTGTAGTCCATTGTCCAGAATTGATGAATGTGTAAGTGTAACTAACAGAGAACTGGTCAAGGTGAGCGAGTGGTCACGAAGTAATGGCCTTGGTATAAACACGTCCAAAACTAAGTGTATAGTAATATACAAAAAGTCCATAGACACCCTAAACTTGGGAAAAATTAAAATTGACCATAATTCTATTGACTACGTAGACAGGGTAGCTAACCTAGGCATAACGTTTAATAAGACACTGACTTGGAGTGACCACATAATTAAATCCATAGGTAGAACTTATTCAGCCTTAAGAACTCTATACCTGACACAGCATCTCCTGCCAATTAATATTAAACTCATTGTTGCTAAGACATACCTTATACCAACTCTCTTTTATGGAGTAGAAATTTTTTCAAACCCTGACGCTGCTAGTAAGCACAGGCTCAATGTTGTGTTCAATAGTATTACGCGTTATGTGTTTAATTTAGGAAGAAGAGACCATGTTACACCATATGCATTCAAAATATATAACCTTAGCTTGAAAAACTGGATTCAGCTTAGAGCATTAATATTGTTACACAAAATTATAAATACAAAAGAGCCCAGTTATCTTTATAATAGATTGATTTTTTTAACTTCACGTCGGACAAATAATTTAACAACTGTACGTCATCGATTATCTGTCTCTGAACACCAGTACTATATACACACTGTTCGCCTGTGGAACAACCTACCACACGACCTAAAGATAATTAGAAGCGCACCACAATTTAAAAGCAGCCTTCTGCTGCATTTACAAAATAATATCTAACTGAAACAATTCTAATATATATAAAACTAAGCTTACTAATGCTAATCTTCTTAAGGGGAAGACTGTTCTTCCAATTTCCTTCTTTTCTTGTTTTGTATAATTTAAATTATTTGTTTTATTTAAATTATCTGAATAATTTAAATTACTTCTCTCTATTTTCTTCTTTTTCTTTTCTCTGCTTTGTTACTTTTAATTAATCAATTAATAATTTTGTTTTAGTGACTAGTGCCTTAAATTTAAGTTTCTTGGAACTTGTAGCACTAGGATGTTAATCAAATAAATAAATAAATCCAAAATATAATAAATGAATGCGAAGTTTGCAGTGCACAGTGGTCCCAATTCCCAAATAAGTGGCATAAAGTCGAAAAATGTAGATATCGAGCTGAAACTTGGTATATTTGATAAATATAGCACTCTTAACATGTAAACAAAATTTTACGTTTATCGGACCATGCCCACCCGAATAGCCCATATATGGCCACAGAGCGCATACGTGATACTGCAATTTTAAGAGAAAAAAAAATTTTTTTGGTAATATTTAGAAAAAAAATTAATTACATTTATTTCACTATTTATTTATTTCTTACAATTAATGTTTCAATGATTATTTAGTTTTGTTGAACATCTAATTCAATGGAATAGGGATTTATGTCGTCTACTTCCGATTCATCGGAGACATTATCAACGCTATAATTAGGAGTTGAAGGTTGGATATTTTTTGGACAAACATAATGGGGTTTTTCTAAAAGCTCAATGACATCTAGCGGAAGGGTTTGTTTTTTTTTGTTGAGCTGCCCTTCTCTTTATGGATAAACTTGAGATGAGGGGATCTGAAGAGTCCATAGATCTACGAAACACATCCATCATGTTATGGACTCGAGAATTCTGTCGAGCGTGCATAAGCCGGTCACGCTTGTAAAATTTATTTTTGGCCTCAGACGCATTTTCGCCCAGACAGCCTACCGGCAACACTGATGCAGTTATTATTTGTGATCCATGAACTAAAATCTTATGGAGAGTTGGTGACATTGGATACCATGAGTAATGCAACATATATGATTTAATGATTTTATCTGTGAAATTTTTAAATTTTAAAGCGTCGATTGCAAATTCGCAGTTTATAGCAATAAGAATAGTATGAAGATTCTCAAGTAACTCCATGTCTAGCTCTAAAATTGATACAAATAATTTTGTATTTGAAAAAGCTCTTCGGGCAGTATTGCCGTCATTCGAGTTTCCGCTTCCATTCTGTTTAGGTTTATCCAAATGCAATCCCATTTCCTCCCACAATCTTCTCTGAATATATTTTTTTTTGGCAATCATTTCTAATTTGTCATTTTCGTTTCTTACTTGCCATTTTTTAAATCCCGTTCTATACGATATTTTAAGCAGCAATTCAAAAATGCGTATCCAAGCATGAAGTGGACTTATTCCATATTGAAGATGCAGAGGGTTTGGCTTGAAGGCATTTATATCTTGAGTTTCCATAAATTGTTTTGGGCCTGCACCACGTATTGAACACAGCTGGCAAGATTTTGTGCCCGTTAAAACGTTTAAAACTTTCCCATCTATAAGTGTCATGTGAAGGTTGTATGAGATAGTGATAGTCCTTTCATTACAAATTGTTACTACACATGGTTCCAGCTTTAATATTTGTGTATCTAAATCGTTTTTTTCTGCAAGAATATGATCTTTTGTTTCTTTGGCAAATTCCATTTTGAGGGGTCGGCAAAATCTTACAGACTGCGGAGTTCTATTATTCCAAAAAATTGTTCCTGCTTCATCTATGAGCTTCAGAGGTATAACCGTAGTAACAAACAAAGATTGATCAAAAGTATCCGGAACGTTCGTTTCAAACCTTTTTTTATACATACTTTGTCCAGTTGATCCATCGTATCCGTAACTCGCAATTAATGTTATACTAGAAACGCTTTCTAAATTAGCGAATAACTCCTCCTGTAACAATAAGATGCGCTTGGCAGTGTGGTTTAATAAATCTTGCAAGGAAACTTTTGCCATAGTTTCCGTAACAGTTATTCCCGTAGGTCTCAACTGCAATTTGTCTTGAAGGACATTTTTATAGCTTGGGTAAATGTCACAATTTTGCTGTTTGCTTATTTGACGTATTTCATTATATATACGTTTGCTTAAAGAATTTTCCATCACGAATTCCAAAGCCTCATTTCTTGTTAAAGGTACTGGTTCTACAATCCCAAGCTTTCTTTTAGCTTCAGTAGCCTCGCTTTCAGAAGTGCTAAGTACTTTGTTAAACATAAATGCAGTATCATTGACGTTTGATTTCCTGGCTGACATTGTAGCTGCATGAACTAAAAGCTTGGTGTCGTTTTTATTACTGTTTGCTATATCGGCAGCTAGTTTTCTTTTTAGACGAGGCCCTGCTTCATTATAAGTCAGCTTTGGTCTACCCAATTGAAGACTGTGTGTCTCGTCTTTGTTTTCCAAAACAATTCTTAAGCGCATTGAAAGCCAAAGTGAATGTTTTTTTTTGAATGTGCGCATGTTTCAGCTGCACTTTTGCAGATTTGAAGTAATATAAAGTTCAAAGCTCCTTATTTTCTTCTTAATTTCACTTTTTTTTTCGTTGGTTAGCGAACTTTCAGCCAATTGCCCAAATATCCAGTTTGCAAGGGCGGTAGAGTTGCGGCCCTTGACCATCCACATGTCCAACAGCGTTGCATGACTGAACTCAAGCTGACCTACAAGTTCAAAGTACCACAAGAGCCGCAAAAAGCCGCAAACGAGATTATAACTATCTTTTAGTACACACTTTATACTTTATTTTGACATAAACTACATACCGCACAAACACGCACAACGTTAGTTCTACTCCACACAAGACGAACACTTTTGTTTGGTTTCCTATCTTTTTGGACAATACAAAACAATACATATAAATAACACAGAACAACTTTTAACACAAAACGCTTTTTGTTATTCATTCTACATACCCTGGCCTTCGAAATCCATTTTTTACAATATTTTATTAGAACAATGTGGTAATTTGCCAAGCGCTCAAAGTGAACAAAAATTTCCCGCCAATTTTGTTGCAGGCAGCAGCTGACTAATCAGCTGACTTTAAAGCTTGATCACAATGCCAGGGTTGCATTTTTAGCAAAAGCGATTATTGATTTTTCATCTATGGGGACTCTATTTTGAATATATTCAAACATAACTGATATTTGCTTCAACAAATTTTTCGACTTTATGCCACTTATTTGGGAATTGGGACCACTGTGCAGTGTAGCGAAAACAGAACATAGAGATACAAAGTTTACCTTTGAACTAACTACCGAAATCTACAACCCAAAAGAAAAATATGTAATAGATTTTTACATGGTAGACAACAAACATTTTTTGGCATGCATAGATGTTTATTCAATATACGCTACATTAGTTGAAGTAAATGGAAAAGATTGGCTAGAAGCGAAAAGAGCAATCTTAAAAATATTCAATGACACGGGAAAACCGATGGAAATAAAAGCAGACAAGGATTCAGCATTCATGAGCGCAGCTCTTAAAATATGGTTAGAGTCAAAAAACGTTAAAATAGAAATAACAACAAGCAAAAACGGAATTGCAGACGTAGAAAGATTTCATAAAACAATAAGCGAAAAGTTGAGAGTCATAAACACTGATACTGACCCCGAAAACAAGTTAACAAAGCTCGAAACAATCCTTTATACTGTGGTGTGTATATGCATTAAATAACACCCTGTATTTACATACATAAGTATGCGACAATTTGTTGTATACAATAACAAACATATAGCCAAAAGCGCAGAGCCACTTGAGTTTATTGACTCAGGCTCATATTACGCAGCGCGGACCGCTAGTACACTAGACGGCCATTCAGCTGACGGCGGATACGCTTATGTAGCGCATACCACGAGTAATATATATGTACTCGCAATGCATGCATATACCATGCACTCTCTCTCATTATTCTTATTATACTCGATACCGAAGGTAAAGAGTATATTGAGTTTGTGCAATGTCCGTCATGGTGTCCGTCCGTCTGTCCGTCTGTCCGTCTGTATGTTCGCAACTTTTTTCCACACCCTTCAAGCTAGAGACTTGAAACTTTCCAATTCTCTTTATCTATGGGATAGTAAATTAAAGTGTCAAGATGGGGGTTCTACGATAACTGGGGGGCTGGCAAATCGATAAATTCGATAACTCAAAACCGATAAATCCACATATTTCGCACATCCTTACAGCTAGAACTACCAAATTTGGTAAGAAAATAGCTACTAGCAACCCCCAAAAAACTGCATCAAAAATTTTGGAGCCACGCCCCCATTCCGCCCCCAGCCCCCCCGCATTTTGAAATCAGAAAAGCCTATATCTCCCACAGTTTTTGAGCTATAGCCACCAAATTTGGTGCCAAGATAGGTGATGATAGCCCCCCAAAAACTGCATCAAAAGATTGGATGCCACGCCCACCAATACTGCCCTAGCCGCCCCCATCCACCCCAACGCTTCGTCAAAAACGGGAATGCGTGTATCTTCTAGAGTTGTGATGCTAAAGCCACCAAATTTGGAAGGAAGATAACAGGCAACGACCCCCAAAAATCTGCATCAAAGTTTTGGAGCCACGCCCACCCATTCGGCCCCCAGCCCCCCCACATTTTGAAATCAGAAATGGCTATATCTCCCACAGTTTTTGAGCTATAGCCACCAAATTTGGTGCCAAGATAGGTGATGATGACCCCCCAAAAACTGCATCAAAAGTTTGGATGCCACGCCCACCGATACTGCCCTAGCCGCCCCCATCCACCCCAACGCTTCGTCAAAAACGGGAATGCGTGTATCTTCGAGAGTAGTGGAGCTATAACCACCAAATTTGGTAGGAAGATTGCTGGCAACGCCCCCCAAAAATCTGCATCAAATTTTTGGAGCCACGCCCCCTTTCCCCACCTTTTACAAACTTTGAGCTAGAGTCACCAAATTTGGTATGAAGATAGCAATTGACATTCCACAAAGATCTGCATCAAAAATTTGGATGCCACTACCACCCATACCGCCCCCAGCCCCCCCTTTCCCCCACTTTTACAAACTTTGAGCTAGAGTCACCAAATTTGGTATGAAAATAGCAATTGACATTCCACAAAGATCTCCATCAAAAATTTGGATGCCATGCCCACCCATACCACCCCCAGCTCCCCTTCCCCACTTTTTACAAACTTTGAGCTAGGGTCACCAAATTTGGTATGAAGATAGCAATTGACATTCCACAAACATCTGCATCAAAAATTTGGATGCCACGTCCACCCATACCACCCCCAGCCCCCCTTCCCCTTTTTTTACAAACTTTGAGCTAGGGTCACCAAATTTGGTATGAAGATAGCAATTGACATTCCACAAACATCTGCATCAAAAATTTGGATGCCACGTCCACCCATACCACCCCCAGCCCCCCTTCCCCCCTTTTTACAAACTTTGAGCTAGGGTCACCAAATTTGGTATGAAGATAGCAATTGACATTTCACAAAGATCTGCATCAAAAATTTTGATGCCACAACTACCCATACTGCCCCCAGCCCCCCTTTCCCCACCTTTTACAAACTTTGAGCTAGTCACCAAATTTGCAACGAAGACAGCTTGTGGCATCCCCATCTGCATAGGAAAATCTTTAAGGCAGCGTACACCCCTGCCGCATCCGTACCCCTCTGCAATCAGGCCTCTTTTTACCGGTTTAATACTGGTATCGAGTATGCCGCAGTCGGTTGCGTCCGACTGCAACGTATCCACTTGTTTTTATATAGTGCAGAGAGCCGCTCCGCTGCCGGCGTCACTGGCTGCGCAGCTCCGCGGCTATAGGCTAAAATAAACTTTAAGATATATTGTACAATTCATTAAATAAAAGAACTCCAATGTAATCACTACAATGTGTCTCCAATATAATCACTATAATGTGTCTCCAAATATAATCCCTATATGGCGACCGTGACATAAGTGACATAAGTGCCGAATCGACATATATATACAACAACAAGTGGAAACGTTGCAGTCGGACGCAACCGACTGCGGCATACTCGATACCAGAATTAAAACCGGTAAAAAGAGGCCTGAATGCAAAGGGGTACGGATGCGGCAGGGGTTTACGCTGCCTTAAAGATTCTCCGATGCAGATGGGGATGCCACCGGCTATCTTCATACCAAATTTGGTGACTCTAGCTCAAAATTTGTAAAAGGTGGGGAAAGGGGGGGCTGGGGGCGGTTTGGGTGGGCGTGGCATCCAAATTTTTGATGCAATTCTTTGTGGAATGTCAATTGTTATCTTCATACCAAATTTGGTGACTCTAGCTCGAAGTTTGTAAAAGGTGGGGAAAGGGGGCTGGGGCCGGTAAGGGTGGGCGTGACTTCCAAATTTGTGATGCAGATCTTTGTGGAATGTCAATTGCTATCTTCATACCAAATTTGGTGACTCTAGCTCGAAATTTGTAATAAGTGGGGAAAGGGGGGATGGGGGCGGTATGGGTGGGCGTGACATCCAAATTTTTTATGCAGATCTTTGTGGAATGTCAATTGCTATCTATATACCAAATTTGGTGACTCTAGCTCGAAGTTTAAAAAAGATGGGGAAAGGGGGGCTGAGGGCGGTAAGGGTGGGCGTGGCATCCAAATTTTTGATGCATATCTTTGTAAAATGTCAATTGCTATCTTCATACCAAATTTGGTGACTCTAGCTCGAAATTTGTAATAAGTGTGGAAAGGGGGGCTGGGGCGGTATGGGTGGGCGTGGAATCCAAATTTTTGATGCAGATCTTTCTGAAATGTCAAATGCTATCTTCATACCAAATTTGGTGACTCTAGCTCGAAAATTGTAAAAAGTGGGGAAAGGGGGGCGAAATGGAGGGCGTGGCTCCAAAACTTTGATGCAGTTTTTTGGGGGTCGTTACCAACTATCTTCCCACCAAATTTGGAGGCTCTAGCTCCACAACTCTGGAAGATACACGCATTCCCGTTTTTGACGAAGCGTTGGGGTGGATGGGGGCGGCTAGGGCATTATAAGTGGGCGTGGCATCCAAACTTTTGATGCAGTTTTTGGGGGGTCATCATCACCTATCTTGGCACTAAATTTTGTGGCTATAGCTCAAAAACTGTGGGAGATATAGCCATTTCTGATTTTAAATTGCGGTGGAGCTGGGGGCGGAATGGGGGGGCGTGGCTCCAAAATTTTTGATGCAGTTTTTTGAAGGTTGCTAGTAGCTATCTGCTTACTAAATTTGGTAGTTCTAGCTGTAAGGATGTGCGAAATATGTGGATTTATCGGTTTTGAGTTATCGAATTTATCGATTTGCCAGCCCCCCAGTTATCGTACAACCACCATCTTGACACTTTAATTTACTATCCCATAGATAAAGAGAATCGGAAAGTTTCAAGTCTCTAGCTTGAAGGGTGTGGAAAAAAGTTGCGAACATACGGACGGACAGACGGACGGACACCATGACGGACATTGCACAAAACCAATATACTCTTTACCTTCGGTATCGAGTATAAAAATTAAAAGATTAAACAAACAACTTTATAATAGTTTACCGGTAGAATGGAATGAAAATGTCAAAATAGCTGAAGAGCTTGAGACAACTTATAGAAAATTAGAGCTCTATAAAAAGAAGGAATACAAATATTCCCCAAATGAAGATATTCCTAAATGTAAAGAGGATTGTAAGAACCTCTCTACGAAGTATCTTGCGAGTACACTTGTATTCATACAAAATAGTGGTCACAAAATATAGAGCTCTGTTTGCGCAAATTAGAACAAACAAGTGGAAACGTTGCAGTCGGTAATGTGGGGAAAGGGTGGTATGGGTGGGCGTGGCATCCAATTTTTTGATGCAGATCTTTGTGAAATGTCAATTGCTATCTTCATACCAAATTTTATAACTCTAGCTCGAAGTTTGTAAAAAGTGGAGAAAGGGGGGCTGGGGGCGGTATGGGTGAGCGTGGCATCCCAATTTTTGATGCAGATCTTTGTGAAATGTCAATTGCTATCTTCATACCAAATTTGTTGACTCTAGCTCAAAGTTTGTAAATGGTGGGGAAAGAGGGGCGGAATGGGTGGGCTTGGCTCCAAAACTTTTGGGGGTCGTTGCCAGCTATCTTCCCACCAAATTTGGAGTCTCTAGCTCCACAACTCTGGAAGATACACTCATTCCCGTTTTTGACGAAGCGTTGGGGTGGATGGGGGCGGCTAGGGCAGTATTGGTGAGCGTGGCATCCAAACTTTTGATGCAGTTTTTAGGGGGTCATCATCACTTATCTTGGCACCAAATTTGGTGGCTCTAGCTCAAAAACTGTGGGAGATATAGCCATTTCTGATTTCAAAATGCGGGGGGGCTGGGGGCATAATGGGTGGGCGTGGATCCAAAACTTTGATGCAGTTTTTTGGGAGTCGTTACCAGCTATCTTCTTACCAAATTTGGTGGCTCTAGCTCCACAACTCTGGAAGATACACGCATTCCCGTTTTTGACGAAGCGTTGGGGTGCATGGGGGCGGCTAGGGCAGTGTCGGTGGGCGTGGCATCCAAACTTTTGATGCAATTTTTGGGGGGTCATCATCACCTATCTTGGCACCAAATTTGGTGGCTCTAGCTCAAAAACTGTGGGAGTTATAGGCTTTTTTTACTTTAAATTGCGGGGGGGCTGGGGGCGGAATGGGTGGGCGTGGCTCCAAAATTTTTGATGCAGTTTTTTGGGGGTTGCTAGTAGCTATCTTTTTACCAAATTTGGTAGTTCAAGCTGTAAGGATGTGCGAAATATGTGGATTTATCGGTTTTGAGTTATCGAATTTATCGATTTGCCAGCCCCCCAGTTATCGTAGAACCCCCATCTTGACACTTTAATTTACTATCCCATAGATAAAGAGAATTGGAAAGTTTCAAGTCTCTAGCTTGAAGGGTGTGGAAAAAAGTTGCGAACATACAGACGGACGGACGGACGGACGGACGGACACCATGACGGACATTGCACAAACCCAATATACTCTTTACCTTCGGTATCGAGTATAAAAAGGCTCAAACGAGAATCAAAGGGAACCATTAAGTCCATATTTTGATATAAAGGTTAAACCACAGGGAAACATAATGGGTATAGTAGACGTAAAATCGGTATCGGTATCGGTATCGGTAAAATAAAGTTGACGTGTCATCACCGGATTTGCAGTACCTGCTCATGTTAGTAGCCATTATCGTAGGTCTTATGCTGTTAAATATAACATTCAAAATATACAAAATACACAGCAGAAGTTTGAAAAAGAAGTACATAAGTCGAGGTAACGATCTGGATAAAGTCTAGATCGTTTACATTCCCGAGCACTGATACTTTTTTAATAAAAAAAGCTCATAGAATGGTCAGAAATACTTAAACAGATCATTCAGATACGGACAGAATATGCAAAGTCATATAAATGTCTGAACAAGAACGTCCCCATTAAAACCATAACAATAGTTAAACACACTAACATATTAGTCGAACAGTTCAACAAGCTAAGAGAGCTCGTTCAACAAAATTATGGTAGACTAATTAGTGAGCATAAATTACAGGCTGAGGAAAACATTAGAATATTGAGATCAGGACTTGTTCATTTGAACAACAAACATAGCTTGCATCTCTTTATACCTTCGGTGTTAACAGCACCAGTGACATTTGACCCATCAATGCTGTTTGACGACGAACCGTCAACATCAAAGCAAGAACCTCAGGGTAATCTCGAAGAAATTCTTTACCAAGATTTAGAAGAAAGCTTACCACATAACAAAAATAAAATGTCGAACTCAGCAGCAGATAAGCGGGAATATGTGCGACAAATTTCGTCCACAATACCAGAGTTCGATGGTTAAAGAATCAATCTAAACAGGTTCTTGACTGCATTGAAATTAACCGATCTCACCAAGGGTGAATATGAATTGTTGGCCGTAGAAGTAATTAAAAGAAAAATAATAGGCCCTCTGTCATATAAGGTACAGAGTGAAACAACTATTTCCAGGATCATAGATATTCTGAATACAGCAGTTAAGGGTGAGTCACCTGATGTACTTAAAGCTAAACTGTTAAACACACAACAGCGAGGTAAAACAGCTTCCCAATATATGACAGAGATCGAAGCTCTACGTAGGTCGCTTGAGGCTGCCTACATAGATGATGGTCTTGACGCACACAATGCAGATAAGTTCGCTACAAAAGAAGCAATATCTGCAATGACTAGAAACTGCGAAAACGAAAAATTAAAAACCATATTGGAAGCAGGCAATTTCAACACTATGAATAGTGTTATCGAAAAGTACATACACTGCTGTACAGACATGACCGGCAATACTAATACTGTCTTTTTCTACAACAATAGAGGACAAAGTTATGCCAAAAGAAATAACTACCGGGGTAATTACCACAATAGAGGTAATGGCAGAGGCAATAATAACAATCATGGATACGGAGGTTATCGCGGAGGCAATAGAAGCCGTGGCGGCAATTCCAATAATCGAGGTAGAGGTTTCCGCAGAAACCAAAACCAGGATGGAAATGATAACAACCGCAATGTGTGTAACATACAGGCGGAAAACGCGCAATCCCCCTTGAGCAACACCCAACAGTAAAGGTGTGTAAGATCAATCTCAATTTAAGCGTTTTTGTTCAAGTTTTAAATATCCAAACAAATACACAATTAACGCTATTAATAGACACAGGTGCAGACATTTCACTGCTTAAATGTAGAAATAATAATAAAGACTCAGTAAACTCATTAGTAAAGGCTAATATATCTGGAATTGGGCATGGAACGATACAGTCTCTTGGAACAATAGAGTTGGATATAAGTGTTAAAAATGTGATTATACCTTATGAGTTCCACGTAGTGCCAGACAATTTTCCTATACCGGGTAATGGCATAATCGGATTGGATTTCCTAAAAAAAATACAATTGTATTTTGGAATTTGAAGACGAAGAAGATTGGTTCACAATCAGACCCAAAAACTTCAAACAAGTCGATATCCCAATGGTACACTCCTTAGAAGACCAGATATTACTACCAGCTAGATCGGAAGTTGTCCAATACATAAAAATTAAATCAAAAGAAAAATATTTCGTGATTCCAAATCAGGAGTTGTCACCAGGGATAATAATAGCAAGTGCTTTAGTAGATACCACAAATGCTATGATTCGCATTATCAATACAAAAGATGAAAACACTGTGGTGAACAGTGCGAAGATTACTAGCGAATCAACAAGCAATTATGATATATACGAAGCAACAGAATACAAAGAAAACCGACTAGAAGAAGTATTTAAAAAATTTAAATTTCCAGCTGCCTTTAAAAACGAGTTAGCACAGTAATGCACCGAGTTCAGCGATATTTTTGGCCTCGAAACAGAGACCATATCAGCTATCGATTTTTATACCCTTAACCCATAAAATGGGTAAATAAGGGTATAATGGTTTTGTGCAAAAGTATGTAACAGGCAGAAGGAAGCATCTCCGACCCTATAAACTATATATATTCTTGATCAGCATCAATAGCCGAGTCGATTTAGCCATGTCCGTCTGTCCGTCTGTCTGTCCGTCTGTCCGTCTGTCTGTCTGTATGAACGCGTGGATCTCAGAGACTACAAGATCTAGAGACTTCAGATTTGGGATATAAGTTCTCCTATACCATGAGCAGAACAAGTTTGCTTCAAATTATCGATAACTATTCTGGTTTCCGATATACACATAATATCGATAACAAAAATAACAAAATTGAATTTGGAAAATGTAAAAATGAGGGTTGAAAGAATGGGTAACGATAGATCTTTTCTGAAAATTTCGTCCAAATCGGTTAAGAAACACCGGAGATATCGTATTTAATCGATTGAAGCTAAGTCAGTATACCAAAGTCTTATATAAATTTAATTTATTTATTGCAACTGGGTTCAGGGTATCTTATAGTCGGGCTGTCCCGACTAGAGCCTTCTTACTTGTTATAGACAAAAGTTGAGATTGAACGACAGAACACCTGTCTATATTAAGAACTACCGAATGCCAGAAAGCCAAAGGCCTGAGATACAAAAGCAGGTAGACAAGTTAATAAAAGATGGTATTGTAGAACCATCAATATCTGAATATAAAAGCCCACTTCTCTTGGTACCCAAGAAATCATTGCCTAATTCGGCAGAAAAAATATGGCGATTAGTAGTTGACTATCGTCAGATCAATAAAAAGCTGTTAGTAGATAAATTCCCACATCCAAGAATAGAAGATATTCTTGATCAATTAGGCAGAGCTATATATTTTTAATGTCGAGATTTAATGTCTGGATTCCACCAGATCGAGCTAGACGAAAAGTTCAGAAATATTACTTCATTTTCCACAGCAACAGGCTCATATCGCTACACGCGATTACCATTTGGACTAAAAATTGCTCCTAATTCCTTTCAACGCATGATAACTCTTGCATTTTCAGGCTTACAGCCTTCGCAAGCATTTTTATATATGGATGATTTAGTTGTGATCGGATGCTCTGAAAAGCATATGTTCAGAAATTTGGCCGACGTCTTCAACCTGTGTAGACAACACAACTTAAAGCTGCATCCAGAAAAATGTACTTTCTTTATGAAAGAAGTCACATATTTAGGTCATAAATGTACTGATAAAGGTATATTGCCAGATGACACTAAATATGAGGTCATTAAAAATTACCCACAACCAACAAATGCGAATGAAGCTCGACGCTTCGTTGCATTATGCAACTACTACAGGAGATTTATTAAAAACTTTTCTGATTACTCACGCCATTTAACAAGGCTTTGTAAAAAAAATGTCCAGTTCGAATGGACATCAAATTGCAAAAATTCATTTGAATATTTAAAAAGGGAATTAACGAAACCTACATTACTTCAGTACCCAGATTTCAGCAAAAAATTTTGCATAACCACAGATGCCAGTAAACAGGCATGTGGAGCGGTACTAACCCAAGACCATAACGGTCAACAGCTACCAGTGGCATATGCTTCAAGATCCTTTACTCAAGGCGAAAGTAATAATTCCACAACTGAACAAGAATTGGCCGCAATCCATTGGGCAATCAGCCATTTCAGATCTTATATTTACGGCAGGCATTTCTTGGTAAAAAGTGACCATAGTGACCAAGTGACCTTTGTCATATTTGTTTTCAATGAAAAACCCAAGCTCCAAGCTAACGCGAATGCGATTAGATCTGGAAGAATATGACTTTACAGTAGAGTACCTCAAGGGGAAGGATAATCATATAGCAGATGCGCTATCCCGAATAACAATCGGTGAGCTAAAGGACATAAATAGACAAGTTTTGAAGGTAACAACGAGATCTTCAGCAAGACAGGAATCTACCTGCGCAGGTACAAATTCAAAATTGCAAGAACCAAAAGTTAAGAAAGAAATTAAAAAGCCCAATGTCTATCAGGTAATCAATAATATTGATGCCAGAAAATACATAACTCTCAAAATAGACAAGCATAAGTGTTTGTTGAAAAGAGGGAAAAATGTTATTGTAAGATTTGATGTGACCAATTTATACTCTAATGGAAAATTCGATTTAGATAAATTTTTCCAAAGGCTTATTAAAGAAGACGGAGCATATAAAATCACACAATTACAAATGTCACCATGTGAACAAATATTTGAATTTGTCTCAATAAATAATTTTAATGAAATGGGCAATAAAAAATTGAAAAAGTTAAAAGTAGCGCTACTTAACAAGGTGACAATTATAGACAAAAACGATGAGGTTCAAATAAATGCAATCCTGTCCAAATACCATGACGATCCGTCAGAAGGAGGCCACTCAGGAATTTCTAGAACCCTGAGAAAAATAAAAAACTTTTATTACTGGCCACAAATGACAAAGAAAATAACCAAATACGTAAAGACTTGTTTAAAATGTCAACAAGCCAAAATATTGACTCATACAAAAACACCCCTAACGCTAACTGAAACGCCAGCAACAGCATTTGATATAGTTTTGATTGATACCATTGGTCCACTTCCAAGATCAGAAAATGGGAATGAGTAAGCAGTCACAATCATATGCGACTTGACTAAATATTTGGTTACAATAGCAGTACCAAATAAAAGTGCAAAAACAGTTGCTAAAGCAATACTTGAGAATGTCATACTTAAGTATGGTTCAATGAAAAAATTCATTACGGACATGGGCACTGAGTATAAAAATCAACTTTTAACAGACTTGTGCAAATACATGAACATTACTAATGTTACATCTACAGCACATCATCACCAGACTTTAGGGACAATAGAACGTAGTCACAGAACACTTAATGAATATATTCGTTCATACATTTCTGTTGACAAAAGCGATTGGGATGTGTGGATTCAATATTTTACATATTGTTTCAACACAACACCGTCAGTTATACACGACTATTGCCAATATGAACTCGTATTCGGCAGATTGCCGACACAGTTCATAGATTTCAACAAAATAGACAAAATAGATCCCATCTACAATATGGATGACTACTCTAAGGAAGTTAAATTTAGACTAGAAGTAGCGTATATAAGAGCTAGGCATATGTTAGAAAAAGCTAAAGCTAGTAGAAAAATTAGCTATGACAAAAATGTCAAAAATTTTGACATACATATAGGAGACCAGGTTTTAGTTAAAAACGAAACCGGTCACAAATTAAATAAAAATTATTTAGGTCCTTATATAGTAGAAAAAATAGAAGATAATGACAATATAATCATTAAGAACAATAAAGAAAAGAAACAAATAGTACATAAGGATAGATTAAAGCAGTGGTGTCCAAACTCACACAATGAAAGCGTTGCGCTTGTGTGCGAAGCAGCGAAACACGAAGGCAACGTGACGTTTTACTGCTTTACACTGAAAAAATAAAATGCGTGCGATCCAAGCATAAAAAAAATTATAACATCAAAGTTAAAGCGACATGCATCGTAATGGCACAATAAACATTGAAAAATAATTAATTTTCCCAATTGACATCAAACATTTTTTTGCAATGCAGCATAGCGAATGACTGCGCGTTTGACTTTTGAGCTTCAGCCGAACACATGAGTCGAGAGAGGAAAAGCAGCCGAACACGCGCATCGTAAGAGAACAAGCTGCCGAGCGTTCTATTTATAGAATACACATATTCTCTCTCTCTCTCTATACATGTGTCGGCTGCTACGCCGGCAGAATTTTTCTTGCCAACCACGCGTGGCTGCCTTTTCAAATTTTCGACACCACTGGATTAAAGCCTTGTCTTTAAGTAAAACAAAATAAAAAAAAAAAAATAAAAAATGAAAAAACACAAAAAAAAAAATATTATATAAAATTTAAATAATAATAATTATCATATTCATACGTATATATATTGCCTTACATTATTATTAAAACAATACATTGTCATGACTTTATTAAGTACTTAAAATTGGTCTGATCAACCATAAAAAAAAAAATTTTTTTTTATTATATATATATAATGACAACTAAATAATCTACTATTTTTCCTATAAATGTAAATTACAACAAATATAAACAGCTTATTCAAAAATTATGTTACACTTAATAATACCGCTTAATATTAGAATAACTGCGCATACGCCGGGCTATTCTTCTAAAAGGGGAGGTGTGGTGTGTATATGCATTAAATAATACCCTGTATTCACATACATAAGTATGCGACAATTTGTTGCATACAATAACAAACATATAGCCAAAAGCGCAGAGCCACTTGAGTTTATTGACTCAGGCTCATATTACGCAGCGCGGACCGCTAGTACACTAGCAGGCCATTCAGCTGACGGCGCATATCCCACGCTACGCTTATGTAGCGCATACCACGCGTAATATATATGTACTCGCAATGCATGCATATACCATGCACTCTCTCTCCATATTCTTATTATTATATAGTGCAGAGAGCCGCTCCGCTGCCGGCGTCACTGGCAGCGCAGCTCCGCGGCTATAGGCTAAAATATACCTTAAGATATATTGTACAATTCATTAAATAAAAGAACTCCAATGTAATCACTACAATGTGTCTCCAATATAATCACTATAATGTGTCTCCAAATATAATCCCTATAATATACAACAGGAAGAACCCCAGCAGAGATTTTTATTTTCGCAGGAACACCAACTCATGATACCCAAGCAAAGAAAATTCCCAAGATCAATAAATTAAATGAAAAACGACAAATATTTGAAATAGACACAAATTACAGAGAAACGCCTCTAGTGAAATCCAAAGTAACTAGCTCTTTTAGAAAGACAGGAAATATCAAGTAGACGACAAACATTTTGAAGAAACTAACTGGGGTAGAAAAATCCTTCATTATCAAACAAAATTCAGAAAACCAAAGGAAACTAACGTAAGCAAATATAACAATTCCAGGTTAACTGAATTTGCTTCCGATACACTTGTTACAATTAATAATCCTACTCACATTAATAAAACCTTGTAACACCCAATCGATAGAAATAGATAAAAAAAACAAGTGGAAACGTTGCAGTGGGACGCAACCGACTGCGGCATACTCGATACCAGTATTAAAACCGGTAAAAAGAGGCCTGATTGCAAAGGGGTACGGATGCGGCAGGGGTGTACGCTGCCTTAAAGATTCTCCGATGCAGATGGGGATGCCACCAGCTATATTCCTTCCAAATTTGGTGGCTCAAAGTTTGTAAAATGTAGGGAAAGGGGAGGGGGGGGGGCTGGGGGCGGTATGGGTAGTTGTGGCATCAAAATTTTTGTTGCAGATCTTTGTGAAATGTCAATTGCTATCTTCATACCAAATTTGGTGACTCTAACTCGAAATTTGTAATAAGTGGGGAAAGGGGGGCTGGGGGCGGTATGGGTGGGCGAGGCATCCAAATTTTTGATGCAGATCTATGTGGAATGTCAATTGCTATCTACATACCAAATTTGGTGACTCTAGCTCAAAGTTTGTAAAAAGTGGGGCAAGGGGGGCTGGGGGCGGTATGGGTGGGCGTGGCATCAAAATTTTTGATGCAGATCTTTGTGAAATATCAACTGCTATCTTCATACCAAATTTGGTGACTCTAGCTCGAAATTTGTAAAAAGTGGGGAAAGGGGGGCTTGGGGCGGTATGGGTGGGCGTTGAATCCAAATTTGTGATGCAGATCTTTGTGGAATGTCAATTGCTATCTTCATACCAAATTTGGTGACTCTAGCTCGAAAATTGTAAAAAGTGGGGAAAGGGGGACGAAATGGAAAGCGTGGCTCCAAAACTTTGATGCAGATTTTTGGGGGTCGTTGCCAGCTGTCTTCCTATTAAATTTGGTGGCTCTAGCTCCACAACTCTGGAAGATACACGCATTGCCGTTTTTGACGAAGCGTTGGGGTGGATGGGGGCGGCTAGGGCAGTATTGGTGGGCGTGGCATCCAAACTTTTGGTGCATTTTTTAGGGGGTCATCATCACCTATCTTGGCACCAAATTTGGTGGCTATAGCTCAAAAACTGTGGGAGATATAGTCTTTTTGACTTTAAAATGCGGGGGGGGGCTGGGGGCGGAATGGGGGCGTGGCTCCAAAATTTTTGATCCAGTTTTTTGGGGGTTGCTAATAGCTATCTTCTTACCAAATTTGGTACTTCTAGCTGTAAGGATGTGCGAAATATGTGGATTTATCGGTATTGGGTTATCGAATTTATCGATTTGCCAGCCCCCCAGTTATCGTAGAACCCCCATCTTGACACTTTAATTTACTATCCCATAGATAAAGAGAATTGGAAAGTTTCAAGTCTCTAGCTTGAAGGGTGTGGAAAAAACTTGCATACATACGGACGGACAGACGGACAGACACCATGACGGACATTGCACAAAACCAATATACTCTTTACCTTTGGTATCGAGTATAAAAAGCGCAAAACGGATACCTTATTCTAAAAACTGGTCTACTTGGTATAACACAGGAATATGAATACCATTGCCTCACAATAAATTTAACTAAAACTGAAGAAACACTAAACAATCTATTGCAACAAGCGGAAACCTTTAAATTCTTACCACAAATAGAATACCTAAAAGAAAAACTGGAAAGAGAGATGAACGAAATAGAAATAGTAAAAAGACAGAAACGAGGACTAGTGAATATAACAGGAACAGCATATAAATACTTATTCAGCACCTTGACCGAAGAGGACAGAACAGATTTAGAAAACAAAATAAATAACTTAGAAGAAAACAGCATTCAAATAAATGAATTAAACGAGATAATAGAAGCAGTAAATCACGGCCTAAGCATTATAGAAAACATGCCAGAAGATTCAAAACAAGATAAAAATTAAGTCTAATACTATTTAGCTTACAATAATTCACAGAGTATATTGAAGATATCGAAATGGGCATGCAATTGACTAGATTAGGGATCTTTAACCCAAAACTACTTAAACACGACTACCTAGCAAATGTAGACACAGAAAAGTCAGATACGAACGAAATCTTAATAATCTCACACATACCTAAAAAGCTAACACAAAATCCTTTATACACAATTATTCCTTACCCGTACGAAGACAAAAACATTTTAACAGAAAATATAAAAGATAAATATTATATCAATAAAAATAAAACATATTCAGCAGTCCAGAACACGCCTTTTAAAGAATTACTCGATTTGCCGCTTTGCACACCGAAAATAATTATTTAAATCTGTCTCTTTTTCGTTGCTTCTTCTCAGACAACACAGACACGATAAGCCATCAATTCAGTACACCAGCGTCAAAAGAACCGTTAATCACTCTGTTCCGGTACTCTTCCAGTGCGTCCTGAGAATTAATGTACATATACTTTGTGCATGCTCACACTCGCCAAACGTCGAAACAAAATGAAATGGATAAAAATGTGCGTGTCTCTCTTTTGCACTACCACGCTGCACGTAGGCCGAAATTTTTCCACTTTTAATTTCGCCACGATTTTCGCTTAGTTAATTATTTAGTGTATGTTAGCGCATATCACTTTACTCAACAATGTTTATTCGAACAATATATCCTGGACGAGCCCCAATAATATGTAGGGTTTTAACTACATATTGTATTTTTTTAAAGTTAGATTGTAGTTGTTCACAATGTTTTGCTTAGTGTTCTAAGAGCCAGTTTCTCAATGTCTGGTTAAAGTAAGAATTAGCTAACGACCAGATAAATTTAACGCTCGCGTTAAGCCAATTTGGTTTTCTCAATGTATGGTTAAGTTAAATCGATATGATACTATCGCATTGATGGTGCTGCCACCCTGATCGAGCAAAATAGCTGGTTTTGTTTGGTATTTTTATACTCGATACCGAAGGTAAAGAGTATATTGGTTTTGTGCAATGTCCGTCATGGTGTCTGTCCGTCTGTCCGTCTGTCCGCCCGTATGTGTGCAAGTTTTTTCCACACCCTTCAAGCTAGAGACTTGAAACTTTCCAATTCTCTTTATCTATGGGATAGTAAATTAAAGTGTCAAGATGGGGGTTCTACGATAACTGAGGGGCTGGCAAATCGATAAATTCGATAACTCAAAACCGATAAATCCACATATTTCGCACATCCTTACAGCTAGAACTACCAAATTTGGTAAGAAGATAGCTACTAGCAACCCCCAAAAAACTGCATCAAAAATTTTGGAGCCACGCCCCCCCATTCCGCCCCCAACCCCCCCGCATTTTGAAATCAGAAAAGCCTATATCGCCCTCAGTTTTTGAGCTATAGCCACCAAATTTGGTGCCAAGATAGGTGATGATGACCCCCCAAAAACTGCATCAAAAGTTTGGATGCCACGCCCACCGATACCGCCCTAGCCGCCCCCATCCACCCCAACGCTTCGTCAAAAACTGGAATGCGTGTATCTTCCAGAGTTGTGGAGCTAGAGCCACCAAATTTGGTAGGAAGATAGCTGGCAACGACCCCTAAAAATCTGCATCAAAGTTTTGGAGCCACGCCCACCCATTTCGCCCCCCTTTCCCCACCTTTTACAAAATTTTAGCTAGAGTCACCAAATTTGGTATGAAGATAGCAACTGACATTCCACAAAGATCTGCATCACAAATTTGGATGCCACGCCCACCCATACCGCCCCCAGCCCCCCCCTTTCCCACTTTTTACAAACTTTGAGCTAGAGTCACCAAATTTGGTATGAAGATAGCAATTGACATTCCACAAAGATCTGCATCACAAATTTGGATGCCACGCCCACCCATACCGTCCCCAGCCCCCTTTCCCCACTTTTTACAAACTTCGAGCTAGAGTCACCAAATTTGGTATGAATATAGCAATTGATATTCCACAAAGATCTGCATAAAAAATTTGGATGCCACGCCCACCCATACCGCCCCCAGCCCCCCCTTTCCCCACTTTTTACAAACTTTGAGCTAGAGTCACCAAATTTGGTATGAAGATAGAAATTGACATTCCAGATAGATATGCATCAAAAATGTTGATGCCACAACTACCCATACCGCCCCCAGCCCCCCCTTTCCCTACCTTTTACAAACTTTGAGCTAGAGTCACCAAATTTGTAAGGAAGATAGCTTGTGGCATCCCCATCTGCATCGGAGAATCTTTTAGGCAGCGTACACCCCTGCCGCATCCGTACCCCTCTGCAATCTGGCCTCTTTTTAGCAGTTTTAATACTGGTATCGAGTATGCCGCAGTCGGTTGCGTCCGACTGCAACGTTTCCACTTGTTTGTTATGTGACTGCCAAATTCTTCTTTCAACTCAAAAATAACAATTAAAAAATGGAAATGAGAACACAAACAAGTTTAATGAGCTCAGTTGAGAACAGAAAGCGGCCACATTGCGTGGATGTTAAAAATTCTTTGATGCGATGCCATTTTGCTTGAATAATAAAATGTAAACAATGCAAGTGTCAGCCACAGTCACCTGTTTGCCTAACGATGATTTCATCGATATTTATATCGGCACTTAACGAGAGAACAAATTTTAACCGGCACTCAGGCCTCATGTTAGTTTTTATCACGAACAACCCTAACCAGACATTGAGAAACTCAATTTTGACTAACCTTCAGATAGTTAAGCTAACCATCTGTTAGTTTAGCTAACCAGACATTGAGAAACTGGCCCTAAGTATATTAACAGCAAATAGCGACTTTTTCTCGCGCCGCTAGAGCGCCGCTATTCTACCGGCTTAAATAAAGACCTTTTTTTTTTACCGATGAATTGATATTTTTGGTCAAATTAGTGTTGGCGGCAACAGGAATCAGCTGATTAAAAATCAAAACAAATGTGCAAGTAAGTACAAAATGATTTAAAATACTAAATATTATTATTATTATTGCAATTAAACAATTTAATTTCAAGTGGATGTCGGACAAAAAAGAAAGCGATGGTCGGAAACTTGGAGAGCATTTTTATTGAAGTATGGAGCGATAGAGACGATGACCTGCGTGGTACGCGAAAAAATATTCATGTCTATGCCGAGATGGCGGAGACATTAAAAGAATATTCCGTGGACATGACTGCACTAGATGTCAAGAAGAAGTTGGAGTCGCTAAAAAAGAGATACAGGTTTGTTTCAGGCATTCAAAATACGCCTTCCGAAAATGTTATATATATTATCAAGGTTTTGAAAATATGTATATTGCAGGCATGAGAGAACTGTTGTGGGTAGCTCTGACGGATCGACGTCGACGTGGCCACATTTTGAAACGATTGGGAAGATTCTCGCCTCTTCCAAATCTACAAACCCTGAGGCACTTGTGGAGGAAAGCTGTGGTAAGTGCTATGATTACAACAAATTAATTGATGTTCATTCATATAAATTGTTGTTTCAATAGGATTTCAAATAGAAAACTAAATGGAAGTGGAATGCGTGGGAGAATTTGAAGTGGAAGTCGTCGATGAGTCGTCACGTTCGACATGCGTGTCCCCCGAGGATGGGCCTTCAACTTCGAAGAGGAGACGGTGCAATTCTGGAGGCGATAAAATGATTAAAATGGACAAAGCGGTTAATGCAATATGCGAAATGGCAGAGGAGTCCAAAAAAACAAACCGCAATCCTCAAGGAATTTACGGATCGTGCCGCCTTGACATACGAGCGTGCCATTGAAAACCAGAAAGAATTAATAGCTTTTATAAAGGAAAAATTTAGTGCAAATAATGAAAAATAATAGCTAATAAGTTTTATTGTGATAAAAAATCTTGTTTTATTCAACTATTTCAGCATTCAGCTATTGCTTTTCTTATTTCCTCTGCACAGCTGTTTGGACCGCAGCCCGTTTGTCTGTGGTGTTCGGGCTGTTCACGCTCATTCAAGGGCAAGCCTAAAACTTTGTCTTACTTGCTGTTGTGCGTATTTAAAAAGTTGTGCAAAACACAATGAGTGCATTTGCATTTTCAATATTGTCAATGCCTTTTCCAAGGCGACGAAACCTTCCCTTCAGTTGTCCAAACGCATTCTCCACGACGCGTCTAGCCTTAGATAGGTGGTAATTGAAGCGCTTCTTATCGTCAGAGGCTTCAATCGAGAACGGGTATGGCTTCATCATACTTGGGCAGAATCGGAAGGCGGAGTCCCCAATCAATCACACCGGCACGTCAACACCTCCTATTCTCTTAGCGTTATTTTGAAATAAACCACTTGTGGATATCATCTGCTTCAGGGCTGACCGTTCATATATCTGGGAGTCGTTACATCTGTCAGGAGACCCCACATTTATATACATGAATTTATATCTGTAGTCCACAAGAGCCAGAAGAACAACAGAGTACCACCCTTTGTAATTATAATAATCTGTTGCATACGTCGGTTTAGGTTAAGTTTCAATGTGGCATCCATCAATTGCTCCAAAGCACTGCGGAAACCCAAGTTTTTCAAAGCCTTGCACCGAATCCACAATTTTTGATTGGGTCAACAAATTTGGCCCCAAATACTCAAGTGCCATGTTTTGCCAAACAAGTTTGCAGAACTCCTTTTGAATGTTGCACAGGCTAGCAGTCGATATGCCAAACAATCTGGCAACGGTTCTGTACTCGGCGGATGACCCCAGGCTATACAAAGCTACGGCAACCCGCTTGTCCAGTGGGATGCACGCTCTTAAATTGGCTTCCTTCCGTTCCATTTGAGGCAAGGCATCAACTCACTTTAGAAAGAGACTGCTTTCCATCCTGAAGCTCTGCTTAAACAAATCCTCACTCAATTTTGGCACATCCATCTCCCAATAACAACCATTGCGCTCGAGCATCCAGACAATTCGCGTGCTAATACAACATACTTATTTAGCGCAGCCGTTGCTGCTGCCGCTTCTTCATTTTCGCAATGAATAAAATTGCTTAAATTCTGAACGCCATTATTTGCCGTATTAATAATTTGCGTGGCCAGCATTAATAAATTTAAATTTTGCTCCATTTTCAATTTTCTTCTTCTTTAGCAATCACAACCAAAAGTAAACAAAAAACAGCTGATTATAAAGACTTTTTGCCAGTGTAAATGACTTTCGCCGCTAACCACTAAGGCTTTTTTAGCGGCGCCAGTGTAAATGCACTTTAACTCTTCCATACTAATCGATACCGATACCTTCGGTAACAACGGCGATCGCAGGGCATGGCAGGTCTGCTTTCTAACAGCTGACTGACCAGAGCTACACTCACACAACTTCCCATTCCCACATAAGTAACAATGTTACAAGAATAGACCCAATTTCATTCATACATGTGGGAATGGGTCTGGCAACATGATGCAAAGACTAAGAGATTAGGCATTGCGCACGTCCGTCATGTTTCTTTTTGTCAGCCGATCGTTTTTAATAGCTTTTTATTAACTTCACTTGAGGGTGAGTAACTCAATAAAAAGGTATAAATTAGATTTTAAAGGCAATTCGCGTACACTCTGATATAGTCTAGTGATGAGGGTGCCAGGCTCTCATCCGGGGGTTCCGGGTTCAAATCCCAGTATGAGCAAATGGATGTTTTAATCTTTTAGCCAAATTAAGTTTTGTTTATATTGATTTTTATTATACTCGATACCGAAGTAAAGAGTATATTGGTTTTGTGCAATGTCCGTCATGGTGTCTGTCCGTCTGTCCGTCCGTATGGCTGCAAGTTTTTTCCACACCCTTCAAGCTAGAGACTTGAAACTTTCCAATTCTCTTTATCTATGGGATAGTAAATTAAAGTGTCAAGATGGGGGCTCTACGATAACTGGGGGGCTGGCAAATCGATAAATTCGATAACTCAAAACCGATAAATCCACATATTTCGCACATCCTTACAGCTATAAGTACCAAATTTGGTAAGAAGATAGCTATTAGCAACCCCCAAAAAACTGCATCAAAAATTTTGGAGCCACGCCCCCCCCATTCCGCCCCGAGCCCCCCCGCATTTTAAAGTCAAAATAGCCCATATCTCCCACAGTTTTTGAGCTATAGCCACCAAATTTGGTGCCAAGATAGGTGATGATGACCCCCTAAAAACCGCACCAAAAGTTTGGATGCCACGCCCACCGATACTAACCTAGCCGCCCCCATCCACCCCAACGCTTCGTCAAAAACGGGAATGAGTGTATCTTCCAGAGTTGTGGAGCTAGAGCCTCCAAATTTGGCGGGAAGATAGCTGTTAACGACCCCCAAAAATCTGCATCAAAGTTTTGGAGCCACGCCCTCCATTTCGCCCCCCTTTCACCCCACCCATTACGCCCCCAGCCCCCCCGCATTTTGAAATCAGAAATGGCTATATCTCCCACAGTTTTTGAGCTATAGCCACCAAATTTGGTGCCAAGATAGGTGATGATGACCCCCTAAAAACTGCACCAAAAGTTTGGATACCACGCCCACCCATACTGCCCTAGCCTCCCCCATCCACCCCAACGCTTCATCAAAAAAGGGAATGCGTGTATATTCCAGAGTTGTGGAGCCAGAGCCTCCAAATTTGGTGGGAAGATAGCTGGCAACGACCCCCAAAAATCTGCATCAAAGTTTTGGAGCCACGCCCTCCATTTCGCCCCCCTTTCCCCACTTTTTACAATTTTCGAGCTAGAGTCACCAAATTCGGTATGAAGATAGTAATTGACATTCCACAAAGATCTGCATCAAAAATTTGGATGCCACGCCCACCCATACCACCCCCAACCCCCCTTTCCACAATTTTTACAAATTTCGAGCTAGAGTCACCAAACTTGGTATGAAGATAGCAGTTGATATTTCACAAAGATCTGCATCAAAAATTTTGATGCCACGCCCACCCATACCGCCCCCAGCCCCCCTTGCCCCACTTTTTACAAACTTTGAGCTTGAGTCACCAAATTTGGTATGAATATAGCAATTGACATTCCACATAGATCTGCATCAAAAATTTTGATGCCTCGCCCACCCATACCGCCCCCAGCCCCCCTTGCCACACTTATTACAAATTTCGAGCTAGAGTCACCAAATTTGGTATGAAGATAGCAATTGACATTTCACAAAGATCTGCAACAAAAATTTTGATGCCTCAACTACCCATACTGCCCCCAGCCCCCCCCCTGTCCCTACATTTTACAAACTTTGTGCTAGAGTCACCAAATTTGGATGGAACATAGCTGGTGGCATCCCCATCTGCATCGGAGAATCTTTAAGGTAGCGTACACCCCTGCCGCATCCGTACCCCTTTGCAGTCAGGCCTCTTTTTACCGGTTTTAATACTGGTATCGAGTATGCCGCAGTCGGTTGCGTCCGACTGCAACGTTTCTACTTGTTTTTTATAGCTTTTTATACTCGTTACCGAAGTTAAACAGTATATTGATATTGTGCAATGTCCGTCATGGTGTCTGTCCGTCTGTCCGTCTGACCGTCTGTCCGTCTGTCCGTCCGTATGGTTGCAAGTTTTTTCCACACCCTTCAAGCTAGAGACTTGAAACTTTCCAATTCTCTTTATCTATGGGATAGTAAATTAAAGTGTGAAGATGGGGGTTCAACGATAATTGGGGGGCTGGCAAATCGATAAATTCGATAACTCAAAGCCGATAAATCCACATATTTCACACATCCTTACAGCTAGAACTTCCAAATTTGGCAAGAAGATAGCTACTAGCAAACCCCAAAAAACTGCATCAAAATTTTTTAGCAACGCCCACCCATTCCGCCCCCAGCCCCCCGCAATTTAAAGTAAAAAAAGCTTATATCTCCCACGCCCACCAATAATGCCCAAGCAACCCCCATCCGCCCCAACGCTTCGTCAAAAACGGGAACTCTTTTAAAGTTGTAGAGCTAGAGCCACCAAATTTTGTTGAAAGATAGCTGGCAACGACCTTCAAAAATCTGCACCAAAGTTTTGGAGCCACGCCCACCCATTCCGCCCCGTTTTCCCCACCATTTACAAACTTTGAGCTAAAGTCACCAAATTTTGTATGAAGATAGCAATTGACATCCCACATAGATCAGCAGCAAATATTTGGATGCCACGCCCACCCATACCGCCCCAAGCCCCCCTTTCCCCAGCTTTTACAAACATTGAGCTAGAGTCACCCAATTTGGTATGAAGATAGCAATTGACTTTCCATAAAGATCTGCATCAAAAATTTGGATGCCACACCCACCCATACCGCCCCCAGTCCCCCCCTTTCTCAGGTTTTACAAACTTTGAGCTAGAGTCACCAAATTTGGTATGTAGATAGCAATTGTCTTTCCACAAAGATCTGCATCAAAAATTTGGATGCCACTCCCACCCATACCGCCCGCAGCCCCGCTTTCCTCACCTTTTACAAACTTTGAGCTAGAGTCACCAAATTTGGAAGGAAGATAGCTGGTGGCATCCTCATCTGCATCGGAGAATCTTTAAGGCAGCGTTCACCCCTGCCTCATCCATACCCCTTTGCAATCAGGCCTCTTTTTACCGGGTTTAATACTGGTAACGAGTGTACCGCAGTCGGTTGCGTCCGACTGCAACGTTTCAACTTGTTTTTATTAACTTCATTTGATGATGAGTAACTCAAAAAAAAAGTATAATTTAGGCTTTAAAGGCACACTGAGCATCACACTCATATGGCCTAGTTTTTAGGATACCCGACTCATAGCCAGGAGGTTCGGGTTCGAATCCCCATGTAGAAAAATTGATATTTTTGTTTTTAAGTCCATTTTTAATTTTTTAATAACTTTTTTTATTATTTTATTGTTAATATTTATTAATAATTATAGTTTTAATAAATATGTTTGGAGAAAACCGAAAAATACGCTTTTAAAAACATTGAACTAAAAATTTTAAAATAAATATAGTTTGAAAAAACTAAAAAATACGTTTTTTAAAAACATGGAACTAAAAATTTAAAAAATAATTTCTAATGTAAGCTTAAAAAACCTAAAAATTCTTGAATTATTGTCAAAAAAGCGTCTGCCGCTTTGTGATATATTTTTCGTGTATCGAGAGCCAGCCGCTTTTTCACAACAATTCAAGAATTTTTAGATTTTTTAAGCTTACATTAGAAATTATTTTTTAAATTTTTAGTTCAATGTTTTTAAAAAGCGTATTTTTTAGTTTTTTCAAACTATATTTATATACGTCACGGTAGATTTTCTGTGCTTTGTTTACATTGTTATAATATGTGAAAAGTGTGAGCTTATTATCAAAATAACAAAAGAAATTATGCGTAGAACTGAATTAAATGCAGATACTTCTGTGATTTGTGAAGACCATTTCACAATTGATGATTTTTCCAACAATATCCAGTTTCAAATGGGTAATAAAGTGTGCATTTTTCATCTTTATAAAATTTATTTATATAAATTTAAAATTAAAGTTTATTAGATTTTTGGATTCCCAGCTTAAAAAAATAGTATTTGGTCGTTTTCGCATCAACCTTATCCCTATATATCGCTTGCGGTCCCTGCTATAAATACTAATCAGTGGAGTTAATTTTATTTATTGGACGTAGATGTACTAACGAACAGTACAGTCAAGTGGTCCAACGATACCAAGCACCGGATTGTTAACGCGCGGACCCACGCTCAAAGCGACCCACCTCCCGCACATCCGACCGAGGGGCGCTCCGCTTATCGTGCGGTTACGATGATCGCGAACATGTAGACAAATGACACAAAAATAACTTTTTAATAGAGCAAGTAGGAGTGGCACTGTGTATTAAGTGGGAAAGATCGTTATAAATAGAACACAGAATACGAAAAGGGTTATGAAGAGCAAAATTAGAATTACAAGTTTGAAGAGATATAGGTACAAAATTTCTAGTATTTCTAATAGGAACAGCAAAGTTAATTTGGTTAATTAATTCAGAAGAATCAATTTCACCATTAATTAATTTGTGAAAAAAGGAAAATGATAGCATTATTCTACGATCATTCAGAGAAAGAAGATCTATTAGTAAAAGTCTACTACGATAAGACGGCAAATTATTGTTAGTGTCCCAGTTAAGACCTCTAAGTGCGAAGAGCAGAAATTGTTTTTGTACCGATTCTATTTTATTCTGATGAATTTCGTATTTCGGAAACCATATACAAGATCCAAATTCCAGAATCGGTCGTACAAGAGAAGTATACAGAGTTTTTGTTAAGTAGGGATCGTTAAACTCCTTCGACCAGCGCTTAATGAACCCCAAGGCACCAGATACTCGTTTGGAAATTGAAGAAATAAGCTTGTCAAACTTAAGCTTTGGGTCCATAACGATGCCCAAATCGTCAACCCATTCAATTTTATCTAGTGGTTTGTTGTCAAGAAAATATATATTAAACAAATGGAAACGTTGCAGTCGGACGCAACCGACTGCGGCATACTCGATACCAGTATTAAAACCGGTAAAAAGAGGCCTGATTGCAAAGGGGTACGAATGCGGCAGGGGTGAACGCTGCCTTAAAGTTTCTCCGATGCAGATGGGGATGCCACCTGCTATATTCCTTCCAAATTTGGTGACTCTAGCTCAAAGTTTGTAAAAGGTGAGGAATGGCTGGGGGCGGTATGGGTGTGCGTGGCATCGAAATTTTTGATGCATATCTATGTGGAATGTCAATTGCTATCTACATACCAAATTTGGTGACTCTAGCTCGAAGTTTGTAAAAAGTGGTGAAAGGGGGGCTGGGGCCGGTAAGGGTGGGCGTAACATCCAAATTTGTGATGCAGATCTTTGTGGAATGTCAATTGCTATCTTCGTACCAAATTTGGTGACTCTAGCTCGAAAATTGTAAGAGGTGGCTAAAGAGGGGCGAAATGGAGGACATGGCTCCAAAACTTTGATGCAGATTTTTGGGGGTCGTTGCCAGCTATCTTCCTACCAAATTTGGTGGCTCTCGCTCCACATTTCTGGAAGATACACGCATTCCCGTTTTGATGAAGCGTTGAGGTGGATGGGGGCGGCTGAGGCAATATTGGTGGGCGTGGCATCCAAACTTTTGATGCAGTTTTCAAAATTGACAAATTTGGTGGCTCTAGCTCAAAAACTGTGGGAGATATAGCCATTTCTGATTTCAAAATGCGGGGGTGCTGGGAGCGTAATGGGTGGGCGTGGCTCCAAAACTTTGATGCAGTTTTTTGGGGGTCGTTACCAGCTATCTTCCCACCAAATTTGGAGGCTCTAGCTCCACAACTCTGGAAGATACACGCATTCCCGTTTTTGACGAAGCGTTGGGGAGGATGGGGGCGGCTAGGGCAGTATCGGTGGGCGTGGCATCCAAACTTTTGATGCAGTTTTTAGGGGGTCATCATAACCTATCTTGGCACCAAATTAAGTGGCTATAGCTCAAAAACTGTGGGAGATATAGGCTTTTTTTAAATTAAAATGCGGGGGGGCTGGGGGCGGAATGGGGGGCGTGGCTCCAAAATTTTTGATGCAGTTTTTTGGGGGTTGCTAGTAGCTATCTTCATACTAAATTTGGTACTTCTAGTTGTAAGGATGTGCGAAATATGTGGATTTATCGGTTTTGAGTTATCGAATTTATCGATTTGCCAGCCCCCCAGTTATCGTAGAACCGCAATCTTAACACTTTAATTTACTATCCCATAGATAAAGAGAATTGGAAAGTTTCAAGTCTCTAGCTTGAAGGGTTTTAAAAAAACTTGAAACCATACGGACGGACAGACGGACAGACACCATGACGGACATTGCACAAAACCAATATACTCTTTACCTTCGGTATCGAGTATAAAAAGGGCAAATAAATAAAAAACAAGTAAGAAGGCTCTAGTCGGGACAGCCCGACTAGAAGATACCCTGAACCCAGTTGCAATAAATATATTAAATTTATATAAGACTTTGGTATACTGACTTAACTTCAATCGATTAAATTCGATATCTCCGGTGTTTCTTAACCGATTTGGACGAAATTTTCAGAAAAGATTTATTGTTACCCATTCTTTCAACCCTCATTTTTACATTTTCCAAATTCGATATTTTTTTGTTATCGATCACATGTGTATATCGGAAACCAGAATAGTTATCGATAATTTGAAGCAAACTTGTTCTACTCATGGTATAGGAGAACTTATATCCCAAAGCTTATATCTCTAGCTCTTGTAGCCTCTGAGATCCAAGCGTTCATACAGACGGACAGACGGACAGACAGACAGACGGACAGACGGACAGACAGACGGACAGACGGACATGGCTAAATCGACTCGGCTATTGATGCTGATCAAGAATATATATAGTTTTTAGGGTCGGAGATGCTTCCTTCTGCCTGTTACATACTTTTGCACAAAACCATTATACCCTTATTTACCCATTTTATGGGTTAAGGGTATAAAAATGACATTACTTTACATTTACTGCAATTAAGATTTAAAAAATTTACTTTACACCACATTTGAAAGTTGTCTAAATCTCTTTGAAGTTGTTGAGCAGCAAGGGGAGTTGCAGCCGACGTGCATAATTTTACATCATCAGCGTACATCAAAACCCGAGAGAACTTTATAACTGATGGAAGATCGTTTATAAACAAAATAAATAACAAAGGACCAAGATGACTACCCTGTGGAACGCCTGAAGTGGCCTGAACCGTCTTGGAAACGGAACCTTTATATAAAACCTTTTTAGTTCTAAGAGTTAGGTAGTCTTTAATCCAAAGAACTAGAATATTTGAAAAGCCCAAGAGTTCTAGTTTATGTAAGTTAACACGCGCAAGCTTGAGTTAGCTGACAACGCTGTTGCGCCGGATGCCGTCGCGACAAAGTTGCAGCCGAAATATGAAACTCGCACGCGCAAGCAGCCTGATCACCCGCTGAAGACGCCGACTCAGCATTCAGCCGGCATTCCAGCTAGCAGCGGCGGCTTCATGGTTCGATGCAGTTTGCCGTAGAGTTTAGTTTAAGAATTGTTCTCCAACAGCTCAAACGAGCTTGCAAATAAAAACATAATCATAAGATATTTCCTTTTAATAAATAAACCATCCTATAAAAGGCATTTATTTTAATTGGCGCCCAAATGGCAAAAACCTACGACTAGTTAATAACTTTCGTATCATTAAAACGGGAAAATCCTTGCAAAAAACAGGAGTCCCAATATTAACAAAACAGTGAAGTGAATGTTATAACAACAACACATAAAAAAGAAAAACACACACGCAAAACAATAAAAGTGAGTGTTAGAACAAAAAACAAAAACACAAAGAAAAAAAAAAACACACAAAATAAATGTTACAACAATAACAAACACAAAGAGAAAAATAATAAAGTGAGTGTTACAACAATAAGTGAAACACACAAGAACTAACACTGAACAATAAAGTGATCAACATAACAACAATAACGAACACAAAGAGAAAAATAATAAAGTGAGTGCTACAACAATAAGTGAAAAACACAAGAACTAACACTGAACAATAAATGATCAACATAACAACAAATTAACAGTGTCATAGAAAAAAACACAAGAACTAACATTGAACAATAAAGTGATCAACATAGCAACAAACAGGGAGCGGCCGGCGAATATCAACAAACAACGAAAACGTCACAGCGCAGCGGCCACCACATCGTGCGATAGGAGGCATATTATATTTCAAAAAAATGTGAGTGAGATGTTCATTTTTCTTTTTGCAATCCAAATAAACGAATAATAAAAATACAAAGCTGTCTCATATGAGTTTCCAATTCGTTTACAAAGTAATAAGCTTTAATAAGAACTGCCTGTTGCAATAAATATTGCGAGACCCTTATAACTGACACTAGAATAAATTCCGGAGTGGTCTGAAACTATTTATGTTGCGACCAATTCAGACAGAAACGGACGACAGTAGTGGAGACGAACTTATATCTTCGTACTTAGAACAGCAGTCTTTAAAAAAAACAAAAAAAATGAATTCAGAACAAATTGCACAGATGGAGGCAAAGGTTCAGGCAGCCCTTGACCAACAGGCGCGCTTATTCGAAGATAGGATAGCCTCTCTTACAGATCAGTTTAAGCAGTTAAAGAATTCTGCCCCACAAATAGAGGTTTTCCAAGAAATACAAATCGAGCCAGAGGTAAAGTGCGACGAGTCCCTAGAAATTATAAAGTCCATTCCCGAGTTCGACGGGAAACAAGAAAATTATCTTATATGGAGGCAAGCCGCTTCTACAGCTTATAAATTGTTTGAGCCATACAATGGCAGCTCAAAACATTATCAGGCAGTAGCCATAATTCGAAACAAAGTAAGGGGACCAGCAGCTACAGTGCTGGCTTCATTCAACTCAGTGTTGAACTTCAGGGCCATTATTGCCAGATTAGATTTCACGTACGCGGATAAAACACCGGTGCATGTAATTCAACAACAGTTAAGCACGCTTCGGCAGGGCGACCTGCCATTGCTAACGTATTTCGACGAGGTGGAGAAAAAACTCACCTTGTTACAAAATAAAACGCTTATGACACACGAACCAGCTGCAGCAGCCGTATTAAACGAAAAATTTAGAAACGATGCACTTCACACTTTCGTGTCAGGGTTGAAAAAATCTCTGAGATGGGCCGTTTTTCCGGCACAACCCAGGGACCTCCCATCAGCTTTGGCTCTAGCTCAAGAAGCTGAGTCAAGCAATGAGAGAGGCATTTTTGCAGCAAATTTCGCAAAACACCTCGAGGAAAAACCCCAAAAACCAAATTATCAAAAGTCTCAGAACTGGCGTCAGAACGCCCAACAAGAGAAGGAAAGCAGTTCCCAAAATAAGAACCCGTACTTCCAAAAAAACCAGAAAGACCAAAACCAGCAAAAACCAAGTAGCTCGAAAAACCGCTACAACAATCAAAAGTCCCAAGGGCGGGCGCCTGAGCCAATGGACGTGGATCCATCTTCGCGCTCTAGGCAACCCACACAGGGTTACAGAAACAACCAAGGGTACGGTGATCAGTCCATGAGGACTCAGCAAAATGTAAACCATTTACCACAGGAAGAAGGTACCGGTGATTACGAGTCACTGTCAAAACATGAGGCAGCTGAAATTGAAGAAGATTTGTCCGGAGCCGAAAGCTGCAATTTTTTAGCGGAAACTCCCTGCTTCCGTTCATAAGGCGAATGGTCGCAGGGCAAACTATCAAACTTTTGATAGACACAGGGGCCTCAAAGAATTATATAAAACCCCTTCCCGGACTGGCACATTGGATGCCAGTTGACAGCCCTTTTCAAGTAAAATCAATCCACGGGCACACCAAGATTGAGCAGAAATGTCTCATCCATCTTTTCGACGTTAAGTCGTACTTTTTCATGCTGGAGTCACTTAATGACTTCGATGGCATAATCGGCCTTGATCTGTTAAAACGGATCAACGCTCGGATAGATTTAACTAACAATGTCATAAAACATGACAACGGAAGAGAAAAAATCGAGTTCACTAAGTGCCAACAAGTGAACCACATTCGGATTAATGACACGGATGTCCCTCCCGCTGTCAGATCCACCTTCGATCGTATGATCAATAAAATGGTAAAGGCATTCGCGGACGTTAACGAGTCCCGTCCGTACAACATAAATACGGTTGCCACAATACCAACGGATGACGAACCAGTTTACTCTAAACTGTATCCGTATCCAAAGGGTGTGTCGGACTTTGTCAATGCAGAAGTTAAACAACTTCTAGCGAACGGCATAATACGACCATCAAAGTCTCCATATAATAACCCGATATGGGTTGTCGACAAAAAAAGTATCGATGAAGCGGGACACAGGCACAAGCGTCTAGTTATTGACTTTAGGAAACTAAATCAAAAGACAACAGATGACAAATACCCTATACCATCAATATCGACTATATTGTCGAACTTGGGTGAGGCTCAGTATTTTACTACGCTAGACCTCAAATCAGGGTTTCACCAAATCGAATTAGCTGAAAGAGACAGAAGAAAGACAGCATTCTCTGTCAACAACGGGAAGTATGAGTTTTGCAGACTTCCCTTCGGGCTAAAAAATGCCCCAAGTATTTTTCAACGAGCCATCGATGATGTGCTCCGCGAACAAATCGGAAAGATATGTTATGTTTACGTTGATGACGTAATAATATTTTCCAAGTCCAAGGAAGACCACATCAGAGATATTGAATGGGTCTTGAAAAACCTTAGAGATGCAGGCATGCGAGTATCCCAAGAAAAATCAAAGTTTTTCAAAAAAAGCGTTGAATATTTGGGATTCACAGTATGCAGAGGCGGAATTCAGTCCTCACCCGACAAAGTGAAAGCGATTAAAGACTTTCCACAACCAAAAACTCTATTTGCTCTTAGGTCATTTTTGGGTCTAGCACGCTACTATAGCTGCTTTATAACAGGCTTTGCCAGCATTGCAAGGCCTTTAACAGATATTCTCAAGGGCGATAATGGCAAAGTAAGTGCCAATTATTCAAAAAAAGTAATAATTGAATTGTCACCAGAGCAAAGCGAGGCCGTTGATAGGCTTAAGAACATATTAGCCTCAGAAGACGTAATGTTGTCCTATCCGAATTACAAAAAGCCTTTCGACCTCACAACTGATGCGTCTGGCCACGGACTGGGTGCGGTACTGTCCCAAGACGGTCGACCCATAACAATGATCTCGCGGACTCTGCGGGGTAACGAGGTAAATTTTGCCACAAATGAGCGTGAACTTCTCGCCATTGTATGGGCACTCAAAAACCTCAGGAATTATTTGTATGGCGTTAAAAATCTTAACATCCATACAGACCATCAGCCATTAACCTTTTCGGTATCGGACAAGAATCCGAATGCCAAAATAAAGCGTTGGAAAGCCTTTATCGACGAGCACAACGCAAATATAATTTATAAACCCGGAAAAGAAAATTTGGTGGCGGACGCTCTGTCTCGCCAAAATGTCAATGCGTTAGAGGATTCAGCAGATTCTGATGCTGCTACTATTCATAGTGAGGAATCCCTCACATACACCATTGAATCCACAGACAAACCAGTGAATTGTTTTAGGAACCAGATTATTCTGGAAGAGGGAACTATTCCCCAGCAAAAGACGTTTATTTTGTTTAAAACAAAAACTCGTCATATTATCAATTTTTCCGATCGCAACACATTATTGCAGACCATTAAAGAAGCAGTAAACGCTGACGTAGCCAACGCAATCCACTGTGAGCTACCCATACTGGCCTTGATCCAGCACGGATTGGTCGAAGCATTCCCTTCTACCACTTTTAGATATTCCAAGAATTATGTTACGGACATTACAAACCCAACGGAACAAAGGGAAATTGCTACAGTTGAGCATAACCGCGCCCACAGAGCGGCGCAGGAAAATGCAAAACAAATACTTAGGGATTATTTTTTTCCGAAAATTGGTCGCCTAACGTCAGAAATAGCGGCAAATTGCAGAGTTTGTACCATGAGTAAACATGATCGGCACCCGAAAAAACAAGAGATAGGGAAAACCCCGATACCAACATATGCCGGAGAAATGTTGCATATAGATGTTTACTCCACCAATGGTAAATACTTTTTAACTTGCATCGACAAGTTTTCCAAATTCGCAGTAGTACAGCCCATACGGTCCCGCGCAATTGTGGATATAAAAGCCCCACTTTTACAGCTACTAAATTTGTTTCCAAAAACAGAAACCATCTATTGCGACAACGAAAAATCCCTGAACTCAGAAACCATTAAATCAATGCTTAGCAACAGCTTTGGCGTCGAGATTTCTAACGCCCCACCCTTGCACAGCTCCTCTAATGGGCAGGTCGAGCGGTTTCATGGTACCCTCGGAGACATAGCACGTTCATACAAGTTGGAAACGCAGGTGGAGGACACTGTTGAGAATATTCTCCTTGCAACCGTCAAGTACAACAGGTCAATCCACTCGGTAACAAATGAGAGGCCTATAGACGTAATTCACGCAGCTTCCAAAAACAACACAGCACAGATTAGGGAAAAGATTGCAAATGCACAAAAAAAGACACTTGACCTTATGAATAAAAATAGGGTCTACAAGTCGTATAAAGCAGGAGAAAAGGTCTGGATAAAAAATAATAGGAGGTTAGGAAACAAGCTATCACCATTATTTACAGAAGCAACAGTAGAGGCAGACCTAGGTACGACGGTTCTTATTAAAGGGAGGGTGGTCCATAAGGACAACCTCAAGTAAACACTCTGCTATAAAAATTTTTAACATTTTCAAGTAATTTTATCGCACAAATTTTTATATTCATTTTATGTTAGGATACTTTTTCAGTTTAACAATGGCAGCCATGACTCTGACTGAAGCGACACTGAGGCTTAACGACTATTCACACGCGGACTACATACCTATAGTTGACGGAGACGTAACGATTTGGGACGAGTACAGCTACATGGGACATACAACGAACTTGACATCATTCGAAACTTACATCGACGAGACGCAAAAATTAATAGACAAGTTACCCAAGGACCACATGAGACAGGTACTGAGAACTGACATACAACACATAGCCACCCTTATAGTCTCCCTGACAGTTCACCACCGACAAGCACGTAGTATCAACATGATAGGTAGTGCCCTTAAGGCAATTGCAGGAACCCCAGATTTTGACGACTGGGAACAAATAAAATTCAAACAAGGTCAGCTAGTAGAATCCGAAAATAGACAGATAGAGATCAATGACAAATTCCAGGCGAGACTTAATGACATTTCAAGAACACTCAATGAAATTTTAAAACCAGATGCAGAGGTCGAGCATTTTTACGCAACAATTTTGGCAAAAAATAGAATGATTATCACCAACCTGGAGGACTTAATCCTTACGGTTACACTCGCAAAAATTAATCTAATCAGCCCTCTCATATTAGACAGCATTGATATAAAGGAATTGCTAAATGAACAACTCACGAATACTAGCATAACTGACCTTTTAGAGGTTTCACATATTAAAGCTTTCCAAAACTCTGAACTATTGTATTTTCTAATAAAATATCCTAAACCATTGTTAAATTGTAAGAAAATAGACATTTTCCCTGTTCAACATAATAATATAATATTAGATTTAGAAGAAGGAAATACGGTGGCCGATTGCGGAACAAAAACCTTCGCTGTGCGTGACTGCGCTGCCACTGTGAGCACTACTTTCTGCAGAAGACTACAGAACACCTCGTGTGCCCAACAACTGGTGTCTGGAACCGTCGCACAATGTGCCACACGCCCCGGGCACCTGGAAGCTGTAACAATAATCGGCGAGGGCATCGTGGTAATAAACAACGCAACCATGAATGTAGTGGACACCAATGGAAACAGCCAGATAGTAGCGGGAACTTTCCTCGCCACTTATGACGAACACGTCTTCTTGAATGGTACCCGTTACGTGAACCACCGAGGCATCCTGAAGAAGAAGCCGGCCGTATCTACGCTAGCCGTGGTCAACGTCACTCTCTTCAAAGAACACCTGAGCCTCCCATTCCTGCACGACCTGAGCCTAAAGAATCTCCAGCACATCGGGGATCTTAGATCAAAGGTATCATCTAGGTCATTTGGCTGCTTGGCACTCATCGCCCTATTCCTACTCCTCGTGGGCGCCTGGAAGTTATACCAGCGCAGAGCAAACAAGAAGAAACCCGAGGACGTGTTTCCATCTAGTAGGGGAGGAGTTAACACGCGCAAGCTTGAGTTAGCTGACAACGCTGTTGCGCCGGATGCCGTCGCGACAAAGTTGCAGCCGAAATATGAAACTCGCACGCGCGAGCAGCCTGATCACCCGCTGAAGACGCCGACTCAGCATTCAGCCGGCATTCCAGCTAGCAGCGGCGGCTTCATGGTTCGATGCAGTTTGCCGTAGAGTTTAGTTTAAGAATTGTTCTCCAACAGCTCAAACGAGCTTGCAAATAAAAACATAATCATAAGATATTTCCTTTTAATAAATAAACCATCCTATAAAAGGCATTTATTTTAATTTGTATTAGGAGATGATGATCTACAGAGTCGAAAACCTTACTAAAATCAGTATAAATAACATCAGTCTGCAATTTGTCCTGAAAACCCTTGATAACAAATGAAGTAAATTCTAACAAGTTAGTGGTAGTAGATCTTTGTTTCATAAATCCGTGCTGGCACGGTGAAATAATAGATTTGCAAAGGTGTTGAAGATGGGAGGTTATTAATTTTTCAAAAATCTTAGGAATAGCAGACAACTTGGAGATACCCCTATAATTTTGAACATTAGATATGTTTCCTTTTTTATGGAGAGGAATAATAAATGACTCTTTCCAAATTTTTGGAAAGGAGCCTAACTCCAGGGACAAGTTAAAAAGTTTGAGCAACGGCTTTAAAAGACCATGAGCGCAGTGGGGAAAAAATAGTTTTCAAAACATGTAGATTATTTAAAAGTGAGTTTTCAGTGATTTTCAGTCCAAAGATGCGATTCGAGCCATTAACCTGATAAGGGTAAGGCAAACCGACTTGAGATTGAAATGAGCTATAAGTCGTTTGAAAAAATTGGGCAAATAAATTTGCAATCTCCTGATCAGAATTGGCCTTCGTTTTCTCAAAGAATACTTCCGTTGGGAGTGTCGATGACCTACGCTTCGCATTAACAAAATCAAAAAACCGCTTTGGATCCTGCTGAAACTGTAATCTACACCGAGTCAGGTAATTCTTATAACATTGGTTATTTAAGATATCAAAACTGGCACGAGCAATCAAGTATGCAGAATAGGCTACCGATGAGCCGTTTTTTCTAAATCTCTTGTAGAGTTTAGATTTTCGATTTTTGAGAATTGTCAACTCTCGGGTAAACCACACAGGTTTGTTAGACCTGTTTAGCTTACCAACCGGGACACATAAATCAAATTAAGAATATAAGGTATTATAAAAAATACTGATTGCCACGTCCAAGTCGTCAGACTCGTAGAGGGGAGACCAGTCAGTTTGGGATAAAAGCAGAGCGAGTCCCTCAAAATCAGTTTTCCGAAATTGACGAACTCGACTCAAAGGCATCTTGATATTGCAACGCGTCCGGGAAGGTAAATTAATCAACAGCTCCAACGTAGGATGGTATAAGTCTTCGGGATAAGATATAGGCTGGGAACGGGAAACGGGTGAAGATGATGAATCCAAAACAAAAATCAGATCAAGCATTTTATTAAGAGAATTTGGGATAGCATTAATTTGACTCAATGACATCCCAAGTAGGTCGATTAAAAATTCATTCGGGGCCGTGGGAGTCAGGGCACCAGAGTCACGACAAGAAATCCAAGTAGCTTCAGCAATGTTGAAATCGCCAAGAACTACGAGAAAATCGCTATCAGAAAGCAAGGCAGAGACAGAATGAATAGCAGATAGATGTGTCTCATAGATAGAGAGATCAGAGGAAGGAGGTATATACGAACAAGTGATAAAAATGTTAATACCGTAAATATTTAGCTTTACAGCAATAAACTCTATATCAAAAGAACTATCTAATACGACTGTTTCAGAAGGAAAGTCTACATTCACAGCAATAAGCACTCCACCACCACGCCGAAGAGTACGGTCCTTTCTGTAAATAGAATATGTACTACATAGAATTTCGGAATTGAGAATGTCTTGCCTTAACCACGTTTCAGTAAAGGCAATGACGTGGAAAGCGAAAGAAAGACTTTTAAGGTATAAACACAAGGTTGAGACTATTAAATGCTGCTGCCTGTCCAACTGTTTATTTAAAAGCCGTATCAATTGATTGCCAGCGAAATGCACGAAAAGAGACCCGTGAACTAAAGCAAATACACTTTTAAAAGACTCTCTTCCTGTGAAAGCGCTGAATGTGCGCCATGAAGAGTCTTTAGCAGATATTCTTGAAGTTTGAGTGGCGAGTGCGGAAGAAAGTGAAGAATTAAAACGCTTTAAACTCCAGATGTAAGATATCTAACTAATTCAAACGGTTACTCAAATTTGAGTTTGAAAGTAGTTAGATGGAAAAAATTAAATTAAGTAATGAGCTAAAAGAAAATAATAATAAGCGACCTAACCAGAACAAAGAAAATGTTAGTTGTAAGCGAAAATAAAATGCCCTATCGTATATTTTTATATCATGGTCTGGCAACGCCGCTCAGCCCTTCCATCACTATAATCGAGAAGGCGATAACGATAGAGCAGGGAGACGAAGCTCGGGAGCAGTGCTGCCAGAATCTCCGAGGCAAAAATTTTCTAGATTTGGGAAAAAAAGTTGCTAAAAATTGCTAAAAATTTTGTAAAAATTGCCAAAAAAAATTGCTAAGCCATTATAATGTTCATTTTCAACAAATAACATATGTATTTTCAGGAACATAGAAATAAAAATTGAAAACACTTAAATTTAATAGGAACATGAACAATTATATTAACATTTAGCTACAGAATACTTAAAATATCATCCAGCTCGTCAGCTTCGCATTCGTCGGCGTACTTATTAATTCCAGTAATTTGAGTCAAGTACTCATACGGTACTACATAATTGTGGCAACATTTTCCATGTCTTTGTAGTCCAAACCTGTTGAAATATTCGAAGTTAAATATGTTCAATTTGTATTTCTATCAGAATTTTGGAAATTTAAAACTAACCTCACATACAAAATAGCATTTAATGTTTTTATGCTCATAGCGTTGGATCAGTGGAATCCTTGCGAATCCATTGCTTAAACTCATCCTTTTGCAGCCAGGCATCTCGAAATTTTTTTTTTTAAATTTTAGGCATCTTGCTTCAATCACCGAACACATTAAAAGAGTTATCAAACTCTATCAAGTTGGTCATATAATCGATCCACTGAGTTAAATACAAGTTCCGATATATTTGTGAACCACAATTAATCGTAATTTGTGCAGTCGATGACAAAAAGGTATACATAATGCATAAGCCCTAAACAAAAATCTTAAAATTGGTAGTTTTATAATAAAGTTGCTAAAATTGCTAAAAAAAAATAATTAAAAATTGCTAGATTTGTGGCTAATAGCATCAAAACAAAGTTGCGAAACGACGCTCGCACAAACGACGCATAATGAAATAACACTTAATATTGATTAAATATTACTTTTTAACTATTAACTACTTTTTTAATAAAACTATTAATAAATCTTAATATATATCTAAGCCCAGTGGATTTACCTTATACAATAACCTAAATCCTACAAAAATGGGGGCTCAACCTACGAGAAACAATTAAACGACATAACGACGAATTGTTTTGAATAAGTGAAAATTTAAAACTTAAACATTAAAGAAGTAAACATTGTATGCACATTTGCATGAACGACGCGGCAAATTGTATAGTACATACAAAAACCGGCAAAGAAAACGACATAATGTGAGTGTGTATACGTGCGTGCACACGCAATAATTCTGAAGAACGGTAAAACAGAATAACGGCACCAACACATCGCAGCTCGCCGACTTCGAAAAAGTACGCCATGTGCTTAGAAACGAAAAGAAAAGTAACACTGTTCTTTAACATAAATTTGTTTTCGAATAAGCAGGCGATAGAGATAATCGCAAACGTTTACGCAGCTTCGAGGGGTTTGAAAACAACGAAAGTGTATACAACGCCAAAGTCGATTATGTTGCGAAAAATTTGACGAACAAAGATCTTGTTATAATTTGTAATGTTTAAGGGCTACAACATGGCAAAGTCGATTTAACTGCGCATATAGTTAAATTTAATTTACTGGTTGATACTTATGAGGAAGATGACATATAAAAAAGACGACGAAACCGAAGAAAACGATGACAATGAAGAAGACGGTGAAGATGTCAACACACATGAGTAAGACAGAGACAACAATAGTCCGACAAGCAGTAGCACATTCAGAACAGCAGGAACAGACGAGTTGTCAAACAACAGAAAGACGCAATTACACGCCAAGCCCATTGAACAAAATATTGGTACAGTTTCAGCGCAAAATGCAAACATGCCGACAACGAGGTTTGCTGTAAACTTTTGTGACATTGAGGATTCGAAACGACATTATAGCGGTGATGATTCGCTTGCAGTTGAGATTTGGGTGAACGACTTTGAAGAGTTAGCTGATGCAATGAATTGGGTAGAGTTGCAAAAATTTATCTTTGCTAAGAGATCGTTGAAAGGAATTGCTAAAATCTTTGAAACGAGCGAACGAGGAATAAAAAACTGGCAAATGTTAAAAGAATCATTAATCAGAGAATTTGAAACGCAGATTAATAGTGCACAATTACATAAGCTAATGTCCGACAGAATAATTAAAAAAGGTGAAAGTGTTCACGAATATCTATTTCAAATGAAAGAGTTAGCATCACGCAGTCACATAGAAAATAGTGCTCTTATACAATACGTTATAGACGGAATAAATTATTTGAGTTTAAACAAAGCCATTTTATACAACGCAAAAGACCTAATAGAACTTAAAGAAAAACTAAAAAGTTATGAAATAATGCGTGGAAAAACAGAAAATGCTAAAGGCAACGAAGATAAATATAAAAGTGGACAAAACAGAATAGAATATGATGTGCATAAACAAAATAAAGAGATACAAGTGGAAACGTTGCAGTCGGACGCAACCGACTGCGGTATACTATACTATATATAGTATACTATATACCAGTATTAAAACCAGTAAAAAGAGGCCTCATTTCAAAGGGGTACGGATGCGGCAGGGGTGTACGCTGCCTTAAAAAATCTCCGATGCAGATGGGGATGGCACCAGCAGTCTTCGTTGCAAATTTGGTGACTCTAGCTCAAAGTTTGTAATAGGTGGAGAAAGAGGAGCTGGGGGCAGTATGGGTGGGCGTGGCATCAAAATTTTTCATGCAGATCTTTGTGGAATGTCAATTGCTATCTTCATACTAAATTTGGTGACTCTAGCTCGAAGTTTGTAAAATACGTGGGAAGGGGGCATGGGGGCGTTATGGGTGGGCGTGGCATCAAAAATTTTGATGCAGTTCATGTGGAATGTCAATTGCTACCTGCATACCAAATTTGTTGACTCTAGCTCGAAGTTTGTAAAATGTAGCGAAAGGGGAGCTGGGGGCAGTATGGGTGGGCGTGGCATCAAAATTTTTCATGCAGTTTTTGGGGGGTCATCATCACCTATCTTCGCACCAAATTTGGTGGCTGTAGCTCAAAAACTGTTGGAGATATATGATTTTTTAACTTTAAAATGCGGGGGAGCTGGGGGCGGAATGGGTGGGCGTGGCTCCAAAACTTTGATGCAATTTTTTGGGGGTCGTTGCCAGCTATCTTCCTACCAAATTTGGAGGCTCTAGCTATACAACTCTGGAAGATACACGCATTCCCGTTTTTGACGAAGCGTTGGGGTGGATGGGGGTGGCTAGGGCAGTATCGGTGGGCGTGGCATCCAAACTTTTGGTGCGGTTTTTAGGGGGTCATCATCACCTATCTTGGCACCAAATTTGGTGGCTATAGCTCAAAAATTGTGGGAGATATGGGCTATTTTGACTTTAAAATGCGGGGGGGCTGGGGGCGGAATGGGGGGCGTGGCTCCAAAACTTTGATGCAGTTTTTTGGGGGTTGTTGACAGCTATCTTCCTACCAAATTTGGAGGCTTTAGCTCTACAACTCTGGAAGATACACGCATTCCCGTTTTTGACGAAGCGCTGGGGCGGATGGGTTTGGCTAGGGCATTATTAGTGGGCGTGGCATCCAAACTTTTTATGCAGTTTTTGGGGGGTCATCATCACCTATCTTGGCACCAAATTTGGTGGCTAAAGCTCAAAAACTGTGGGAGTTATAGGCTTTTTTTACTTTAAATTGCGGGGGGGCTGGGGGCGGAATATGTAGGCGTGGCTCCAAAATTTTTGATGCAGTTTTTTGGGGGTTGCTAGTAGCTATCTTCTTACCAAATTTGGTAGTTCTAGCTGTAAGGATGTGCGAAATATGTGGATTTATCGGTTTTGAGTTATCGAATTTATCGATTTGCCAGCCCCCCAGTTATCGTAGAACCCCCATCTTGACACTTTAATTTACTATCCCATAGATAAAGAGAATTGGAAAGTTTCAAGTCTCTAGCTTGAAGGGTGTGGAAAAAAGTTGCGAACATACAGACGGACGGACGGACGGACGGACGGACGGACGGACGGACGGACGGACACCATGACGGACATTGCACAAACCCAATATACTCTTTACCTTCGGTATCGAGTATAAAAATGCTTTATTTGTGGAATGAAAGAACATACATCAGATAAGTGTGAAAACAAAAGCAAAGGGAAAAGTGTTTTAATTGTAACGAATTTGGACATACATCGAGAGAGTGTTCCCTAAAAAACAAGATAATGATTTAACACAAAGTAACACGCGTAACATAACAGCTGATCAAGTATCGATGTGCAAAGCAATTCGCGTCCAAAATGAAAATTACGTTGCTTTTATAGACACCGGTAGCAAGTACAACATTATAAGTCAAAGGTCATACACGAAAATGTGAATTTACGTCCAGTTAACCTTTCGCTCGACGGTTTTGGTTCACAGAACAAAGAAACAAAGACGATCAAGTTGACCAATGGCTGAAAGACGGTATAGTTCAACAATCTAAGTCAGAATTCGCTAGCCCTGTGATACTGATGAAGAAACGAGATGGTACACCGAGACTTTGCGTCGATTATAGAAAACTAAATAAGCTGGAAGTATGTCATCTTCGGGATGGATTCGTAGAACGTGAGGATCAAACGGAGGCAGTACGTCTAAACGCACTCGAAGCAAGAGGCTTTACGTTTAAATGATGAAGAAAGAGTTAACGTATGGTGAGCTAAAAAATGAAAAAATACACACAAAAAAAGATTTGGATAAGCGAGTTTCAGAGATGCAAAATAAACATGCGGAGACGCCAAATGAGCACGAAAAAAGTATCCAAAATTTCAATGACAATAGGGACGAACTACGTAAAAACACCAAGCAGCAAATACTCAAATTAAGAGATGAAAACAAAAGTCCTACAGCTTACGACGTAGACCAGCAACAGCGTACAAGGTCTGTGATCTTGTAGCAATCAAGCGTATACAGCTTGGTGGTGGTTTAAAGCTGAAACCTAAATATTTAGGCCCATATCGTGTCGCCAAAGCCAGGGGGCAAAACACCTACGATATTACGAAAGATGCTTATTTCAACGTCGCGACGTATAATTTAATTTCCATTTTCGAGCAGTTTGTTTTCCCAGTGAGAGAGTTTCGCTGGAATGGCTGGAGTGGTGCCTTTTGTGGGTAAAAGTCCATCGACAACTGGCGGAAAGCTCGAGAGAACTTAGGCAAATTGGAGAAACTGAAAACTTTCATATTCATGGGCTGCCTTTGCATACCCTTTTTACCCATTTTATGGGTTCAGGCAAAGACCTTTTCATAACAAGATATTGCAATTGGTAAGAAAAGGCTTCCTTACAGTTATTGCGTCTTAGGGTTCCGCTCTCAGAAATAAACGGTGCAATGAGTCGGGTATCCTAACCACTAGACCATTTGAATGTGATGCTCACAGTGCCTTTAAAACCTTATTTAAACCTTTTTTGAGTTACTCACTCACTCACTCACGTTACTCACTCACTCCGCCTCAAGTGAAGCTATTAAAAAGCTATTAAAAATTAACACACAACAAAAAGGAGATCAGGGCAACAGGCGGCGGCCTTTCAACTCTTTACCTTCGGTATTGAGTATAAAAAGTTGCTAAACAAACACTTGGCTAATTTAATCTGGCAAGGGGTCAACTCTTATCAGCTAAATCCGAAACGGTTGGTGAACATAATAAAAAATTAAATCACTCGGAGTTCTGTGGCACAATTGCTTCTAGTGGAATTCAATTTCACTAATTAAGCAATAGTTTTACATTATAATTTTTGACGTGACAACGTCTAATAAATTGATGAGCACAGGCAGTATGTTCAAAAAAGTGTTATTGCCTATTTCCACTGCTCCGTTACTGTTAATTTTAACAGTCAGTTACGAAAGCTGTTTCCAATGCTCTGTAACTGAACCTCCGTAAATGAATCAGCTGTTCGGTTTGTTTTGTTTTTGATTGTTACAGCTAAATTACGAATTAAACATTTAGCGAAATCTATTACTGCATATTTGTACTGCATTATTGTCAGCTTTATTGACATACATGCAATGTCTACAAGCTGTTTTGCTTGTTATGAAGGAGCAATGTGATTCTATAAAAACATCGGCCACAAACATTGCAAATAGCAGAAAACGGAAGAGTCCATCTGAGCTGCTTGTAATATAAGAAAAGCTATAAGCGAGCACCTTAATATATAAAAACTAAATGAATCGAAATTGTATTTTTTAATTTAACTTCATTTATTTAATTAAATCTATAAATTTTTTCTCAAAGCTTCATTGACCAATGACAATATTTCCTATATGGAACTACTCATTTCAGCATGGGTTTTTTCCAATCTGCCAAAGAACTCCTCCTGAGTTGCTATGGAAGCTTGTAAAGCTTCCTCTATTGGCGTGACGGAACCGCTTGCCGTTCTACGCCGCTTTGCCGGTTGCTCCCCAATTGCCGGCAGTATGCGATGCACCCTATCAAATGGCTGTCACTTCGAGGTTGAACCACCAGACGGACCCTTAACTTTCATTTCTTGTCTAGAAGGAAACAACTATAATTAGCTTTTGGACATATTATAAGCAGTTTTCTATATACATATCTTACTTATACTTGCGCGTTAAGTTTTCAACTTTATAGCGAACTGTCGCGCCAAACACGTCTTGCCTTCCCGCCTCCTTCAATTTCTCCGCCATTTTTGTATATATGTGGGAGTTTCTCTGCATTGCCCTGAGCGCAATACATTTCTCAACCAACAACTCCATAAACAAGCTCTCCATTCCTTGCTCCCAAGTTACATATTTTTTTTTGCGAATCCATCTAAAAACGAAGTAAATTAATTATTTTAAAAATATAATACAAGATTGCGCTTACCTTTTCAACGTTCAATCAGCTGTTTTGTGACTTTTTCGATGACACATCGCGATGTTTTATCGAACAAGTGTTCAAATGAACTAGTTTTTCTCTTCAGTTATTCTTCAGTTAAGGCCCGTATCCAGTACAATAAAAAAATCCTGGCAGGAATTTGTGATATATTTTGGAAGCGTGGGCACAAGATTTTATAGTGTGACCATAGTCCACTTATTTGTGGTAAAAATAAAGCATTTTGCCTTATATAGCTTAAGAGATACATGGTCAGACTGAGGCATCAAATTTAAAAAGTAAACAAACCCACAAATACAAAATAAAAAAGAAAATATGAATAGTGCGAATATGCTTATTCCGCTGTTGGTATCATATGTTGTTGCAGTGCCAATACTTTTAAACCCGTTTTTCAGTTTTCCTTTCCATTATTATTTATAACTTGTCGTTTTATAAATGTTGGTTGCTGTCCTGGTCACAAAAATATATATGATTTGGTATTTCCTGCGCCCAGCGCCAGTGTGTACATATTGTATAAATCGATACTATCGATAAGCGGTTAAGTATTTTTTGCTACGTTGCTAGATACCTAGAACACACGCAGCCAAAAAAAAACAATTCCTGCTGCGACGATTTTGTATGGAAAATTTTTTTTTTGCTGTACTGTATACGGATTAATATTTACGGTCGGTTTTACTTCAGTTAATTCCTTATGGGAGAATACATGCAAAATAAACCTCAGTTACTGTTAACTCACTGTTAAATGAATAACTGAACAGTGGAAATAGGCTATTACTCTAATAGTGTGGTGTTACTGTTAATGAGTTACTGTTAATGTGTTACTGTAAATGTGTTATTGCTAAAGGCCTGTACGCATGAGCCTCGTACAGCTCCCGTACCGTATACATGAGTTTAACGGACCTTAACGAGCAGTGTTAAAAAATTCACATATTGTGGCGGTTGGTTGATAACTTTCTTTTAATAAATCGGAAATGCAGCTGTGTTTTGTATACTTAAATTCAAAATAATGATTCATGACCAAAGCGCGCTACTGTTGTGTTTGAGTACAACTAACGCTCTGCTGCTGGCGGTTGTTAAAAAAAAAAGCAGGCTGCAAAACCAAAAAGCATTTTAATGAACCCATATTTGATGGGCAGAGCTGAGATTACCAAAGATTATGCTAAACATAACTGAAACCACTCAAAAGAATCCCCAATATGTGGAAAACTCAGCGAACAACCCCCAGCACTGCCACTCTTAATGTCCCACAAGACAGGCCGACGTTCCATTGCCTTTATTAGAGCAATTTGCGCCGATTCACTATTAAAATTTTCAAACCTACTTTTATTTGCCGACATCTTGTTTCACTTTTAAGGCCCGTAAACAATTGCTGAACATTGATTCCAACAGTAACAACAGCACAGCTTTTATTTAACATTTTCATTGTTCAACACTAAGCTACTGCTAGTGACTAACAGAGCTGCATACCAGAGTTTCGTAATACGGTACGGGTGATGTACGAGACTGTTTTTTTTTATATGAAGTTTCTACGGTACGGGCGATGAACTAGCATCTGCGTAGAGGCTTTAATGCGTTAAGCTCAATTCAAGTAAGGCCGGCCGCACACCGGAGCCAACAAAACGTCTTTTGTTGGTCTTTGTCGGTCCGACAAAAACAAATATTTTTTGATATCGCACACCAAAACCAACAACTTTCGACAAGCATTTTGTTTTCGACTTTTTGTTGGCATCGGTGTGCGATACAATCAAACATAATTTTTAGTTTTGATCAAAATGTCATATGATTCGGACGAAAATATTTTTGTCGAAACCCAACATAATTTCAGCCAACAGCATTCGACAAAATAAAAACATTTGTTGGGCTTTGCCTTATGCTGTTTTGCTTGTTGGATTCAGTGTGCACAGCTCCATAAGCAACCGTGTATAAAGATGTTGGTTGGGTTCGGTGTGCGCAGCCCCCATGAAACTCTATAGAAAAACGGCTTTCGACAATGTTCGCTCCCAACAAATGCTATGGTTTTTTGTTTGTCGGTCTTGGTGTGCGGCCGGCCATAAGAAGCAATGGATTCATGTTCGGTTCGACATAAAAAACGCCTAAAGACGTTTTGTTGCCTCTGGTGTGCGGCCGGCCTAAATGTTAACGCCGTCATGTTTTGTAGATTGAATTGACAATAAAAATTTCTGCCTACTCAGCGGATATGGAAATGGACACAGTCATACCACGGTCTGATTATTTGGTATTGACTGAAACGTGGATGCGTGACGATTTTGATCCCGTTTCAATAAATAATCTTGAGTGCGTGACCCGGCAGAACAGTCGATCAAATTCTGACACAAATGCAGCTGGTGGAGTAGCAATTTATAGGAAATTATCTTCGACATCCACGGCCAAAGCTCTGCATATTGAATTATCGGACACAACTCGTCTCAGCAAACACTGGCGACATCTGCTTGGCGGAAATAACATGTTTCACGGTTGATAAAAAGTATAAAATTGTACTCATCATTGTTTTGTTATGACGTTGTCACGTACAGACTATCGTCCGTAAATCAACTTTACAGACAACAATTTGTTTTTGCTGCTATGGTAAAGCATACATTGGAGGAGAGCCAGCAGAATTGTGTTACCATCAGCGACTTCAAAATTCTACACAGAAAGCGCTCCGAATTTGAAAGACATGACTGAAGAACTGCTTTCGGCTGCTGACAAATACGATCTCGAGCGTCTAATGCCCTGTCCTCATTAGGGCTGCATCTTGCATCTTCGCATCTTGAGCCAAGATGTTGAACATCTCCCATACTAATTGTATGGGTGCTAGATATGGCAGATGCTGGCGTCTATCCAAGATGTGAGTACATCTGGTGCTAACAGTACTCGATACTCTAAAAAAATGTCTGTTATGCTCGATAATTTCTTTTATCGGCATGGTGACACCACTAGTCAAATAATTACAGGAAATTGAGACTCAAAATGGCAATCGGTAAAAATTAAATTTATTTTGTTTTTATTATGCCATACAAAATAATTTTTTGCATTTCGAAAACTTTCGTCTCACACCGAAAACTTTCTTTGAAGAACTCGTCCGAGTTCCTCGGCACATCCAGCTCCCAAAAACTTCCAAACCGAATCTAAATTATAAAATGGCATTTCATAAAATTAAATGCATAATTTTGCAATATGGCATATCCGTACATATTTCCATACGCTAATATCGCTCTGATCATGATTAAATGATGAGCTCGACGACCCAAACAAATTTAACAAAAATTGCGCCTCCATCTCAGCGTCGTTCTCCAAAATAGATAATAAAACCGAATCCATATTACGCACGTGATAGCTCAATTTATAATTGTAATCTGTCAACAAGATGCAGATGCTGATGTTGTGTATGAGGACAGCTCTCCGCCTTGTTATCGATAATTGCTGTAAATGATGATGTAAAGTGCTAGTGAGGAAACCACATAAAGGCAATGTGCTTGAATTGTCTACACGACAATTTGTGTGTTGAAAATGCAGTTATGACGCCGAAGTTGGCTGTTTATATTAAGAGAAGAAACTTAAATCGAGGGCAATTCAATACATTAAAGGTAATAGTAAATGCGTTTTTTTTTTTTGTTAATGTAGAATTGGTCGCGACATGGTTAAATTTGTTATATATAAATAAAATTTCACTGTTGAGCGCAAACGGTAAAATAAGTGGTGGCCAAACAACTATAAGCATATCCGGTCCCGCAGGAAACTTAATTTTGAGGACTGGGCCCGCTCTGGGCCTGTGCAGGTTCGCGGGTAACGAAAATAAAACCCGGTCCACGCCCACCTCTACTACGGGCCCTGCACTTTGTGAACACCGCATCTGCGCTCGGCAGTAGTCAATAAAGAAGTAGCAGTCTGTGCATTTTTAGACATAAGAGAAAATACGTCACATGATGCAGTCAGGGCCACCCTAAATAGAAGAGTTTTGGACAGTACAACTGGTAGATAGATTTTATCCCTACTAAGATCTGGACAGGCTAAGGCATCTACAAAAGATAGTTCCGTAACAGCTAAAACCGCAAGAGGTTGTCCACAAGGAGAAGTTCTATCTAGAAGATGAACTATCAAGAAGACTTGAAAGCAGAGGTATATAGTGTCAGGGCAATAAGAGCACGGGAGCACGTACAAGCAAACACTCTGTGACATTGTACAACTGGGAATAAGGATCACGCATGGATAGTGAATGGAGGCTGGTTTCAATCTTAACCCTACGAAAACTATCATCGTTCACCAGAAGATAAAAGCTACAGAGGATGAAGGAGATAACGCTCGCAGAGGGTCAAATAGAAACAAGCAACAACTTTTGACAGAAAATTGAGTTTAGACACACATGTTCAAAATACGATATCAAAGTGCTGCAGACCACTATATAAGTGTCGTAGCATAGCCGCGAAGTCATAGGAAACATCACAGGGTGATAAGATGGCTATACCTTATGATAGTAAGGTGCATGCTCACGGGCGGAGCATTTGCATGGGGTGATAAGGCACAGCCATTCACTGTGCAAAAGCAACTACAAAAGTTGCAAAAAATGGCCAGGGTAGAAATCACCGGAGCGATGAGGACCTGCTCCACATCAGCCCTGAAGGTTCTATTGGATATCACGACACTCTACTGCACGATATGGCTGCAACAGAAAGCAACCCTCTTAAGAAATTGGGAGGGGACAGATTCTTAGCCAAAAAGAGGCAGACATGCTATCGGGTGTATCTCTGGAAGAGGTCCACCACTTGAAACCACACACCGTAATATGGAACACCAATGGGTCCCTAATTTATCAAGGCTCTGGTCTTGGAGTGATAGGCCCTCGGTTAGCATGCCTTGAGCCCCTAGATAAGCACACCAGCATATTCCAAACTGAAGTATGTGCAATAGTGAGGTGTGTTTAAAAGAGAAATAGCCATCTTATTCGATGGAAGAACCAAGCTAGTAATTCTGCGATCACACAATAGGCTGGACTTAAGATGCGTCCCGGGTCATGTTAATATAGCAGGAAACGAAGAAGCAGATGAGCAGGAAATTTTGTGGGCAGAGACACTCCTTGCAGGGCCATACTTTGGCGTACTGAGAAGCACGATACGGCAGGAGCTAAGAAACGAAGAGAAACTTTTACGGAAAACGAGTTGGGCAAGGACATCAGGAGTCAGGCTAGCCAAACGTCTCTTGGGTTGCTACTTTCTTAACTGATTTAAGCAAGTACTATCTATGGGCTAAAGTAGACTTAGGATACTCGCCAGTCTTTTAACAGGACATTGTTGACTAAGAGGTCACTTAAGTAAGCGAAGAATAGCCAGTAGCGACATTTGCAGGTCTTGCGACATGGAAGAAGAATCCTCCGTGCACCTTATAGCAGAATGCGAAGCCTCGGCAAGGAAAAGGAGTTTTCATAGAAAACATGTCATCCATTGACCCAACAAGAAAACTTGCTTTCGAGCAGAACCTGGGTATGATGGAGGAGCCATAGGCCAAGGGAGCGAAGGGGCCTTAGGTCACAGTGCATTTATTTCCAAACTTAATCATAATCATACTATCAATGAAGCGTGACCTATGCCAAAAGCTGCTATTAAATACTAAATGGACAACTTTGACACCTGTATCCCTTAAAAGTGACCTATAAATTATTGAAAAACGTACTACATATGATTTTAATACAGGTTTAATCGATCTTATTAAAGTTTTCCTTTAGTTTTGCAGCGAGTTTATCCTTTGTTTGAATGCTGAAAACTTAACTTTAACACCTTGTACCCCAAAATTAGCAATTTTTATTTTTTTTATACCACAATTTATACAAAAAAAAATTCACGGGCGATGTGTTAGCACCTTTATTTTTGTTACACGGTGCCTGTTCGATTTTTATGAACACATTAGTATAAATAACTATATCTTTGATGTGATAATTAATAATTGCATGAAAATTGTTGTACAACAACCACATATTAGACTGCAGCTCTAGTGTCTGTGATGCCTTTTTGGATTGAGTTTCGGCAGCGAGGTTTGCATGTGTTCACTTTGTGGTTTTACCCTACCCGCGACTGTAGATGTTAACACATCAAAAGTACAATAACTATAAGTACTAATCATGTATAAAGTGCAATAAGTATAAGTGCTTAATGATCATACCCAACAACTTGTAAAGTAGTTATTTTGCCGAGGTACAGATCTCAGTCTGTCCAAGGCCCACGTCACAAGAAATATTTATATTTAATCAGCGACGCTTCATGAACTGGAGGTAAGAGGTGTGGAGTTGTCAAAGACAACGTATCGCGCAATTAGGGTGCCTGGGCGATCAGGGTGTAACAAGGTAACCCGCTGCTCAAAACTGCCACTGATTACCCAGGGTATATTTTCGGCGAACACATGCAAGTCGCAAACCGGCGCGAGAAATAGACAACTCCGTTTCGTTTTGTTTCTATATGTATGTATGCGCCTGCATACGCCCGCGCGCACAATTAAAACTGCCAAAGCAAAGAAACTCGAGGGAGAGAGGGGAATTTCACCTTAAGCCTTTTCTTTTATTCTTTTACCTCTTCAATGTGCTTAGAGATATACTTACAATTACAATTCGAAGCAAATCGCGTAATTGAACTTCACTGCCCTTATTCTGTCGACTGTAATTACTCCTGTTCTTGTCTATCTCTTCAACTTAAAACTTAACCTCTTGCGTTGACTGTCGCACTTATATCTCTCACAATTCCCGAATTCTCCGTCGTCACGTCTTTACTTATATAATTCTCGATCGCTACTCCCTTGGTCGCTTCATTGCGCCTTTTCTCTTGTTCTCCTATGTTAATCTTAAGCCTTAGTGTTATAATATGTTATGCAGTGGTGTAATGTAAATTAACAAATGAAACTCCGATAAATACTAACTTTGGATGTGAATATCGATATAAACTAAATCAAATGTAATTTCAACGTCTTAATATCTAATCATGTAGTAACTTTATAATAATGCGCGATGTTAACTAATATATATAAATTCCAAAATTATCTTATTCTAAATGTGGTGGAGGCCTGTGGTGGGCCTACTTCACAAACTTTCCATAAAAACATTTAAATTGTCAGGGTTCGAAAGAGCGGCCAAAACTTGTATGGAACTTGGCGAAAGTCTTTGGTATATATTTTACTTTTTTTTGGTTGGTTTCCTTTCAAAATTTAAGCAGTTTGCTTGGTTCGATCTTTCTATAAGACGTTTATTTTTAAGTTTGGCATTTGGAATATGATTACCACAACCTTAAAGCAAGAGAGCTTCAACATTTCACAAAAACTGAAAAAATCTCCTGATGTATGTTTATCTACAAAGGAAGATCATACATTTAAAAAATAAATATTAATTTCTTAATAATAAAAACTTCAATATTACTAAAATTCCTTGCTTGCTCCAGGGTAACTAGTCGAGCTTACGCGACTAGGTTCTTCTTATTTGTTAAATAGCCATATGATAAGATCCGTGGATCTAAATATGTCGCTAGTGACCGTTAATTTGTTTTGTATATGATAAAATCAGTCAGAAGTAAGGCTTTATATTGAGCAGAAAGCACAGAGATGAACTAGTTGCTTTGCTGATTTGTTGTGTCCAAAAACATTTGTTGTTGTTCGTTTCTAGTCGAGTTCAACCTCCTTAAATAGCGTTTGAGGGTCAGTCTCGAGAGCAAGTGGAATTGGCACAGGAGCCTCATTGATCTCCATCTCCTTAAGAGATGTCTGGCTTATGGCCTCTCTTGTGCTCAGCACTGAAATCTGATCCCCGACAGGCGGCTGATCACTTGTGGGCAGCCCTGAAGCGCCTCCTGACAACAGGTGCGTGGCCGAAGAGCTGAAAATAGCGTAAAATTAAAATGAATTAGTAACTGTAAAGTATATAAAGCTTAAAGCATGCACAAGCACGAATTCTCTAGTCATGAGAGCTCGACCAGAAGATACATTGAACTCTAGACTTTGCGAGTGGTTTCATTATTTGTATGCATGTGTGTGTGTGTGTGCACGCGTACGCAGAAAATGCCTGCACTACTGCTGTCTAATAGTTTATACTCGATACCGAGGTTCATATAAAGTGTCAAAATTCGATTTCTATGCCTACAGGGGTGCTGAAAAACAGATTAGATCGATAGCTGAAAATCGATCTAATACACATATTTCTCGCGTCCTTACATCTAGATTGAGTTAATAATGGTGAGCAGATAGCTACTGGCGTCTCCAAAAAAACTGCATAAAAAATTTTGGTACCACGCCCCCAGCCCCCCGCATTTAGAAATCAGAAACGCCTATATCTTCCACAGATTTTAAGATATAGCCACTAAATTTGGTGACAAGAAAGGTGATGACGTCCTCCAAAAACCGCATCAAATGTTGGATGACACTCCCACCTATATGACCCCCAGCCCCCCACCTTTTGAAAACTGGTATGCGTATATCTTCCACAGTTTTTGAGCTAGAGTAACCAACTTTAAAAATATTGATGCCACATCCACCAATACCACCCGCAACGTTTTCACTTGTTATTTTTGAAATCTACGGTGCAACGTAACCGATTATGATGATATTTTTACTGATAATTATCTGATTTTAATCAAAGTTATGTTAAAGACTCTAAAGGACTTTCTAAAATTTTCAAATTCAAAATTTGGTTGTTGTCAATAACTATTTGGAATCTTTAGGATTTCACGAAGAGTTATTATTTTTTTAAAACAAATAAACTGCGTATAATTAACTTACATGAACATGAAAGCCAAATCGAAGTCATTGATCTCATACATGGGTGTGACAGAAACCAAAACCATCCGAAAACTAATCAAAAACTTAAAGTTAGTGACAGGGACTTGTTCAAGATGGTTTGAAATCTCTGTAAATAATAGTAAAGTTTTACTTACTTTAAGCAATATAAGACGTTTAACGAAAAACAACTATGCATTTTGGAAAGGTCATTTCTAGTTAAGTTGCACACTGCAAACAAATGTTTTATTTCATTATGTTTTTTTTTTAATAAATCTCTAACAAACCCCTAAAACAATTTGCCATTCGGTGTAAGCGTGCAAAGCTGTCCCTAACCAGAAAAGTGCCACCTTGTTCGGATAACAATATCTATTTTTCGGAGTCTTCAATAAGGTTCTATTTAAGATACTTTTTGGCGTTATAAAAACATAGAAATCCTACTTAAATGTTACATAATCGCATGATTGAGCATTGCACAGTTTATTGTACATTTAACAAAGTTATTGCAGCAAACATTTTATGATTATGTGGCAACTTTTACAGAGTTCGTTATGAGTGTGAGTATCTACAGTAAGAAGAAGAACGTTTTTTTTGAAAAGTCATTGGCTGCGTTCAGGGAACTAAGCGGTTATAAAGCTGCTTACTAAGCGCTTAGTGCTAATCGCTGAAAACTTGTGAACGCACTGCTTAGTTGATCATCTGATTATCATTATCGATATGTAAATATTAGTAATTGCATGGTGTTTATCGACAGCTTCCTCATAAGTAGTAAAAATGGCTGAAAATGGTAAGTTCAATTGGTTCTGTTTATTTAGATATAATAATTAAATTCTAACAATTTGCTTATTTTATACGACTATTTACAGAAGTAGAAAGTACTAAAAACGTTTGGGAGTCATCTAAAACCAAACTTCTACTGAATTCGTACTTGGAATAGTTGTCGAAATTCCGTGATCCTAAAATAAAAATAAAAATGGTTTGGCGCGAAATAACAGAAGAGTTGCAAAACCATGGGTACACCGATGTAAATCCAGGAGCCTTGCAATGTTGAATCTATCACCCACGGCCAAAAATGATTCCTGTTTACCAATAAGCCATAAACAAAACATCAATTTTTTTTAATTGGAATATCAGGGAAGAGTTTGTAATGTACCCACCTAGGCTGATAAATATAAAATATACGCATGCCTCACGGATTAGGGTATTCTATTATATATGCTACCGGGATATAGAAAATATAGCAATGTATACCCCGTCCTCGCACAAAGTGGTACTGCCTGAGTTATGCTGAAAGAGAAGAAGATCGATTGGGACACGACTAGCAAAACAGCCTGTGGGGGGGTTCTTGACCTTTTCAATCTTCAACCTCAGGTTACATAAAATTTTTTTTAATACATGTCCCTTGCCTTTTTAGTAGAAAGTAAATCACAATATAGAACACAACACGACCGAAATATATGTTATCAATCAAGACACAAAGACGCACTGCAAAGTTTGATATACTTAGCATTAGTGTAACTGCAATGCGTGGGCTGCTTGTTGTTATAGCAGCAGCGTGTCACAACCCTCCCTACCGTTGAGCTTTCTTGCACGCAGAAATTAACCCGAAAACTCCCAAAATTGGTTACACCTGTTACTACCCCACCTTCACATCACTTCAAGGAAAATACAGACTCAATTATTTGCAATGATGCTCCGACCAAAAGTAGATTCACTTTTCTTTACAAAGTGAAGGCGTGTCAAAACTTAACGCCAGATTTGATTTTAAAGTTCACGAAGACACGACTGCTCCGATGTGTGGTCAGGTTGGAAAAGAAAAAACCATGCCACCGGATTTACCCATTAACCTCCTGAGCTTAGGCTGTCAAACTACGTGCTATACCGAAGGTCAAGCGTTCATAGTTGCATTGTACTTGATCGATGCTTGCTACCATGGTTCTGAACTCAGCTAATTTGAATATCGTAAGCCGCGCTTAATGTATGTTTAACTTCAAATTTTCAAATTGCCAGGTTAAATTAAAAAAAAATTTTTATATTCTTTTTCCCTTCAAAAAAATATATATATGATTATAATGGTACTCTACAAGCCTGGATAATAAGCCAGGTTTTTACCTAGGGCAGATTAGCCTGAAAACCGAACAACGACAAGAGTACCATTACTGCCGAATGTCTTTGGCGTGAAAGGTACCAACAAGCCGTCCTTGTAAATCCTCTAACACATATGTGGAATTTCCAACCTTCTCTCGCACGCGTGCTTTTACAAAGAGGGGACATAATTTTGCAGAAATATTTTTCTCAAAGTTACTTTGAATGAAGTTTCTACGTAATACCTCTTGGCCTACTGTGAAATTTCTTTTGTTTGATCTCAAATTATATTGTTTGGATTGTTGCTCATATGCGTCTGTTATTTTATGTTTAATTTTATCCCTTAATAATCTAAGTTTATCTTCTCGCTTGAGTGGTGCAATAGATTCATGTATCAAGTTTAAATTTCGCAATAATTTATACGTTGACCCATGCGTAATGATGTTAAATCCATAAATTGCATAATAAGGTGCCATTCCAATACTTTGGTGACAAGTATTTCGCAAAGCACAGCTAATGCTTGATATATTTTTGTCCCAATCCCTTATGTATGTATCGCCAGTCAGATATGCTCGCATAGCAGAAATTACTGATCTGTTAACGCGTTCAGAAGCGTTTGCCTGAGGCGAGTATAAAGCAGTGCAAAGGTGCTTAATACCGAAAGACTCAAGAAAACTTTTAAACTCTCTTGCTTTAAATTGCTTTCCATTATCACTTATAATAATTTCAGGCACACAGTACGCAGAAAACACATTATTCTGAAGATATTTGATAATATTTAATGAAGTAAATTTTTTCAATGGACAAAGCCAATGAAATTTAGAAAAATGATCTAAGACAATCAGCAAACCTATATTTCCTTGTCTACTTCTTGGATATGGTCCTAGGAGATCGATGTACAATCTCTGAAAGGGTCTATCAGATTCGGATTGTTTTCCCATGGGCGGTCACAAAACATAATTGGGAGCTTTAGTTGTCTTACAAACCTCGCAAGCCCTCACATAGTCTCTTATCTGTTTAACCATTCCAGGCCAATAAAAATGTCTTCTCACCAAGTCAATAGTTTTACTCATGCCACCATGAGCTGATTCTGCACCATCATGCATGCGAACGATGACATCATGCGTCAGACTTGCTGGTAACCATAGTTTCCACATCGCCAACTGAACAGCCTCCGTTCCATCATCGTGTTCAGTCCGTATGTATACCAAATTGTCTACAATTTTGACGTCTGGATATTTATCTTCCTCTGCTAGTATTCGTGATTGCAATTCTTTATATTCTGCATCTTGGAAACTGGGTGACTGTAGGTTTACAAGAAGGCCATTGCACTCTATGCTAGCTATTTCTTCATTGTATACGCGTGACAACGCGTCTGGAACGATATGATCTCTTCCCTTACGGTGACTAATTGAAAAGTGATAACCCTGCAATTGCATTGCCCACCTCGCAAGTCTTCCTTTTAAATTTGCCTGTTTCATAAGCCAAATGAGGCTTGCATGATCAGTGATCACTTCAAACTCCTGTAACTCAAGATAACATCTAAACTTCTCAATTGCAGTTAAAGCAGCTAAACATTCTCTTTCTGTTACACTATAGTTGCGTTGCGCTGTATTTAGTTTTTTGTTCATGTATGCGATTGGTTTTTCATCGCCATTTTTGTCGCGCTGTGTTAACACAGCACCTATTCCGTAATCGCTTGCATCACAATGCAAATAAAATTTTTGTGAAAAATCAGGATTCTGTGAAATTGGAGCGGATGTTAGCATTTGTGAAATGCGTTTTGAGCATCCTCTGTTAGAGGGTATGCATCTTTTTTGCTAACTTCATTTATCTTACTAGCGTCTAGGTAGAGCCGAATTTTTCCTGGTTTGATAACCATACGCATGGGTGAACTCCACGCACTAAATGATGGCTCGATTACTCCCAACTCCAGCATACGATCAACCTCATGAAATATTAGCTTCTCAACAGCAGGAGAAACCGGGTAAAATCGCTGTTTGACTGCTTTTGCGTTTCCTATGTCGATTTCATGCGTCACCAAGGAAGTGTGTCCAAGGCCTTGTTCTTCAAAACTGGGAAATAATTCAACTACCTCGCTAAGTTGATGCTGCTGTAGTCTTGTCAAAGGATATTTTAGATTATCCTCACTGCACGAAAAGATATCTTTTGTAGCTTCTATGCAAGATACTAAACCTGGTGCTAAATTAAAGGCCTTCCAAAAGTCTATGCCCAAAATTACTCTCTTATCCAATGACGGAATTACGAATAATTTAAGAGCGTTACTTGTTTCGTTGTACACGATGTTGACTCTTATATATCCCTTAACTAAGTGCGCTTTGCCGTCCGCTGTTTTAACTCTAGATGAAATGCTTTTGAATTCCAAATATTTACTCCAATCTATTTGAGCCAGGTCTGACCCTATGCAACTTATGTAAGCTCCCGTATCCAAAAGACCAAGTTCTTCGAACCCTAAAAAGTTAACTGTAGCATAAAAGCGTCCATCCTTTTCACAATTTATAATTGAAGCTATTAGTAATTTACGATTTTTCTTAACTTCTTGCTAATAATTGACACCGCGATTCTTTTGCTTTCTCGCTTTGTTAGAAGATTTTTCGCCAAGTATCCTGTTTCGAGCGGCTTGATAATTTGCCGCACGTTCTTGATATGACTTGCTTAAAAATTTGTTTTGTATGTCCGGAAAATTTCTATCTCTATCGGATTTTAAAATAGTTATAGCTGTTTGAGTAGGTAGTGGTTGTTCAGTTGTAAAGTCTGATTTTGAGCCTACTACTGTTGAATCTATTTTAGCAATTACTGTGGGACCATTCGATTCAGTTGATCGAATGGGCCCTCCCTGAGGTTTTTCGACTTTTTGTTTAAACATGTGTTACACTGCGGCTTATAAATGTTTTTCGCACCACATCCGTAGCAAAACACATTTCTTGCCTGCAAGCACATATCCCAACAGTGTCCCTCTTGATCACAATTCCAACATATTAAGGTTCGTTTAATATGTTGGACCGCATCAATTTCCGTAACTCTGATTTCTTCATCGGTTTCCATATTCTCACTTGATTCGAGTACTGCCACCTGCTTTCTGGCTGCATAAGAATTAATAATTTTTTTCTGCGACTTTAAGCTAGCTTGTTCTGCTAACAAATTTTCTCGCATCCGACAAATTTTCCTTAATTGCCCTACAGAAGTAATTTCTTCGTACAGTATCTTATGTCTAATTTCCATACGTAAGTTTCGAATAAGAAGTTTAATTAAACGAGATTCTTCGAGCGGCCTGGTCAATCTAATTGCTATGCTCATTACGTTATCATAAAACTCATCAAAAGACTGAACTTTCTTGCTTTCGAGCTCGCATTTCTTCCTCAATTTCGTCATCTGTTTTAAAATCACCAAATTGCCTTTTAAGAGCGGTACAAAATTCTTGCCAATCATTCACGCCATTCTCCTTGCGATATTGCCAATACCATTCCCTTGCTTTTCCTGCTAGGAGACTATGTAAGTTCTTGCAAATCGACCTGAAATCGCTATTAAGAAAATCTTGAGTGAACGATCGAACTCTATACAAAAATTCATCAACTGGGAGTCCTTTTGCTGAACCGTCAGACTTTAAATTCCAGCTTTGAATCATGATGGTTATTTTCTCAGGCCCCAGTGAATAATGATTATCATTATCAGCCCCATTGCCAGCATTTCTTTGCCTAACACGTTGCTGAAGTATTTGGTTTACTGGCTCACTAGCCACAAACCTAGACTGTGGATTATTTATTGACAAAGCTGCTAGTTTGGTGTCTATAACGGATTCTAAGCGATGCATTAGATCTTCTATATTAATATCTCTGCCTCGAGATCCACCGTTATACGATGGTTCACTAATTGACTGAGCGTTTCCCAATTGCAATGCCTTAGGTCTTCCTTTGGGCTTCTTATTTGATGTTCTATTTATTTGCTCTTGTGTTTGCGCCCTAGTGTTATTTGCCCTAGGAATTGTTCCTGTAGTTTTTGTTGTTTCCACTACAGAATTTTCGTCACTCGAACCCACTTGTGCTTTTCTAATATCATTTGGATGAACTAGCTTTTTACAAGTGAAGTATTCCTTGTTATCTTCAATATATGCCAAAATGCAAGCCATATGAAAAATGTGGTCACACGGAGTAATACCGCAATCTTCATTGGATCCTACTTTTTGCATACAAATACTGCATTCAAATTCTGCTGAAAAGATCATTTTATGTTGATCTGTTGAGCGCGATATCTCTTTTGGCGAATGTGCAACGGGAGCCATTGTTAATTGTATTTTATTCATTTAAGTTTTTTTTTTTTTGATTCGATTTCTTGTCTACAAAATGTGCCAAGAATAATAAAATTTTATTAATGTTAATAACTTCCTTTCCGTGAATGCTTTTGAAGGGGGTAACTGTAGTTCCTATATTTTTGTTCGTGCTTAATTGATTTTTATGAAATGATAGAACAAGTAAAAAGAAATAATTTAACGGAGTGTAAGCTGCACTATGTCGTGGTTTGAGAGTACAAATTTCGAACTATTTCAAAATGTTTTGCATTCCACTCAAACTAGCTCTAATGCAATTCTTATTCAACCCTTTGATTAAATTATTTTTATCTATTTTAACACTTTTTACCATAACAAAATTCTCTGTGTATTCGCATAATCACTATTCATAAATCGCCGTTTATTTTCGGATCCAATCCAAAAATGTTTAACGAATTGTATGTAGTATTACTGCTGCACAATTGAAAATAAGTCACATCAGCTGAAAATAATAATACGCGTAATTACTACTTTGACTGACTAGGCTTAAATAAGTTCTGTGTGCTTACAATCAGGTTTAAGACAAGTAGATTAAAATAGCGCTAGAATTTGGTCACAGCCATCTATCTATTTCACTATCTTTGACTTACTTCTACCCGTTTATTGCAGCACTAACAATTTTTAAACACATAAGAATAGGTGCAGCTTGGAACTATATAGAAACATGAGGAATTCAAGCAGTTCATAGAAAAACTGTCTAAATAGACACACGTTGTTGGGCGCCAAATATGTAATGTACCCACCTAGGCTGATAAATATAAAATATACGCATGCCTCACGGATTAGGGTATTCTATTATATATGCTACCGGGATATAGAAAATATAGCAATGTATACCCCGTCCTCGCACAAAGTGGTACTGCCTGAGTTACGCTGAAAGAGAAGAAGATCAATTGGGACACGACTAGCAAAACAGCCTGTGGGGGGGTTCTTGAACTTTTCAATCTTCAACCTCAGGTTACATAAAATTTTTTTTAATACACGTCCCTTGCCTTTTTAGTAGAAAGTAAATCACAATATAGAACACAACACGACCGAAATATATGTTATCAATCAAGACACAAAGACGCACTGCAAAGTTTGATATACTTAGCATTAGTGTAACTGCAATGCGTGGGCTGCTTGTTGTTATAGCAGCAGCGTGTCACAGCCCTCCCTACCGTTGAGCTTTCTTGCACGCAGAAATTAACCCGAAAACTCCCAAAATTGGTTACACCTGTTACTACCCCACCTTCACATCACTTCAAGGAAAATACAGACTCAATTATTTGCAATGATGCTCCGACCAAAAGTAGATTCACTTTTCTTTACAAAGTGAAGGCGTGTCGAAACTTAACCCCAGATTTGATTTTAAAGTTCACGAAGACACGACTGCTCCGATGTGTGGTCAGGTTGGAAAAGAAAAAACCATGCCACCGGATTTACCCATTAACCTCCTGAGCTTAGGCTGTCAAACTACGTGCTATACCGAAGGTCAAGCGTTCATAGTTGCATTGTACTTGATCGATGCTTGCTACCATGGTTCTGAACTCAGCTAATTTGAATATCGTAAGCCGCGCTTAATGTATATTTAACTTCAAATTTTCAAATTGCCAGGTTAAATTAAAACAAAATTTTTATATTCTTTTTCCCTTCAAAAAAAATATATATATGATTATAATGGTACTCTACAAGCCTGGATAATAAGCCAGGTTTTTACCTAGGGCAGATTAGCCTGAAAACCGAACGACAAGAGTACCATTACTGCCGAATGTCTTTGGCGTGAAAGGTACCAACAAGCCGTCCTTGTAAATCTTCTAACACATATGTGGAATTTCCAACCTTCTCTCGCACGCGTGCTTTTACAAAGAGGGGACATAATTTTGCAAAAATATTTTTCTCAAAGTTACTTTGAATGAAGTTTCTACGAAATACCTCTTGGCCTACTGTGAAATTTCTTTTCTTTGTTCTCAAATTATATTGTTTGGATTGTTGCTCATATGCGTCTGTTATTTTATGCTTAATTTTATCCCTTAATAATCTAAGTTTATCTTCTCGCTTGAGTGGTGCAATGGATTCATGTATCAAGTTTAAATTACGCAATAATTTATAAATCCATAAATTGCATAATAAGGTGCCATTCCAATACTTTGGTGACAAGTATTTCGCAAAGCACAGCTAATGCTTGATATATTTTTGTCCCAATCCCTTATGTATGTATCGCCAGTCAGATATGCTCGCATAGCAGAAATTACTGATCTGTTAACGCGTTCAGAAGCGTTTGCCTGAGGCGAGTATAAAGCAGTGCAAAGGTGCTTAATACCGAAAGACTCAAGAAAACTTTTAAACTCTCTTGCTTTAAATTGCTTTCCATTATCACTTATAATAATTTCAGGCACACCGTACGCAGAAAACACATTATTCTGAAGATATTTGATAATATTTAATGAAGTAAATTTTTTCAATGGACAAAGCCAATGAAATTTAGAAAAATGATCTAAGACAATCAGCAAACCTATATTTCCTTGTCTACTTCTTGGATATGGTCCTAGGAGATCGATGTACAATCTCTGAAAGGGTCTATCAGATTCGGATTGTTTTCCCATGGGCGGTCACAAAACATAATTGGGAGCTTTAGTTGTCTTACAAACCTCGCAAGCCCTCACATAGTCTCTTATCTGTTTAACCATTCCAGGCCAATAAAAATGTCTTCTCACCAAGTCAATAGTTTTACTGGTCTGGAACGATATGATCTCTTCCCTTACGGTGACTAATTGAAAAGTGATAACCCTGCAATTGCATTGCCCACCTCGCAAGTCTTCCTTTTAAATTTGCATGTTTCATAAGCCAAATGAGGCTTGCATGCTCAGTGATCACTTCAAACTCCTGTAACTCAAGATAACATCTAAACTTCTCAATTGCAGTTAAAGCAGCTAAACATTCTCTTTCTGTTACACTATAGTTGCGTTGCGCTGTATTTAGTTTTTTGCTCATGTATGCGATTGGTTTTTCATCGCCATTTTTGTCGCGCTGTGTTAACACAGCACCTATTCCGTAATCGCTTGCATCACAATGCAAATAAAATTTTTGTGAAAAATCAGGATTCTGTGAAATTGGAGCGGATGTTAGCATTTGTGAAATGCGTTTTGAGCATCCTCTGTTAGAGGGTATGCATCTTTTTTGCTAACTTCATTTATCTTTCTAGCGTCTAGGTAGAGCCGAATTTTTCCTGGTTTGATAACCATACGCATGGGTGAACTCCACGCACTAAATGATGGCTCGATTACTCCCAACTCCAGCATACGATCAACCTCATGAAATATTAGCTTCTCAACAGCAGGAGAAACCGGGTAAAATCGCTGTTTGACTGCTTTTGCGTTTCCTATGTCGATTTCATGCGTCACCAAGGAAGTGTGCCCAAGGCCTTGTTCTTCAAAACTGGGAAATAATTCAACTACCTCGCTAAGTTGATGCTGCTGTAGTCTTGTCAAAGGATATTTTAGATTATCCTCACTGCACGAAAAGATATCTTTTGTAGCTTCTATGCAAGATACTAAACCTGGTGCTAAATTAAAGGCCTTCCAAAAGTCTATGCCCAAAATTACTCTCTTATCCAATGACGGAATTACGAATAATTTAAGAGCGTTACTTGTTTCGTTGTACACGATGTTGACTCTTATATATCCCTTAACTAAGTGCGCTTTGCCGTCCGCTGTTTTAACTCTAGATGAAATGCTTTTGAATTCCAAATATTTACTCCAATCTATTTGAGCCAGGTCTGACCCTATGCAACTTATGTAAGCTCCCGTATCCAAAAGGCCAAGTTCTTCGAACCCTAAAAAGTTAACTGTAGCATAAAAGCGTCCATCCTTTTCACAATTTATAATTGAAGCTATTAGTAATTTACGATTTTTCTTAACTTCTTGCTAATAATTGACACCGCGATTCTTTTGCTTTCTCGCTTTGTTAGAAGATTTTTCGCCAAATATCCTGTTTCGAGCGGCTTGATAATTTGCCGCACGTTCTTGATATGACTTGCTTAAAAATTTGTTTTGTATGTCCGGAAAATTTCTATCTCTATTGGATTTTAAAATAGTTATAGCTGTTTGAGTAGGTAGTGGTTGTTCAGTTGTTAAGTCTGATTTTAAGCCTACTACTGTTGAATCTATTTTAGCAATTACTGTGGGACCATTCGATTCAGTTGATCGAATGGGCCCTCCCTGAGGTTTTTCGACTTTTTGTTTAAACATGTGTTACACTGCGGCTTATAAATGTTTTTCGCACCACATCCGTAGCAAAACACATTTCTTGCCTGCAAGCACATATCCCAACAGTGTCCCTCTTGATCACAATTCCAACATATTAAGGTTCGTTTAATATGTTGGACCGCATCAATTTCCGTAACTCTGATTTCTTCATCGGTTTCCATATTCTCACTTGATTCGAGTACTGCCACCTGCTTTCTGGCTGCATAAGAATTAATAATTTTTTTCTGCGACTTTAAGTTAGCTTGTTCTGCTAACAAATTTTCTCGCATCCGACAAATTTTCCTTAATTGCCCTACAGAAGTAATTTCTTCGTACAGTATCTTATGTCTAATTTCCATACGTAAGTTTCGAATAAGAAGTTTAATTAAACGAGATTCTTCGAGCGGCCTGGTCAATCTAGTTGCTAAGCTCATTACGTTATCATAAAACTCATCAAAAGACTGAACTTTCTTGCTTTCGAGCTCGCATTTCTTCCTCAATTTCGTCATCTGTTTTAAAATCACCAAATTGCCTTTTAAGAGCGGTACAAAATTCTTGCCAATCATTCACGCCATTCTCCTTGCGATATTGCCAATACCATTCCCTTGCTTTTCCTGCTAGGAGACTATGTAAGTTCTTGCAAATCGACCTGAAATCGCTATTAAGAAAATCTTGAGTGAACGATCGAACTCTATACAAAAATTCATCAACTGGGAGTCCTTTTGCTGAACCGTCAGACTTTAAATTCCAGCTTTGAATCATGTTGGTTATTTTCTCAGGCCCCAGTGAATAATGATTATCATTATCAGCCCCATTGCCAGCATTTCTTTGCCTAACACGTTGCTGAAGTATTTGGTTTACTGGCTCACTAGCCACAAACCTAGACTGTGGATTATTTATTGACAAAGCTGCTAGTTTGGTGTCTATAACGGATTCTAAGCGATGCATTAGATCTTCTATATTAATATCTCTGCCTCGAGATCCACCGTTATACGATGGTTCACTAATTGACTGAGCGTTTCCCAATTGCAATGCCTTAGGTCTTCCTTTGGGCTTCTTATTTGATGTTCTATTTATTTGCTCTTGTGTTTGCGCCCTAGTGTTATTTGCCCTAGGAATTGTTCCTGTAGTTTTTGTTGTTTCCACTACAGAATTTTCGTCACTCGAACCCACTTGTGCTTTTCTAATATCATTTGGATCAACTAGCTTTTTACAAGTGAAGTATTCCTTGTTATCTTCAATATATGCCAAAATGCAAGCCATATGAAAAATGTGGTCACACGGAGTAATACCGCAATCTTCATTGGATCCTACTTTTTGCATACAAATACTGCATTCAAATTCTGCTGAAAAGATCATTTTATGTTGATCTGTTGAGCGCGATGGCTCTTTTGGCGAATGTGCAACGGGAGCCATTGTTAATTGTATTTTATTCATTTAAGTTTTTTTTTTTTGATTTGATTTCTTGTCTACAAAATGTGCCAAGAATAATAAAATTTTATTTATGTTAATAACTTCCTTTCCGTGAATGCTTTGGAAGGGGGTAACTGTAGTTCCTATATTTTTGTTCGTGCTTAATTGATTTTTATGAAATGATAGAACAAGTAAAAAGAAATAATTTAACGGAGTGTAAGCTGCACTATGTCGTGGTTTGAGAGTAGAAATTTCGAACTATTTCAAAATGTTTTGCATTCCACTCAAACTAGCTCTAATGCAATTCTTATTCAACCCTTTGATTAAATTATTTTTATCTATTTTAACACTTTTTACCATAACAAAATTCTCTGTGTATTCGCATAATCACTATTCATAAATCGCCGTTTATTTTCGGATCCAATCCAAAAATGTTTAACGAATTGTATGTAGTATTACTGCTGCACAATTGAAAATAAGTCACATCAGCTGAAAATAATAATACGCGTAATTACTACTTTGACTGACTAGGCTTTAATAAGTTCTGTGTGCTTCCAATCAGGTTTAAGACAAGTAGATTAAAATAGCGCTAGAATTTGGTCACAGCCATCTATCTATTTCACTATCTTTGACTTACTTCTACCCGTTTATTGCAGCACTAACAAATTTTAAACACATAAGGAGAATAGGTGCAGCTTGGAACTATATAGAAACATGAGGAATTCAAGCAGTTCATAGAAAAACTGTCTAAATAGCCACACGTTGTTGGGCGCCAAATATGTAATGTACCCACCTAGGCTGATCAATATAAAATATACGCATGCCTCACGGATTAGGGTATTCTATTATATATGCTACCGGGATATAGAAAATATAGCAATGTATACCCCGTCCTCGCACAAAGTGGTACTGCCTGAGTTATGCTGAAAGAGAAGAAGATCGATTGGGACACGACTAGCAAAACAGCCTGTGGGGGGTTCTTGAACTTTTCAATCTTCAACCTCAGGTTACATACAATTTTTTTTAATACATGTCCCTTGCCTTTTTAGTAGAAAGTAAATCACAATATAGAACACAACACGACCGAAATATATGTTATCAATCAAGACACAAAGACGCACTGCAAAGTTTGATATACTTAGCATTAGTGTAACTGCAATGCGTGGGCTGCTTGTTGTTATAGCAGCAGCGTGTCACAACCCTCCCTACCGTTGAGCTTTCTTGCACGCAGAAATTAACCCGAAAACTCCCAAAATTGGTTACACCTGTTACTACCCCACCTTCACATCACTTCAAGGAAAATACAGACTCAATTATTTGCAATGATGCTCCGACCAAAAGTAGATTCACTTTTCTTTACAAAGTGAAGGCGTGTCGAAACTTAACGCCAGATTTGATTTTAAAGTTCACGAAGACACGACTGCTCCGATGTGTGGTCAGGTTGGAAAAGAAAAAACCATGCCACCGGATTTACCCATTAACCTCCTGAGCTTAGGCTGTCAAACTTCGTGCTATACCGAAGGTCAAGCGTTCATAGTTGCATTGTACTTGATCGATGCTTGCTACCATGGTTCTGAACTCAGCTAATTTGAATATCGTAAGCCGCGCTTAACGTATATGTCGGATTTGAGATATTAGCAGTATTCATAATTATAAACTTACTTATTCTTTCGTAGCACAGCAAGTTCTGTTCGTGTCAATGCCGCTTTCTGAACTGCCCTCTGCAAAACCACAACGCACCATCGTCGCGCTTTACTAGTGATTTTACTCAAAGTGCCTAACGGCGCTTCTCAGTTCGCGGAATACGATCAGACCTCACTCAGTAACAGTCGCTCCATTGCTGCTACTATGCTAACTCGCTCTTAATTGCGCATTTGCAGACCAAGGCAGCGCCGCATATGCCGCCTATGCGTCGCCTACTTTATATGACGCTCTAATACATACACTGGTCTACAAAACATTAGCGCTCTGACACATGCATATACACTAATCTACAAAGTACATGTACTAGCGCTCCGACACGGCCTTCCTGACAACTCACACGTCCTCGTGTGTTGACTTTAAATCACAATATTCTCAAACGTCAGTTATTATTGATTTTTATTGTTTACAAACATTTCATTAGTTTTTATACTCGATACCGAAGGTAAAGAGTATATTGAGTTTGTGCAATGTCCGTCATGGTGTCCGTCCGTCTGTCCGTCTGTATGTTCGCAACTTTTTTCCACACCCTTCAAGCTAGAGACTGGAATCTTTCCAATTCTCTTTATCCATGGGATAGTAAATTAAAGTGTCAAGATGGGGGTTCTACGATAACTGGGGGGCTGGCAAATCGATAAATTCGATAACTCAAAACCGATAAATCCACATATTTCGCACATCCTTACAGCTAGAACTACCAAATTTGGTAAGAAGATAGCTACTAGCAATCCCCAAAAAACTGCATCAAAAATTTTGGAGCCACGCCCCCATTCCGCCCCCAGCCCCCCGCATTTTGAAATCAGAAAAGCCTATATCTCCCACAGTTTTTGAGCTATAGCCACCAAATTTGGTGCCAAGATAGGTGATGATAGCCCCCCAAAAAACTGCATCAAAAGTTTGGATGCCACGCCCACCGATACTGCCCTAGCCGCCCCCATCCACCCCAACGCTTCGTCAAAAACGGGAATGCGTGTATCTTCGAGAGTAGTGGAGCTAGAACCACCAAATTTGGTAGGAAGATTGCTGGCAACGACCCCCAAAAATCTGCATCAAATTTTTGGAGCCACGCCCCGCTTTCCCCACCTTTTACAAACTTTGAGCTAGAGTCACCAAATTTGGTATGAAGATAGCAATTGACATTCCACAAAGATCTGCATCAAAAATTTGGATGCCACTACCACCCATACCGCCCCCAGCCCCCCCTTTCCCCACTTTTACAAACTTTGAGCTAGAGTCACCAAATTTGGTATGAAAATAGCAATTGACATTCCACAAAGATCTGCATCAAAAATTTGGATGCCATGCCCACCCATACCACCCCCAGCTCCCCTTCCCCACTTTTTACAAACTTTGAGCTAGGGTCACCAAATTTGGTATGAAGATAGCAATTGACATTCCACAAACATCTGCATCAAAAATTTGGATGCCACGTCCACCCATACCACCCCCAGCCCCCCTTCCCCACTTTTTACAAACTTTGAGCTAGGGTCACCAAATTTGGTATGAAGATAGCAATTGAAATTCCACAAACATCTGCATCAAAAATTTGGATGCCACGTCCACCCATACCACCCCCAGCCTCCCTTTCCCCTCTTTTTACAAATTTTGAGCTAGAGTCAACATATTTGGTATGAAGATAGCAATTGACATTTCACAAAGATCTGCATCAAAAATTTTGATGCCACAACTACCCATACTGCCCCCAGCCCCCCTTTCCCCACCTTTTACAAACTTTGAGCTAGTCACCAAATTTGCAACGAAGACAGCTTGTGGCATCCCCATCTGCATAGGAAAATCTTTAAGGCAGCGTACACCCCTGCCGCATCCGTACCCCTCTGCAATCAGGCCTTTTTTTACCGGTTTAATACTGGTATCGAGTATGCCGCAGTCGGTTGCGTCCGACTGCAACGTATCCACTTGTTCTTCATATAAAATTTGAGACATTCAGACAAAATAAGCAAAGTAGTTTCTTAACAACATATTATAAATTCTTTTCATTACATTTTCTTCTTAACCATACTTATCAATTCATACTAAGCTAATAAGCTTCATTCACTGGTGTATTTCCTTTTACACCCATTGGCCGACCCCCGCCATAACATGTCCTTCTGTTATGGTGCGGTCACCACAGACCCCCGCCATAACATGTCCATCTGTTATGGTGCGGTCTTTATGTCCCCTCTTGGGATTTCAATGCACCTACCGTGCCATCCATATCTTTTTTCCCCACTTGGGAATCCAAGGCACTTACTGTACCATCATTATCTTTATTTCCCACTTGGGAATCAGACGCATCTTCTCTAAAATCGTCCAAATTTTCATCTACTTCATTACTTATTTGTCTATTCGGCAATGCCCTCAAATATTCGTGCGCATACTTATAAGTTCTTTTGCTAGTTAATGACTTTAAAATGTAACGATCTCCATCTAGTAGTTCGATTATTTCAAACGGACCTTTAAATTTTGGGTCAAGTTTCGTTTGGTGACGCTCTTCGTTTTTCAGCAACACATGGTCTCCTACATTATATTTTATTATTTTTGCCTTGTTCTTATCAAACCTACATTTGTCGTAATGAGCATTAGCTTCCATGTTTCCCTTAGCTAGTTTTCTTTATGATTCCCTATCAATTAAATTTTCCTCTTCTTCGCCGATTGGCAATAAACCGAAAGGTCGAGCGTCCCGACCGATTAGCATTTCCAATGGGCTGACTTTGGTGACCCGATTGGTCGTGCAATTCATTGCCAACTGTACTTCGTTTAAGGCATCTTGCCACGACCTCTGACTAGTCTCGACGGCGGTCAACATACTCTTAAGCGTGCTCATTATACGTTCTACTTGGCCGTTTGCCCTGCTCGCGCCTGTAGCAATTAAGTGTAACTCAATTTTTTGTGAAGAACAAAATTCACGAAATCCTGTGCTTGCAAAGTTACGACCCTGATCCGCTATAATTCGTGTAGGCACACCAAACAAACACACGACGGCTTTAACGGCTTTTATAGAGCTTTCTGTGTCAATGTTTAAGGTGTGATGAAAATAAACAAATTTTGTGAACGCATCTACCAAAACAATTACGTACTCCTTTAAATCGTTCTTCCCACTCATTTTACCCGTTATGTCTATATGCACTGTGTGCCATGGAATATCTACCTTAGGAATCGGATGTAATTCGGCCTGTATTTTTCCAACTGGTGGCTTGGCCAATTTACAGGTGATGCAATTTTCAACAAATCTACGAACGTACTTCGACATATTTTCGAACCAATAAAATCCATAAACTTTATCCAACGTTTTTTCCCAACCTAAATGCATAATGGATTCGTGGACGTGATTAATCACTGCCCATCTAAATGCCCTAGGGATTACGGGTAAACATTTGGTTTTACCGTTTCTTTGTATTTTTTTATATAAAACTCCTTTTCTCAATTCATACGTTTTATCTAAATTTTCCGGCAATTCGTTATTTTTTAGCTTAGTTGACAATTCTGCTACCTCAGGATCACGTTGTTGCTCAGAAAGTATCCAGTTATCAGTTACCTCAGTCAATTCAACCCGTTTTTCAACTATTTTTTCCACACTCCTACATTCTTTAATCAGCGGATTCCTTGATAAAAAATCGACGTGTGCCATTCGATCTGCTTTTGTATATTGGATATCAAAAACAAATGACTGTAGAAAAGCCCACCATCGATGCACCCTCGGTAATAGGTCCGATTTAGTACGACTGGCTTTCAGCGAATTGCAATCAGTAAATACAACAAACTTACGCCCCTGCAAATAATGACGAAAATATTTAATGGCATTGACGAGTGCCAAAGTTTCAAGTTCGTACGAGCAGTATTTCGATTCCGCAGGTGACGTACATTTACTATAATATTCAACAACATGAGGCGTTTTATCTATTTTATGTAGTAATATTGCCCCATAGCCAATTGAGCTGGCATCTGTGTGTAATTCTATCGAATGTTGAGGGTTGAATATGGTAAGCACCGGCTCCTGGGTTAAAATATAAATTATTTTCGAGCGAATTCTTTCATGCTCTACCAGCCAAACGAAATCTGAGTTGTTCTTTGAGGTGAGCGAATACAATGGTTTTAAAATCTATGAAAATTTTGGCACAAACTGCCGAAAGTAAGAAGCTAGCCCTATAAATTGTCTCAATTGCGTTACCGTTTTTGGAGGTGGTAATTCTGTCAACGCTTGAATTTTGCGTGAATTAGGGCGAACTTTTCCATTGCTTACTTCATATCCAAGATATTCACTTTAGTTTTGAGGAAAGAACACTTTGTTACATTAAATGAAAATCCAGCCTTACTCAAAGTTTCTAACACAACCTGCAATCGGTCTAAAGCCTCATCCTTAGTTTCTGCCGCAATCAAAACATCATCGATGTACACGATGACGTATGTGTATGCCAGATTACCCAATGCTTTAATTATAGCGCGCTGAAACACAGATGGAGCGTTTTTTAAGCCAAAAGGCATAGCCAGAAATTCGTATTGTCCTTCGGGCGTGACAAAAGCGGTGCGCTCAATCGAATCTGGATGCACCGGTATTTGATAGAAACCGCTAGCCATATCAAGACATGAAAAATAGCTTGCCCCACGTAACCGAGCAATTTGATCTGAAATTAGAGGCAATGGGTACTTGTCTGCGACTGTGTTCTCATTCAAAGCACGGTAATCCACACAAAGACGATCACTACCATTCTTCTTCTTAACGAGCATCATTGGACTAGCGAAAGGCGAACAGCTGGTACGAATAATATTATATTTCAGAAGCTCATCGATTTTATGACGTACATGCTCTTTCTCGTCATCGCTAAGTCTATATGGACTGCGCTGCACTGTCTTTTGTGAATCTATCAACTTTATCTCCAAATGCCCTGTTGTTACGCGAGTCTGTGGTATTCCGTCTATAAATCGATCAGAATAGCGATATAAAATGTTTTTTAATGCCATCTTATCGGAGTCATTCAGGTCACCATCGGAATCTACAAGATTTTCGTAATTAACAAAAGTTACGACATCAACTCTTTTTGTTTTGGAAATACTGAATTTTTTGGCGTCTATTGTTACACTATAATATTTCGCGGCCAATTAAAACATCATAATTCAGGTATTTGTCCATTACAACGTGCAATAAAGTCTCAAGGCAATACTGTTCAATGTTTATATTAGAAAGAATTTGCATCGTACTGCAGATGGAGTCGTCACCTATGCCATTTAGTTTTACAATATTGTTTAGTCGTTTTCCCTTAAACTTAGCTGCAACACTTTCCTTAACCAATGAACATTCAGCTCCGGAGTCGAAGCAAAATGGAATGGACTCACCGGATACAGTTATTATTCCCTTTGGCGGGGCTACAGTGCAAAGGTCAACACGCTTCTCGAAGATCTTCTGGTTCCCGCTGGTTTTAGGACATGATGTAGCGTAATGGCCAATTTCGTTGCACTTGAAACATCGTATATTGGAACGATCTTTCACTCCAGAACTACTGCTTCCGTGCTGATTGTTTCCTTTTGCGTTCTTTTCTCTTTCCAGACGACTACGGCATTCGGCAAATTTATGGCCAATCTTACCGCAATAGTGACAGTTCACTTGGAACTTTGACTTCTTGCGCTCTGGGCCAGTTGAATATGCATCCTCTCCAGTGTTACGCTTCTTAAAAGCGTGGGCCTGCAGTTGTTGTTGTAACTCATTGCGGCTTGCAACGTTGGTGGTATATACCCAGCGTAACAAACTGTTGTCGATTTGCGCCAGGTGTGCCAACGCTACCGACACTGCGATTTCCTCCACGTCTTTAGCTTCCCACTTGGACATAAGGGACGTTACAATTCGACTGCCATATTCGGCGAATCCCTCACCAGATTTAGGGCGACTATTCAAAACGTTCAGTAGAATCGCTGAAGTTGTCTCCACTCCCACGAAGCGTTGAATAAACAGCTCTTTAAACTGTGTCCAGGTTATGCCTGCGAAACATATCTGGGATAACCATTGTGATGCGCTGCCGTCTAGCGCCTTGCTTAACGCTATCACAAGTGCACCGCCTTCTAGGATGTTTTCAGCAAAAATCAAGTCCACCGTGTTACACCATGCAGAGGCATCTGTTCCAACCCAATCGGGATTCGATTTTGGCAAAGCAACGTGGACAAGCCTTACATCTGCTACCGGCCTTGGAATATTCATGGACGTGATTATATCCATTAAATTCCGGTTCTGTGCTTCAAGGACTGCGAGGGTATGGCCCGAAACTTGATGTATAGGCTCAGCCGATCCCACTTCTGATGTCGGATTTGAGATATTAGCAGTATTCATAATTATAAACTTATTTATTCTTTCGTAGCACAGCAAGTTCTGTTCGTGTCAATGCCGCTTTCTGAACTGCCCTCTGCAAAACCACAACGCACCATCGTCGCGCTTTACTAGTGATTTTACTCAAAGTGCCTAACGGCGCTTCTCAGTTCGCGGAATACGATCAGACCTCACTCAGTAACAGTCGCTCCATTGCTGCTACTATGCTAACTCGCTCTTAATTGCGCATTTGCAGACCAAGGCAGCGCCGCATATGCCGCCTATGCGTCGCCTACTTTATATGACGCTCTAATACATACACTGGTCTACAAAACATTAGCGCTCTGACACATGCATATACACTAATCTACAAAGTACATGTACTAGCGCTCCGACATATATTTAACTTCAAAATTTCAAATTGCCAGGTTAAGTTAAAACAAAATTTTTATATTCTTTTTCCCTTCAAAAAAAAAATATATATGATTATAATGGTACTCTACAAGTTGCACACGGTTTTGCACATTAGTTTGGATAGCATTTAACAGACTCTGCAATGTTGACACATATGTATAAGATTATAAAAATTCTTAATGGTATATGTATATTTTTACATCGAATGTGGTTCTGTTCATCCGAAAGTGTTCAATAAATTGTACATCAGTATATCGTGGAATTGTTTCTTCATAAAATTGTTTATTCCTTTCGTTCAACATTTGCCTCTGGATTTTCTTTTCTTCGCAAGAAATCGATGGGTGAAACTCATCTTTCAACCCCATGACAACCTCACTTACATCAGTATCCTCGCAACAAAATTGCAGTAACATTCATTTTATTCTTTTTCTATCCATTTGCACAAAACAATAAACAGCTGTTCAATCACTAAGCGCAAAAGCAAACAAATTTTACGCTTACAAAGATGCCGGGCGCTGACTTAACATGTTTAAAGAGCGCTTACTAAGCAGAACGTTGAGCGAACGATTAATAAACATGTATTGTTAGCGCTTAGTTCCCTGAACGCAGCCATTGAGTTACGCTCGATCTTTTCTTTAGCCAACAAAACCAGAATTGTTATTCACGAAATTCTAACAACAGTTGACAAAGTCACAGGGCTGTCATGCAAATTAAGTTTCTTGGCGGGCAAAATAGTTCATATTTATTATACTCGTTACCGAAGGTAAAGAGTATATTGGTTTTGTGCAATGTCCGTCATGGTGCCTGTCCGTCTGTCCGTCCGTATGGTTGCAAGTTTTTTCCACACCCTTCAAGCTAGAGACTTGAAACTTTCCAATTCTCTTTATCTATGGGATAGTAAATTAAAGTGTCAAGATGGGGGTTCTACGATAACTGGGGGGCTGGCAAATCGATAAATTCGATAACTCAATCCTTAATAATGCCCTAGCCACCCATCCGCCCAACGCTTCGTGAAAAACGGGAATGCGTGTATCTTTTAGAGTTGTAGAGCTAGAGCCACCAAATTTTGTAGGAAGATAGCTGGCAACGACCTTCAAAAATCTGCACCAAAGTTTTGGAGCCACGCCCACCCATTCCGCCCCGTTTTCCCCACCATTTACAAACTTTGAGCTAAAGTCACCAAATGTGGTATGAAGATAGCAATTGACATCGCAAATAGATCTGCAGCAAAAATTTGGATGCCACGCCCACCCTTACCGCCCCCAGCCCCCCTTTCCCCACATTTTACAAACTTTGAGCTAGAGTCACCCAATTTGGTATGAAGATAGCAATTGACTTTCCATAAAGATCTGCATCCAAAATTTGGATGCCACACCCACCTATACCGCCCCCAGCCCCCCTATCACAACCTTTTACAAACTTTGAGCTAGAGTCACCAAATTTGGTATGTATATAGCAGTTGTCATTCCACAAAGATCTGCATCAAAAATTTGGATGCCACTCCCACCCATACCGCCCGCAGCCCCCCTTTCCCAACCTTTTACAAACTTTGAGCTAGAGTCACCAAATTTGGAAGGAAGATAGCTGGTGGCATCCTCATCTGCATCGGAGAATCTTTAAGGCAGCGTTCACCCCTGCCTCATCCATACCCCTTTGCAATCAGGCCTCTTTTTACCGGGTTTAATACAGGTAACGAGTATACCGCATTCGGTTGCGTACGACTGCAACGTTTCCACTTGTTTTGTATAAAATTACAAAAGATCAGTCCAGAAATATAATTATTTTCTTACTTATTAAAGATATAACACTAATGCCTTGCGGCTCCATTAAAAACAATGACGATAATAGCAGATACACTTAAGCCACAATTGTTTGTATGTGTGATTGGTATCAACTCTTCGTGACCATTCTTGTTTACTCACTCGCAAAAAAATTTACCGAAAAATACATCTCCCAAAGTTTGGTCACACCTACGGTTTGATTTTAGAGATTTGAAAATATGCTATAATCTAAATATTTGAATTTTTTTTTTTTTCAACCTTCGGCACTTACTTTAAGGAATATGTGGAGAGGTATAGTGGAGGCGGAGTATTAATGCGCACTGCTGCATAGGCCGCAGGCGGATGGGCAGTGGGATGATAGACAAAAGCGTATTCATTCAGCGATGTAAGATATGAAGGCGGAGGTGGTCGATGCTGGAACTCCGCATTAAGATAGTTGCCCTGCATTAAACGATTTGCGCATAGAGGACTGTTGCAGTTGCGGCACGTTTCCATGCGCCTTAAGCAAGGACAATCGTCGATATCATCCGGCAAAGTGAGACGCCAAATGGCACCGGATATGACCAGCAGGGAGACGCCAATGCCAATCATCAGCAGAGCCGCACTAAGGTACTGCGTAGAGTGTTCAATTAGGCCCGTGGAGCCCAGCACAATGCCGCCGAGGGTGCAGGCAACGCCTCCCAACGCAAAGATCCCGATGACAAAGGAAAGTGAAGGACGTGCAAACCATTTGCGAAAATTGTAGCTTAGTGGCGGGACACCCAGCTCTGCACTCAACGCACCATTGGCAGTGCCCGCAACAGATATGTTCATATTGGTGACAGTCAAGTTGCTGGCAAAATCACAACTGCCACCGGCTAGTGGTACAGCCACGTCCATGAGCGTCCTAAAAGAAAACACAAACATTATACATATGAGTTTTATGAGTTATTCGAATTTTGTCGTTAGAAATTACGGAGTTTCTTTGCATTCAATTGACGACCCATATCCTTTTTAATATAACAACGTTGGAGCTTCTCTGTATTTAAAAGCAAAATCTTATTTTCTTTCTGTTAACACATCTTTTTGTATAATAATTATCTTAATCGTTGTAGATTAAACTTTTCACGTGATCCTAAACAGTTTTACAAATTTGATAACTCTAAACGTAAGTCTTCTTGCTTGCCATCCTCAGTTCACCTTGATAATACGAAAGCCAGTTCGGATCAGGCAATAGCCGATCTATTTGCTGAGAATTTTCAATCAGTAAACTCATCGAATTTATATAGTATCAGTAATTCCTATCCTTTTCAAGTTCAAACGTCAAATTTCATATATGTTCCAGTAATTACTGAGTCTTCGCTCCTGAGTGAATTTAACTCTTATCAAACCTGGCTACTTGCCTGGTCCTGATGGAGTGCCAGGTTCTATACTTAGATACTGCGCGGATTCACTTTGTAAACCCTTAAATAAATTATTTAACTCTTCTGTTCACTCAACTGTGTTTCCTGATATATGGAAGGAATCCTTTATCATTCCATTCCATAAAAATTCTTCAAAGTCAAACGTTAAAAATTATAGGGTTAAGGCCCATTCCCAGCAGCTGCGAAACGTAATTTTTAGCTGCAACTCTATATAAAAAAAACAGTTGTCAGAAATTTTCGTGCATGCTTTCCGTTTTTAAATTCCCAGCAACCATCAGAAAAGTTCATCGATAGTTCCGATAGTGGAACAATTGTGGATTCCATAATCAGCTGTTCTTACAAACGGAATAATAGCTTCACAATTATTTCGTGCAGCAAACACAATGGACGCGCCAAAAAATTTAAAACGTAAGCGACTTGATAGCTTCTCTCGCGCTGACAAAATTGATTTATTCTCCTTAGAAGCATGAAAGCAGCTAATGCCATCGCGAAATCACTATTTTCCATGTTTTTTTCTTTAATTTTCTACAATTTGTTAACACAATGAGCAAATGAATCAAACAAGGTGACCAACAAATATTTACATTTTTCCATACAAATATTTGGCACAGCTGGTCACTCTAACTTTATGTGGAACCTAACGAAATAATTGAGCACTTTTCATAAATGAAATTTTTTTTTTGCTGGGAATGGGCCTTTATATCCAAAATGTCTGCCATTCCAAAAGACTTTGAAAAAATTATTTGTTCTCAACTGCAACACGGATGTAGATCAATTATATCGCCTTATCAACACGGTTTTGTTAGGCGTAAATCTACTACCACTAACCTTCTTGAATTCACTTCGCTTGTTATCAAAGGGTTTCAGGAAAAAATTCAAACTGACGTTGTTTATACCGATTTTAGTAAGGCATTTGATTCTGTTAGTCATTCTCTGTTGCTTAAAAATTTGAATATTATTGGATTTCCAGCAAAACTTATATTGTGGCTTTCGGAGTACTTGTGTGGTCGAACACAAAAAGTAGTTTTTAAATCGTCTGTATCTAAACCTATTTTAGTTACCTCTGGTATTCCCCAGGGTAGTCATCTTGGACCTTTGCTATTTAATATGTTTATTAACGATCTACCAGTTTTTATACTCGATACCGAAGGTAAAGAGTATATTGGTTTTGTGCAATGTCCGTCATGGTGTCTGTCCGTCTGTCCGTCCGTATGGTTGCAAGTTTTTTCCACACCCTTCAAGCTAGAGACTTGAAACTTTCCAATTCTTTTTATCTATGGGATAGTAAATTAAAGTATCAATATGGGGGTTCTACGATAACTGGGGGGCTGGCAAATCGATAAATTCGATAACTCAAAGCCGATAAATCCACATATTTCGCACATCCTTACAGTTAGAACTACCAAATTTGGTAAGAAGATAGCTACTAGCAACCCCCAAAAAACTGCATCAAAAATTTTGAAGCCACGCCTCCCCATTCCGCCTCCAGCCCCCCCGCATTTTAAAGTAAAAAAAGCCGATATCTCCCACAGTTTTTGAGCTATAGCCACCAAATTTGGTGCCAAGATAAGTGATGATGACCCCCTAAAAACTGCATCAAAAGTTTGGATGCCACGCCCACCGATACTGAATACTGGTAACGAGTATACCGCAGTCGGTTGCGTCCGACTGCAACGTTTCCACTTGTTTACATTGGTGCAATTTAAAAACTGTTTGATACATTTTTTGCAGTTTACTCAATGTTTTCACACACAAGTTCGTTGCCTTAGGTACATTCGAACTTCCATGTAAAGAATCTCAAGTGGTCAAAAAATAATTCGTTATAGAGAAAATTCGTTACAATCAACATGGTTCATTGGTTGAGCCAAATTGCAGTTTTCTGGGAATAAATACGTTATGTAGAAAACTAACGTTGTCGTAATATCGACGTTAAAGACAGTGTTTTGGTTTGTTGGTTTATTTGTTTATTGTCAACTAAGATCAGCTGACATTAAATCCAAATTAATTAGATTAAAATAAAATAAAAAAAAAAATGTCATTAAAATTAAATTATAAATAAATCTGAAAGTAAATTTAGGTAAAAAATTTATAAAGTTAACGTTAAAGCTCTGGGAAATTCAACAATAAAATGAGTGGTCCAACATTTGTGCGTGGATTGGGAAACACCCAGAAAAACCAAATCAGACCAGCGTTAGATTAGTAGTTAGTGGTAACTATTAGATGAAGAAACAAGTAAGAAGGCTCTATTCAGGACAGCCCGACTAGAAGATACCCTGAACCCAGTTGCAAAAACTAAATTAAATTGATATAAGACTTTGGTATACTGACTTAACTTCAATCGATTAAATGCGATATCTCCGGTGTTTCTTAACCGATTTGGACGAAAATTTCAGAAAAGATCTATCGTTACCCATTCTTTCAACTCTCATTTTTACATTTCCCAAATTCGATATTTTTTTGTTATCGATCACATGTGTATATCGGAAACTAGAACAGTTATCGATAATTTGAAGCAAACTTGTTCTGCTCATGGTATAGGAGAACTTATATCCCAAATCTGAAGTCTCTAGCTTTTGTAGCCTCTGAGATCCACGCGTTCATACAGACGGACAGACGGACAGACAGACGGACAGACGGACATGGCTAAATCGACTCGGCTATTGATGCTGATCAAGAATATATATACTTTATAGGGTCGGAGATGCTTCCTTCTGCCTGTTACATACTTTTGCAAAAAACCATTATACCCTTGTTTACCCATTTTATGGGTTAAGGGTATAAAAAGGATCGATCGTTTTAGTACTGGAATTGAGGTCTCCAAGGAGACAAGAGAATAAAGCTTGTTATAGTCAGAACATATAACACGAAATGGATCATGAATTAAATAGTTGCTCGAGCAACGATTCAGGCTAAGGGGTAAAAAGTTACGAGTAGCTCCAATTGGGACATTTAATTTAATTCGACTCAAAAGAACTGATACGTCGATTACACCGCTAAGTAGGTTAGTAATAAATAATAATCCATGCATAGTTCTACGGTTAGTAGGTTAGTAATAAATAATACTCCATGCATAGATCTACGGCTTAACAGAAAGGGAAGATTAATCAAAAGGAGTCTACTTGAATGCGGGGGTAGGCCAACTCCAGGAACCCAGTTAAAACTTCTAAGAGCAAATAGAAGGAATTTCTTCTGCACAGATTCAATTCTATCCTGGTGAATCGAGTATTGTGGAGACCACACACCAGATCCATACTCCAGGATGGGACGAATTAGGGATGTATAAAGCGTTTTAGTGGTGTAGGGATCGTTAAACTCTAATGAAGCCAATGACATTGGTGGCATTATTGACCATAGACGAAATATGAGAGTCAAACTTTAATTTAGGATCAATAATTTACATTTTGAACAATTTAAATTGAGTAAGTTAAAACGACACCAGGCCGACAGCGCACACAAATCGGACTCTAGTAAGTTAGACAGAGAAGCAACATTGTAGGTGAAACATAGTTTGACATCATCAGCAAACATATATACAAAAAAATAAGTAATAACAAGTGGAAACGTTGCAGTCGGACGCAACCGACTGCGGCATACTCGATACCAGTTGTAAAACCGGCTTGATTACGAAGAGGGGATGCTGCAGGGGTGTGCGCTGCCTTAAAGATACTCCGATGCAGATGGGGATGCCACCAGCTGTCTTCCTTCCAAATTTGGTAACTCTAGCTCAAGGTTTTTAAAAGGTGGGGAAAGGGGGCTGGGGACGGTATGGGTGAGCATGGCATCCAAATTTTGCTGCAGATCTTTGTGGAATGTCAATTGCTATCTTCATACCAAATTTGGTGACTCTAGTTCAAAGTTTGTAAAAGTGGGGATAGGGGGGATGGGGGCGGTATGGGTGAGCGTGGCATCCACATTTTTGCTGCAGATCTATGTGGGCTGTCAATAGCTATCTTCATACCAAATTGGTGACTCTAGCTCGAAGTTTGTAATAAGTGGGGAAAGGGGGCTGGGGACGGTATGGGTGGGCGTGGCATCCAAATTTGTGATGCAGATCTTTGTGGAATGTCAATTGCTATCTTCATACCAAATTTGGTGACTCTAGCTCGAAGTTTGTAAAAAGTGGGGAAAGGGTGGCTGGGGGCGGTATGGGTGGGCCTGTCATTCAAATTTTTGATGCAGATCTTTGTGAAATGTCAATTGCTATCTTCATACTAAATTTGGTGACTCTAGCTCGAAGTTTGTAAAAAGTGGGGAAAGGAGGACTGGGGGCGGAATGGGTGAGCCTGGCATTCAAATTTTTGATGCAGATCTTTGTGAAATGTCAATTGCTATCTTCATACCAAATTTGGTGACTCTAGCTCGAATTTTTTAATTTGTGGGGAGAGGGGGGCTGGGGGCGGTATGGGTGGGCGTGGCATCCAAATTTGTGATAAAGATCTTTATGAAATGTCAATTGCTATATACATACCAAATTTGGTGACTCTAGCTCAAAGTTTGTAAAGGTGTGGAATGGGGGGCTGGGGGCGGTATGGGTGGTATTGGCATCCAAATTTTTGTAGCAGATCTTTGTGGAATGTTAATTGCCATCTTCATACCAAATTTGATGAGTTAAGCTCAAAGTTTGTAAAAGGTGTGGTAAGGGTGGGCTGGGGGCGATAAGGGTGGGTGTGGCATCCAAACTTATGATGCAGATCTTTGTGAAATGTCAATTGCTATCTTCATACCAAATTTGGTGACTCTAGCTCGAAGTTTGTAAAAAGTGGGGAAAGGGTGGCTGGGGGCGGTATGGGTGGGCGTGGCATCTAAATTTGTGATAAAGATCTTTATGAAATGTCAATTGCTATATACATACCAAATTTGGTGACTCTAGCTCAAAGTTTGTAAAAGGTGGGGAAAGGGGGGCTGGGGGTGGTATAGGTAGGTGTGGCATCCAAATTTTTGATGCAGATCTTTGTGGAATGTCAATTGCTATCTAAATACCAAATTTGGTGACTCTAGCTCAAAGTTTGTGAAGGTGTGGAATGGGGGGCTGGGGGCGGTATGGGTGGTATTGGCATCCAAATTTTTGTAGCAGATCTTTGTGGCATGTTAATTGCTATCTTCATACCAAATTTGGTGACTCTAGCTCAAAGATTGTGAAAAGTGGGGAGAGGGGGGCCAGGGGTTGAATGGGTGGGCGTGGCATCCAAATTTTTGATGCAGATCTTTGTGAAATGTCAATTGCTATCTTCATACCAAATTTGGTGACTCTAGCTCAAAGATTGTGAAAAGTGGGGAGAGGGGGGCCAGGGGTTGAATGGGTGGGCGTGGCATCTAAATTTGTGATAAAGATCTTTATGAAATGTCAATTGCTATATACATACCAAATTTGGTGACTCTAGCTCAAAGTTTGTAAAAGGTGGGGAAAGGGGGGCTGGGGGTGGTATAGGTAGGTGTGGCATCCAAATTTTTGATGCAGATCTTTGTGGAATGTCAATTGCTATCTAAATACCAAATTTGGTGACTCTAGCTCAAAGTTTGTAAAGGTGTGGAATGGGGGGCTGGGGGCGGTATGGGTGGTATTGGCATCCAAATTTTTGTAGCAGATCTTTGTGGAATGTTAATTGCTATCTTCATACCAAATTTGATGAGTTAAGCTCAAAGTTTGTAAAATGTGGGGAAAGGGGGTGCTGGGGCCTTATGGGTGGGCGTGGAATCCAAATTTTTGATGCAGATCTTTGTGAAATGTCAATTGCTATCTTCATACCAAATTTGGTGACTCTAGATCGAAGTTTGTAAAAAGAGGGGAAAGGGGGACTGGGGGCGGTATGGGTGGGCGTGGCATCCAAATTTGTGATGCAGATCTATGTGGGATGTCAATTGCTATCTTCATACCAAATTTGGTGACTCTAGCTAAAAGTTTGTAAAAGGTGGGGAAAGGGGTGCGAAATGTGTGGGCGTGGCTCCAAAACTTTGATGCAGATTTTTGGGGGTCATGGCCAGCTATTTTCCTACCAAATTTGGTGGCTCTAGCTCTTCAACTCTGGAAGAGGGCGGCTAGGGCAGTATTGGTCGGCGTGGCATCCAATCTTTTGATGCAGTTTTTAGGTGGTCATCATCACCTATCTTGGCACCAAATTTGATGGCTATAGCTCAAAAACTGTGGGAGATATAGGCTTTTTTGACTTTAAAATGCGGGGTGGCTGGGGGCGGAATGGGTGGGCGTGGCTCCAAAATTTTTGATGCAGTTTTTTGGGGGTTGCTAGTAGCTATCTTCTTACCAAATTTGGTAGTTCTAGCTGTAAGGATGTGCGAAATATGTGGATTTATCGGTTTTGATTTATCGAATTTATCGATTTGCCAGCCCCCCAGTTATCGTAGAACCCCCATCTTGACACTTTAATTTACTATCCCATAGATAAAGAGAATTGGAAAGTTTCAAGTCTCTAGCTTAAAGGGTGTGGAAAAAACTTGCATACATACGGACGGACAGACGGACAGACGGTCAGACGGACAGACGGACAGACACCATGACGGACATTGCACAAAACTAATATACTCTTTACCTTCGGTATCGAGTATAACAAGTTGAAACGTTGCAGTCGGACGCAACCGACTGCGGTATACTCGTTACCTGTATAAAACCCGGTAAAAAGAGGCCTGATTGCAAATGGGTATGGATGAGGCAGGGGTGAACGCTGCCTTAAAGATTCTCCGATGCTGATGAGGATGCCACCAGCTATCTTCCTTCTTAATTTGGTGACTCTAACTCAAAGTTTGTAAAAGGCGGGGAAATGGGGGCTGCGGGCGGTATGGGTGGGAGTGGCATCCAAATTTTTGATGCAGATCTTTGTGGAATGACAATTGCTATCTACATACCAAATTTGGTGACTCTAGCTCAAAGTTTGTAAAATGTGGGGAAAGGGGGTGCTTGGGCCTTATGGGTGGGCGTGGAATCCAAATTTTTGTTGCAGATCTTTGTGAAATGTCAATTGCTATCTTCATACCAAATTTGGTGACTCTAGCTCAAAGTTTGTAAATGGTGGGGAAAACGGGGCGGAATGGGTGGGCGTGGCTCCAAAACTTTGGTGCAGATTTTTGAAGGTCGTTGCCAGCTATCTTTCTACAAAATTTGGTGGCTCTAGCTCTACAATTCTGAAAGATACAAACATTCCTGTTTTTGACGAAGCGTTGGGGCGGATGGGGGTGGCTAGGGCATTATTGGGGAGCGTGGCATGCAAACTTTTGATGCAGTTTTTGGGGGGTCATCATCACCTATCTTGGCACCAAATTTGGTGGCTATAGCTCTAAAACTGTGGGAGATATAGGCTTTTTTTACTTTAAATTGCGGGGGGGCTGGGGCGGATGGGGGTGGCTAAGGCATTATTGGTGAGCGTGGCATGCAAACTTTTGATGCAGTTTTTGGGGGGTCATCATCACCTATCTTGGCACCAAATTTGGTGGCTATAGCTCAAAAACGGTGGGAGATATAGGCTTTTTTTACATTAAATTGCGGGGGGGGGGGCTGGGGGCGGAATGGGTGGGCGTTGCTAAAAAATTTTGATGCAGTTTTTTGGGGGTTGCTTGTAGCTATCTTCTTGCCAAATTTGGAAGTTCTAGCTGTAAGGATGTGCGAAATATGTGGATTTATCGGTTTTGATTTATCGAATTTATCGATTTGCCAGCCCCCCAGTTATCGTAGAACCCCCATCTTGACACTTTAATTTACTATCCCATAGATAAAGAGAATTGGAAAGTTTCAAGTCTCTAGCTTGAAGGGTGTGGAAAAAAACTTGCAACCATACGGACGGACAGACGGTCAGACGGACAGACGGACCGACGGACAGACACCATGACGGACATTGCACAAAACCAATATACTCTTTACCTTCGGTAACGAGTATAAAAATATGTAATTGTAAAACATTGTTAAAATAATATGCACAAATAAATTCAAAATTTTTCTGTTTTTTCCTAGGGCATATATTTTTTAGCTTAGGCTAAGAAGATAATGTTTGCATCCTTGCATGTTGCTACCTGTGCTCAATGTTCAGGTAGGTGAGACTAGCTTCTTAGGGTCACATTACTGAAAGCATGTTACCACATCGTCCTTTATACTTAAATCCCAACTTTGCGTACTTCTCTCCCTATTTTTTATCTCTTTCTTTTTCTATTCCTTTCTTGCTAAATTGCATGCTGCTTTACTTAGTTTCATTGGTTTCAAATCCAAATCACACATTTCAACATTTGTTGCTTTCCAGTTTGTGCCTGCATACGTTTTTTTAAATTCTATAGGCCTGTCACATTTCACCTGCCTGTCCTTTGCTGATCCTGCTAACTCCATGCTGGGCGAATGCCCGTTTCTATCTTGAAACTATTCGAGAGATCGTTCCTATTCGATTGTGTGTTTAGTTTTGTATACTTTTTTTTGTATTTATTGTGCAGCTGTTATATGTATGTCTTTTTGGAATACAAAGATGACTTGCAGCAGGTACTCTAAGAAAACAAATTTGTTCTCTCCAGTGGAGGCCGATTGTCTCCAATTAAGAACGGATTTTTAAACTCGTTACCGAAGGTAAAGAGTATATTAGCTTCGTGCAATGTCTGTCTATATGAACGCAACTTTTTTACACACCCTTCAAGCTAGAGACTTGATACTTTCCAATTCTCTTTATCTATGGGATAGTAAATTAAAGTGTCAAGATTGCGGTTCTACGATAACTGGGGGGCTGGCAAATCGATAAATTCGATAACTCAAAACCACACAACCGCACATCCTTTCAGCTAGAACTACCAAATTTGGTGGGCAGATAGCTACCAGAAACCCCCAAAAAACTGCATCAAAAATTTTGGAGCCACGCCCACCCATTCCGCCCCCAGCCCCCCTTTCCACAGCTTTTACAAACTTTGAGCTAGAGTCACCAAATTTGGTATGTATATAGCAATTGACATTTCATAAAGATCTTTATCACAAATTTGGATGCCACACCTACCTATACCACCCCCAGCCCCCCTTTCCCCACCTTTTACAAACTTTGAGCTAGAGTCACCAAATTTGGTATGTATATAGCAATTGACATTTCATAAAGATCTTTATCACAAATTTAGATGCCACGCCCACCCATACCGCCCCCAGCCACCCTTTCCCCACTTTTTACAAACTTCGAGCTAGAGTCACCAAATTCGGTATGAAGATAGCAATTGACATTCCACAAAGATCTGCATTAATAATTTGGATGCCACGCCCACCCATAGCGCCCTCCTTTCCCCACTTTTTACAAACTTCGATCTAGAGTCACCAGATTTGGTATGAAGATAGCAGCTCTGCAGAAAAAATTTGAATGCCGCGCCCACCAATCACGCTCCCCAGCCTCCCTATCTCCACCTTTTACAAGCTTTGAGCTACAGTCACCAAATTTGGAACGAAGACAGCTGGTGGCATCCTCATCTGCATCGGAGAATTTTTAAGGCAGAGTACACCCCTGCCGCACCCGTACTACAAAGTTTCCACTTGTTTAAGATGCCGTTCTTATTTTAAAAACAAAATGGTGTTGAAACGATATTAAACGATTTGTGCTAGAATTTGGACAATTTTTTGATTTGTTTCGAAAGATTTTTGGAATAACTATTCCAAAATAAGTCCACAACATTGGTTTAACCAAGTACATTATTACACACTATAGCAAATCGCTAATCAACTTTATGCTGGGGGTGCAATAGCGCTGTACAAAATGCGGGAAAACATGCCCGTGCTTTTCTGCTAAACATATAAGAAATTTAAATTAATTCAGTTTTTTTAAATTTACCGAATATGAAAAACTTTTGTCTTTGCCGGGAATCGAATTATTGAGCTGTTGCCGAACAGGTTCTGCTTGCAGTTAATTATAATGATACCCTAACAAATTTTATCTCAACTGTTGGTGGTAAACGCGATCCGTTAGTTTTTTAATACCAAAAATATAATCTCAACAAGTGGAAACGTTGCAGTCGGACGCAACCGACTGCGGTACACTCGTTACCTGTATTAAACCCGGTAAAAAGAGGCCTGATTGCAAAGGGGTATGGATGAGGCAGGGGTGAACGCTGCCTTAAAGATTCTCCGGTGCAGATGAGGATGCCACCAGCTATCTTCCTTCCAAATTTGGTGACTCTAGCTCAAAGTTTGTAAAAGGTGGGGAAAGGGGGGCTACGGGCGGTATGGGTGTGCGTGGCATCCAAATTTTGGATGCAGATCTTTATGGAAAGTCAATTGCTATCTTCATACCAAATTGGGTGACTCTAGCTCAAAGTTTGTAAAATGTGGGGAAAGGGGGGGCTAGGGGCGGTATGGGTGGGCGTGGCATCCAAATTTTTGCTGCTGATCTATGTGGGATGTCAATTGCTATCTTTATACCAAATTTGGTGACTTTAGCTCAAAGTTTGTAAATGGTGGGGAAAACGGGCGGAATGGTTGGGCGTGGCTCCAAAACTTTGGTGCAGATTTTTGAAGGTCGTTGCCAGCTATCTTTCTACAAAATTTGGTGGCTCTAGCTTTACAAGAATGTGTCAAATATGTGGATTTATCGGTTTTAAGTTATCGAATTTATCGATTTGCCAGCCCCCCAGTTATCGTAGAACCCCCATCTTGACACTTTAATTTACTATCCCATAGATAAAGAGAATTGGAAAGTTTCAAGTCTCTAGCTTGAAGGGTGTGGAAAAAACTTGCAACCATACGTACGGACAGACGGTCAGACGGACAGACACCATGACGGACATTGCACAAAACCAATATACTCTTTACCTTCGGTAACGAGTATAAAAATTAAGAAAAACTCAGTACATTGATTACCGCTCTTCTTTCTGAACAGTCGTCAGCTTCAATCGCCTGGAATAATAAAACTTCATTTAACTTTGAAACTTTCAATCTTGTGGTAACACAATAATCCAAATAAGTACATGTGGTCGACAGAGGACAAAGGACTTAAAACTTAAATTTGATTTAGTCGTTTTTTAAAAAGAAAGGTTAAAAAGGCGAACGGGGTAACGGCTACAAAATGCTGAAACATTAAAAATTTACAAAATTCAAACAGCTGCGGGCAGCGATGATTAATTGCAGCGACAAACTTTCAAACACTTAATTGTAATTTATTTGTCTTCGAAAAAATGTAACAGAAGCCTCGAAGAATGAAGAATTGAATAAAAAGTGAATTATAGAGCGGCAAAGTTCAAATACCCTTCACAAAGTTACTGATGTGCTTCTGGGTTGTTAAGTTAAAGATAATATAATTTATAAAGCCTGTTTATAAGATTAAAGTCAGTAAAAATTAAAATATTTAAAAATATCTAAACAAAACGAGTGGAAACGTTGCAGTCGGGGTAACAAGATGCCTGATTGCCAAGGGGTACGAATACGGCAGAGGTGTGCGCTGCGTTCAAAGATGCCGGTCTTTCGGGGATGTCACCAGTTTTATTGCCAACAAATTTGGTGGTTTACATATTATCTTCTGAAAGATTGTAATTGTTAGCTAGAAAAATAACTTAACTCATACACTACAAGACCCATATTCTTATTAAGAAATAAAGTAATGAAAGACAAGACTAGTTTGTCCGGTACATATATTGTGGTTTATTTTATAGTACCGGACAAACTAGTTCTGTCTTTCACCGCACGTTTTGTAAATTTTGTTGTAGTGTTTGATTTAAGATTTAATTTAAGATGTTTCTAGCACGTCAGGTATGAAAATCGCTATTGAGCTCAGCTCTCAAAAGTACATAGAAATCAGTACTAATAACTTAAAAAAATTTTTCTTCAAAACCTGTTTTATTTTTAAATGGATTTTCAATCTTTACAATCTTAAAATGGTGATAAAATTTAAAGTAGCTCACCATCTAAGAACGGCTGGGTTTTGTGCACATGTAAGTAAAAGACAGGCGGAAGCGTCTCGGACTCCATAAATATAATATATATATTTTCTTGATTACCATTAACAGCCGAGTCAATTTGACAATATCCGTCCGTATCTATGAACATTTCGATCTCGGAGACAATAAGAGCTTGAGACTTTAAATTTTGAATATAAGCTCTCCTAAGCCATAAGTAGAGCAAGCACTTAAACTATCGATAGCTCTTTCGGTTGCATACGTTCCAAAAAACTGAAATCTTTAATTTGGAAACTGTATAACGTGTTTTGAAAATTATCGATAAAATAATAATAAACCTATGAAAATTTCGGCAAAGTCGGTTAAAAATCACCAGAGATATCGTAGATAGACGTGAAGTCAAGCATTCATCAGTATTGAAGCACATACACAACAATAATGAAAAAGGTTTCAGTGTATCTCCTAGTCGAGCTTTCTCGACTACAGCCTACTTGTTTTTTAATGATCATAACTTACAGTCACGGTATAACAGAAGGAAGATTATTTGTCTGGTGAATCCTTTTCGCAAAAATTTAGAACTATGTTGATTTGACAATGTCACTATTTCCAATTACACCTTTTGGGTATTTTTGTGAGTGAGGCAGCGAGAAAAACATTTATTGATTTCGAAAATGTTTGCTGCTTACTTATGGCGATTTCTTTTCTGACAAAAAATGTAGCATTATGTTACATTTTTTGAGGTTGCACTTTTTTTTGTGTTCTTTTGTGAATTAGGGCTACCCTTGCCCCATATGTTTGTGTTCTTTTCTTACAGTGTTGCCCTATGAATGCAACATAAATGCAACATTTCTCACACTGAAATAAACGAGAGTGTTGTTTGATCAGGGTTGCATTTTAATAGTGTTTGACATAGTAAAGTGACCATATTAAAGCACGAAAAAGTATTTTGATCATATTTCCACAATAAATATGAAATTAATGAACGATTTATGAATGAATTCACAAATGTACAAGATATTGTTGAATTGATGTTTAAAAATTTCAAATTTATTGGGTATATACAATCAGAATACTTTTTCGTGCTAAAATATGGTCACTCTAATGATAAAATACAATAAAGTAAACAAGTTATAAATATCATACACATTCAATATTGAGGTTTTTCGGGAGTGAAATGGATAACGTATATTTAATAGCAACGGAAATAACATCAATTTTTTAGCGCTTATTGCGTATGTCACTTGTCAGCTGATTGATTAAGTGTTGCCTTTTTTTTGATTGTTTGTGGTAGTAAAAGTGTTGCCCTTTTTCGGGCAAAACGGCAACACTTTAACAGGGTAAATGCAAAATTTAAAACATGCTGCCTGAAAACGGGTAACATTTTTTTCTACAAAAGAAATCACCATTAAATATTCTCACCTCGGCTTCTCAACGTGCACCATGAGGCAGACAAAATGACAGTGAGCAAACATAAAACGAAGCTATTAATGATCTTGGTAATAGTACTGTGAAAGCATTATCTTAAAGTTATCTGCAACTTATGTTTAATGGTTCAGATATTCGCTGACATTATTAATACACTGATTATTTATGTCACAATGGAGATTTTACATATAAAACGTAGTTGATTTAAATATAAAACATGTTGATTCAACTATGAATATAGCTTAGTAGCAGAATAACTATGAAAAATAGTACTTAAACCATTTTGCGTGCGCTTTTATTATTATGGCAGTATTGATTTTGATTGATGCTAATCAAGAATATATATACTTAATGGTGTCGGAAAGAATTTTTTCTGTCTGTCATGCGTTCAGGGTATAATTAGTATGATAAGTATTTAAATTAAAGAGCTGGTTTCTCTACTTAGTGTTTATACATAAGTATCCGACGCCATAGAGAACATGTATCCCTCGTATAACGCGGTACTTCTACAACGCGTTTTCGATAAAGCGCTCACTATTTCAACGAAATATGATGTTCGAAACCAGTGGCACAGAAGAGCGAAAGCACATTAATGATTTTTTTTAAATATATAAAATACATATACAAAAGCTAAGTCTTCTATCACGTAACCACCGCGTTATGCGAGGGATACCTGTATTAATATTCTTGATCAGCAATTACAGCCGAGGCGATTTGACCATGTCCGTCCATTCGTCCGTATGTACGAACGCGTCGATCTCAGAGAATATAAAAGCTAGATACTCCATTTTTGGAACATAAGCTCTTCTAACCCATAGGCAGTACAAGTTTGTTTCAAATTATCGATAAATCTTTTGATTTCCGATTTATATATATGTAACCCATAACAATAAGATCGTGAATTTGGAAATTGTGAAAATTGTATTGTAAGCCACGCATACGGTACTGAAAAGTTCCAACGAAATCGGCTAAGAAACACCGTAGATATCGGGTTTTGAAGTTAAATTATAATGCAGAAGAGCAGTACTTTCTGTTAACTCGTGCACTTGCATACATACAAATAATGTCTACGAGTAATGTCTAGGTTTCAGGGTATCTTCCAGTCGAGCTTTCCCGACTACAGACTTCTTACTTGATCAATTTATATTAAAACTGGATGCATAAGAAATCTGTTCGGCAACACCGCAATAGCTAAGGCATATGCTTAGTTTGATCGAAAGTTCTCAGGTTCAAATCCCGTCGCGACCATCATTCTTCGTATTCGGTAAGTTTGATCTATTTTATTTTGATTATATTTCGAGCATTTATATACCCACAACCAATGAAATGGGTACTCTTGATCAGTATAAACAGCCAAGTCGATTTGCTCATGTCTATCCGACCGTCTATATGAACGCCCTGATCTGAAACTGTAAGAGACTCAAGAATTGAAACAAAAGATCTCCTAAATCAGAAGCAGATCTAGTTTGTGTCAAATTATCGACAACTCTTCCGATGCAGACATGTAATCGATAATAACAATATTTTGAATTTGAACCTTGACCCAAAAACTGTAGACTAAACATTAATCATTTGTGAAATTTTAATCGTTATGGGTTGAAAAACACTTATATATTAAGGATTAAAGGTAAGCCATGCATTCAGTAGCTCAATATTGCATGCACTTTCTGTATGCGCGTGAACACACACACATACATTCAAGCAATGATTGTAGGTGTTATGTCCAGGGTATCTTCTAGTCGAACTTCTTGACTTGTGCTTTCTAACTTGTTAATATGTAATTAAAAAAATATTTCTAAAATTACCAATTAATGCATACGACTAAATACAAAATCAAGAATTTCAAAATTGGTTTTAAAAAGTCCGATATATTAAAATAAGAAATATTAAATTAAAATTTTATATTAATAATTATAAATTGAAATATATTTGTGCATAAAAATGAATATTTTGGTTGACACTTACAATCAAAAACGAGAATTTTTAACATGAATGTTTCCATATTTAAATAAAATTTTATTTAAATGGCACATTTTGAATTAAAACCATTTAAGTTTAAAACTGTTGCCAAAAATTAACAATGATTTTCTGTGTATATTGAAACCTATTTAATTGTTTCGCTTTGTTTACTTTTCACCTTAAACAGCGGGTTTTCATTTAAAGAAGAAAATATAGCATTATATAATCTCAACAGTTATTCCGGTTGCAATTTCTACTATTGCCTGTCATTAAAAAAAAAAAAAACAAGTGGAAACGTTGCAGTCGGACGCAACCGATTGCGGCATACTCGATACCAGTATTAAAACCGGTAAAAAGAGAACTGATTGCAAAGGGGTACGGATGCGGCAGGGGTGTACGCTGCCTTAAAGATTCTCCGATGCAGATGGGGATGCCACCAGCTATTTTCCTTCCAAATTTGGTGACTCTAGCTCAAAGTTTGTAAAATGTAGGGAAAGGGGAGGGGGGGGCTGGGGGCGGTATGGGTAGTTGTGGCATCAAAATTTTTGTTGCAGATCTTTGTGAAATGTCAATTGCTATCTTCATACCAAATTTGGTGAATCTAACTCGAAATTTGTAATAAGTGGGGAAAGGGGGGCTGGGGGCGGTATGGGTGGGCGAGGCATCCAAATTTTTGATGCAGATCTATGTGGAATGTCAATTGCTATCTACATACCAAATTTGGTGACTCTAGCTCGAAGTTTGTAAAAAGTGGGGCAAGGGGGGCTGGGGGCGGTATGGGTGGGCGTGCCATCAAAATTTTTGATGCAGATCTTTGTGAAATATCAACTGCTATCTTCATACCAAATTTGGTGACTCTAGCTCGAAATTTGTAAAAAAAGGGGAAAGGGGGGCTTGGGCCGGTATGGGTGGGCGTGGCATCCAAATTTGTGATGCAGATCTTTGTGGAATGTCAATTGCTATCTTCATACCAAATTTGGTGACTCTAGCTCGAAAATTGTAAAAAGTGGGGAAAGGGGGGCGAAATGGAGGGCGTGGCTCCAAAACTTTGATGCAGATTTTTGGGGGTCGTTGCCAGCTATCTTCCTACAAAATTTGGTGGCTCTAGCTCCACAACTCTGGAAGATACACGCATTGCCGTTTTTGACGAAGCGTTGGGGTGGATGGGGGCGGCTAGGGCAGTATTGGTGGGCGTGGCATCCAAACTTTTGGTGCAGCTTTTAGGGAGTCATCATCACCTATCTTGGCACCAAATTTGGTGGCTATAGCTCAAAAACTGTGGGAGATATAGCCATTTCTGATTTCAAAATGCGGGGGGCTGGGGGCGGAATGGGTGGGCGTGGCTCCAAAATTTTTGATGCAGTTTTTTGGGGGTTGCTAATAGCTATCTTCTTACTAAATTTGGTACTTCTAGCTGTAAGGATGTGCGAAATATGTGGATTTATCGGTATTGGGTTATCGAATTTATCGATTTGCCAGCCCCCCAGTTATCGTAGAACCCCTATCTTGACACTTTAATTTACTATCCCATAGATAAAGAGAATTGGAAAGTTTCAAGTCTCTAGCTTGAAGGGTGTGGAAAAAACTTGCACACATACGGACGGACAGACGGACAGACACCATGACGGACATTGCACAAAACCAATATACTCTTTACCTTCGGTATCGAGTATAAAAATATGCAAAACTTTCTTTAATAGGCCTGTGTATACAACTCAATGAAAGCATTAAGCCACACATGCTGACCCGGTTGTGTTTGAGCAAAAGTTGGCTGTCATTAGGGCCAATAATTACTTCCAAAATATCACTTTCTTTTTTCGAGCAAACTCAACTAGGAGATACCATGCACCTTAGACATTACGCCAGCGACCGGCAAACTCACACATCTATACTTTTATTGCTCTTTGCTTGTATTGAAAACTGTGTTCGCGCACGAAGAAAACAGTGCACTGAGAAAAATGAATATGTTGGCAAATCAAATCATTTTTTTCAAGCAATTCATAATTGCTGTGCTTGTTTTGAAAATGCCTTTTTAAAAAATATATATTGCTACAATCTAAATTTGGTGGCAAATTATACATTGGGACTCGCCATCCATATTTTCATTGAAAAAAATGCATTCATTTTTTAGTTTTTTTGCAGTGTTTAATATTTGGCATTCAGAAAAATTGCGCAGCGAGGTCTTGCCTTAGTGAATGCTGAACAGCAACTGACTTGATTTGCTTTGCCGAAGTGGAAGCAACACAACTGCCGAAAGCCGAACAGCGTGCGCTTGTATTAGTTTTTTTATAGCCTTCGTGTTTCGCTGCTTCGCACACAAGCGCAACTCTTTCATTGTGTGAGTTTGGACATCACTGGCCAGTGTTGCCAACTTGTCCTTTTTGCGGACAGATCTGTCCGTTTTGAAACTGCGATTGCCGGAAAATTTTTAAACTGTCCCCTATCCGGAAAAACAGCCTTTTTTATGTTACTTTATCCTTTTTAATTCCTCTAAATAGAAATGTAAATATAGCTTGGAAACCCTTTTATATATTTTTTTTTTCCTTCGATAATCATTTTTAACCGCGATGCAACACTTTTTTGTTTGCGTGTAATCGAAATCGCGCCTATCGAACAGATGTTTTTCGTCAGTGTCAAGTGCCGCCAAATTAATGTCGCATGATGCCAAAAGACATTTACAAGCAAAAATTTCGCGAGTGCTGGTTAAAAGAACCTGATTTGAAAAATTGGATGTGCCGAGATGCAAAAGACCCCGATAAGGCTTATTGCAAATACTGCAAGTGCAGTTTAAATCCTAAAATCGACCAAGTCCGTGCACATGCCCATACAAAGAAACATATTCACAATGCAGTGCCCTTCGCACAAGTTAACAAAATTACGTTTCAGCGAGTTTCAACACCTGTATTATGTCGTCAAGAGGCTGCACTTGCAATGTTTTCTGTCCAACATTCTGCAATTAATCCTGTTGGACACCTGAGCGAGTTGTGCAAGTCGCATTTTGATGCCATGAATATTAATTTGCATAGAACCAAATGCACAAATATAATCAGGAACGTTTTGGCCCCGCACTTTAAAGATGACTTAAGGAAGGACCTAGGAGAGAGCAAGTTTAGTTTGTTGATTGATGAATCGACTGACATTTCTACAAAAAGGCTTCTCGGTAAGAATCAAAATCTAATTCAACTATTTTAACTATAACATTAACATTTTGTGTAGGTGTTGCCATAAATTATTATAGCCATCAACGGTCAACAATTACGTCCACTCTGTTGTCGTTGATTTCAATCGATAGTGGAGACGCGGTCACAATTGCAAATTGCGTTTTGGAGGAGTTACAAAAAAGCCGCATTCAAGTCAAAAACCTGATTGGAATCGGGACGGACAATGCAAATGTCATGGTGGGTAAAACTAAAAGCGTCTTTATTGAACTGAAGAAGTCCGTGCCGTCCTTAATACTAGTCAAGTGCGTGTGCCATTCCGTACAACTAGCAGTTAATGCAGCTTGTAAGTCTTTGCCAGAACCGCTTGAATTTTTGATAAGTGAAACCTACTCATGGTTTTCAAAGAGCTCCAGCAGACAGAACGCTTATCGTTTGGTATATCAGTCCATAAATAGTGACAAGGTAGAGTAAAACATTCTTCATGCCTTGTTTGCAAAAATTTATATATGTTTTTTAACAATTGTTTGATTTTTTTCAGATTTTTAATACGTGTGTTTGTTTTATGTTCTAACTTCGTACTAAAAGTAATTTGTCCTTATGCTCGTTTCAAGAAATTATATATGTTCTCCAGCATAAATGCAATAAAATTAATGTTTGTTTTTACATATATATTTTTTAATAAGGATCCTCTTAAGATACCTAGAGTATGCGAAACGAGGTGGTTGTCAATAGCGCTTGCAGTTAAACGCATTCTAAGCCAGTGGATTGAATTGAAGTTACATTTTGATACCGCAGCATTGACAGAGAAATGTTACAAAGCTTCAATATTAAGTAACTTATACACGGACGTCAACTTTAATTACTTGCTTTTTTTAAAGCCCATTTTGGAAGAGATGGATCGCATTAATAAAAACTTCCAGTCGAAAAAAACCAACCCGGTTAAACTATTGGGAGATTTAACTTACGGCATCAATTACTTAGGAACAAAAGTAATTCCACCTGATTCCCAAATAAATATTTTGGAAGACGATTTTGAAAAATCGGTTAAACTGGATTTGTACTTGGGCTACGAGTTTGAGTCAAACTTAAAAAAAGACAAAAATAAGATTGATGATGAAACTGAGCTCAGTATCCGCCAGCATTGCACTGACTTTGTTATTAAACTTATTTCTCAGTTAAAACAAAGGTATGAACTTTTTTTTATACTCGATACCGAAGGTAAAGAGTATATTGAGTTTGTGCAATGTCCGTCATGGTGTCCGTCCGTCTGTCCGTCTGTATGTTCGCAACTTTTTTCCACACCCTTCAAGCTAGAGACTTGAAACTTTCCAATTCTCTTTATCTATGGGATAGTAAATTAAAGTGTCAAGATGGGGGTTCTACGATAACTGGGGGGCTGGCAAATCGATAAATTCGATAACTCAAAACCGATAAATCCACATATTTCACACATCCTTACAGCTAGAACTACCAAATTTGGTAAGAAGATAGCTATTAGCAACCCCCAAAAATCTGCATCAAAGTTTTGGAGCCACGCCCACCCATTCCGCCCCCAGCCCCCCCGCATTTTGAAATCAGAAATGGCTATATCTCCCACAGTTTTTGAGCTATAGCCACCAAATTTGGTGCCAAGATAGGTGATGATGACCCCCAAAAAACTGCATCAAAAGTTTGGATGCCACGCCCACCGATACTGCCCTAGCCGCCCCCATCCACCCCAACGCTTCGTCAAAAACGGGAATGCGTGTATCTTCGAGAGTAGTGGGGCTAGAGCCACCAAATTTGGTAGGAAGATTGCTGGCAACGACCCCCAAAAATCTGCATCAAATTTTTGGAGCCACGCCCCCCTTTCCCCACCTTTTACAAACTTTGAGCTAGAGTCACCAAATTTGGTATGAAGATAGCAATTGACATTCCACAAAGATCTGCATAAAAAATTTGGATGCCACTACCACCCATACCGCCCCCAGCCCCCCCCTTTCCCCACTTTTACAAACTTTGAGCTAGAGTCACCAAATTTGGTATGAAAATAGCAATTGACATTCCACAAAGATCTGCATCAAAAATTTGGATGCCATGCCCACCCATACCACCCCCAGCTCCCCTTCCCCACTTTTTACAAACTTTGAGCTAGGGTCACCAAATTTGGTATGAATATAGCAATTGACATTCCACAAACATCTGCATCAAAAATTTGGATGCCACGTCCACCCATACCACCCCCAGCCCCCCTTTCCCCACTTTTTACAAACTTTGAGCTAGAGTCAACAAATTTGGTATGAAGATAGCAATTGACATTTCGCAAAGATCTGCCCCTGCCGCATCCGTACCCCTCTGCAATCAGGCCTCTTTTTACCGGTTTAATACTGGTATCGAGTATGCCGCAGTCGGTTGCGTCCGACTGCAACGTATCCACTTGTTTTTTCTAATTTTGCTTTGCCTTATTCCTATAGAATAAAAACACAGAGTTGCACAGTGTTTGATGTGAATAATAAAGTTATCGGATCGAAATATCGCACAAGCAAATATTAGCGCCAATAGTAAATACATTGTTTTGGTTAAAAAATTATTAATAGTAAAGTTCACTGAATCCATTTTATTTACTTGTTACTTCTTAAATCAATTATATGTTAACAAATAATACACTCGATGGCAAAGATGAACCAGAGTTGCATTTTCCAAAGAAAAATTTCACTAAAAAACTTCAGCGTGTAAATGCGACCTGAATTCCGAAGAACTTTTAAAACGGAATGAATAAAAAATTAATAAAAAACTTCAGCGTGTAAATGGGCACTTACTTGTTTTTCTTATGTAATGAGCTCAGAAAAAAACAAGTGGAAACGTTGCAATCGGACGCAACCGACTGCGGCATACTCGATACCAGTTTTAAAACCGGTAAAAACAGGCCTGATTGCAAAGGGGTACGGATGCGGCAGGGGTGTACGCTGCCTTAGAGATTATCCGATGCAGATGGGGATGCCACCAGCTATCTTCCTTCCAAATTTGGTGACTCTAGCTCAAAGTTTGTAACAGGTGTGGAAAGGGTGGGGGGGGGGGCTGGGGGCGTTATGGGTGGTTGTGGCATCAAAATTTTGGATGTACATATTTGTGAAATGTCAATTGCTATCTTCATACCAAATTTGGTGACTCTAGCTCGAAGTTTGTAAAAGGTGGGGAAAGGGGGGCTGGGGGCGTTATGGGTGGTTGTGGCATCAAAATTTTTGATGCAGATCTATGTGGAATGTCAATTGCTATATTCATACCAAATTTGGTGACTCTAGCTCGAAGTTTGTAAAAGGTGTGGAAAGGGGGGACTGGGGGCGGTATGGGTGGGCGTGGCATCCAAATTTGTGATAAAGAATGTCAATTGCTATCTTCAAACCAAATTTGGTGACTCTAAACTTTGATGCAGTTTTTTGGGGGTCGTTAACAGCCATCTTCTTACCAAATTTGGAGGCTCTAGCTCTTCAACTCTGTAAGATACACGCATTCCCGTTTTCGACGAAGCGTTGGGGTGGATGGGGGCGGCTAGGGCAGTATCGTTGGGCGTGGCATCCAAACTTTTGATGCAGTTTTTAGGGGGTCATCATCACCTATCTTGGCACCAAATTTGATGGCTATAGCTCAAAAACTGTGGGAGATATAGGCTTTTTTGACTTTAAAATGCGGGGTGGCTGGGGGCGGAATGGGTGGGCGTGGCTCCAAAATTTTTGATGCAGTTTTTTGGGGGTTGGTAGTAGCTATCTTCTTACCAAATTTGGTAGTTCTAGCTGTAAGGATGTGCGAAATATGTAGATTTATCGGTTTTGAGCTATCGAATTTATCGATTTGCCAGCCCCCCAGTTATCGTAGAACCCCCATCTTGACACTTTAATTTACTATCCCATAGATAAAGAGAATTGGAAAGTTTCAAGTCTCTAGCTTGAAGGGTGTGGAAAAAACTTGCAACCATAAGGACGGACAGACGGACAGACACCATGACGGACATTGCACAAAACCAATATACTCTTTACCTTCAGTATCGAGTATAACAAGTGCCGCATAGTTAATTTTGTCTATGCCAAGACTATGATATCCTTCACACATGGAATAATTTTTTTCTTTTATTTTTCGTGTGCGACAACAACAATTTGAAAATGTTTTGCGTTATACCACTTTTGAAGCAAATGAGCTATATGTAGGTACTTGAAAGTGCACGACAGCAACAACAATTGATAGTACGATATGGTCAATTTGTATGGTGGCTATGTCGTAGAATGCTCCGATCGGGATGAAATTTCATAATGAACAAACCCGACATGATGTAAGCAATCTGTGAAAGTTTCATCAAGATCGGCTCAGCAGTTTGGCCGGAAATCGTGTTGAAACAGACGGACAGACGGACACGCGGAAATCAATTCCTGAGCTCGTCCTGATCATTTTGATATATTGTTTATGGGGTCTCCCATCATTCCTTTAAGGCGGTACAGATTCATGACAAACTCAATATACCCTGATCATTTGATATATAGTTTATGGGGTCTCCCATCATTCCTTTAAGGCGTTACTGATTCATGACAAACTCAATATACCCTGTTTCACATGAATGAAGGGTATACAAAAAAAACCATATGCCAACAAAAACCTCAAAGGGTATCATAGAAAAAAGAAACTTTGACAGGAAATGCCTTAAGGGGCGGTAAACTTAAGAAGTCAAAACACTTGTTGTTTGTTAATGTACCTGAAATACAATTTTAATGAAGAATACCTAAGATTGTGGTTTAAATAAGGCTGATTGAGTGTGTTTAAAATAAAAGCGGCAAATCAATTTCACATTTCCCTGCAAAAAACTTGTATTTAAAGTCAAGCAGATTTATAATCCAAAAATAAGAAAAAACTTAGAGCTGGAGCTGCAGCTTTAAGAGTCTAAGCTGAACTTAAGCTGCGTAAGCCATAAATAGCACTAGCTATGTAGCTGTTGTTAACATCTTAACTGCGTCTGCGAAAGGCCCGGTTACTGTTTTGACCTTACCCTCTACTATCACATAACCATCCCTTTTGTTTACTTGTTTGAAATGAATAATGCGGCCTATAGCCAGATCTGTTTGGGGTAAAAAGTATATTGGTTTTGTGCAATGTCCGTCATGCTGTTTGTCAGTCCGTACGAACGAGACTTAAAACTTTGAAAATATCTTGGTTTATGTCTGCGCCAGCCAAAGTGTCAAGCGTCGCTCACGGGGGGCCTTGAACTCGATAACAAGTTTTTAAACCTCGGTGTGCAAGTCGATAAAACACACATATCTCCCACATTTTAATTGGGATGATAACTGGTGACTTCTCCAAAAATCTGCATCAAAAGTTTGGATGCCATGCCCCAAAACTATGCCCACCACCTTTTACAACGAGAATGCCTGGATCTTACACAGTTTTTAAGCCACAGTGAACAAATTTGGTATCACCCCCCAAAATCTACATTAGCGATTCGGTTGTCACGCCCCCAAAACTCCACCCCTCGAGTGACCAAATTTTGTTGGATTATAGCTGATGAAATTTTAAAAAGATCTGCATCAAAATTTGCTAGCTACGCTCACCCCAGACTCCCCGGCTTTTCAAGCCGAGCTGATAAAGCCATATCTGGCTGTCAAAGATGATGCGTTTCAAGAAATAACAAGTGGAAACGTTGCAGTCGGACGCAACCGACTGCGGCATACTCGTTACCAGTATTAAAACCGGAAAAAAGAGGCCTGATTGCAGAGGGGTACGGATGCGGCAGGGGTGAACGCTGCCTTAAAGATTTTCCGATGCAGATGGGGATGCCACAAGCTATCTTCCTTACAAATTTTGTGACTCTAGCTCAAAGTTTGTAAAAGGTGGTGAAAGGGGGGGCTGGGGGCGGTATGGGTGTGCGTGGCATCCAAATTTTTGATGCAGATCTTTGTGGAATGTGAATTGCTATCTTCATACCAAATTTTGTGACTTTAGATCGAAAATTGTAAAATGTGGGGAAAGAGGGGCTGGGGGCGGTATTGGTGGGCGTGGCATCCAAATTTGTGATGCAGATCTTTCTGGAATGTTCATTGCTATCTTCATACCAAATTTGGTGACTCTAGCTCGCAGTTTGTAAAAAGTGGGGAGAGGGGGGCTGGGGGTGGTATGGGTGGGCGTGGTATCCAAATATTTGATGCAGATCTATGTGGAATGTCAATTGCTATCTTCATACCAAATTTGGTGACTCTAGCTCAAAGTTTGTGAAAAGTGGGGAGAGGGGGGCTAGGGGTTGAATGGGTGGGCGTGGCATCCAAATTTTTGATGCAGATCTTTGTGGAATGTCAATTGCTATCTTCATACCAAATTTGGTGACTCTAGCTCGAAATTAGTAAAAAGGCTGGGAAAGGGGGGCTAGGGGCGGTATGGGTGGGCGTGGCTCCAAAACTTTGATGCAGATTTTTGGGGGTCGTTGCCAGCTATCTTCCTACCAAATTTGGTGGTTCTAGCTCTACAACTCTGGAAGATACACGCATTCCCGTTTTTGACGAAGCGTTGGGGCGGATGGGGGCGTCTAGGGCAGTATCGGTGGGCGTGGCATACAACATTTTGATGCAGTTTTTGAGGGGTCATCATCACCTATCTTGGCACCAAATTTGGTGGCTATAGCTCAAAAACTGTTGGAGATATAGCCATTTCTGATTTCAAAATGCGGGGAGGCTGGGGGCGTAATGGGTGGGCGTGGCTCCAAAACTTTGATGCAGTTTTTTGGAGATCGTTACCAGCTATCTTCCTACCAAATTTGGTGGCTCTAGCTCCACAACTCTGGAAGATACACGCATTCCCGTTTTTGACGAAGCGTTGGGGTGGATGGGGGTGGCTAGGGCAGTATCGGTGGGCGTGGCATACAAAATTTTGATGCAGTTTTTGGGGGGTCATCATCACCTATCTTGGCACCAAATTTGGTGGCTATAGCTCAAAAACTGTGGGAGATATAGGCTTTGTTACTTTAAAATGCGGGGGGGCTGGGGGCGGAATGGGGGGCGTGGCTCCAAAATTTTTGATGCAGTTTTTAGGGGGTTGCTAGTAGCTATCTTCTTACCAAATTTGGTACTTCTAGCTGTAAGGATGTGCGAAATATGTGGATTTATCGGTTTTGAGTTATCGAATTTATCGATTTGCCAGCCCCCCAGTTATCGTAGAACCCCCATCTTGACACTTTAATTTACTATCCCATAGATAAAGAGAATTTCAAGTCTCTAGCTTGAAGGGTGTGGATAAAAGTTGCGAACATACAGACGGACGGACGGACAGACGGACGGACGGACGGACACCATGACGGACATTGCACAAACTCAATATACTCTTTACCTTCGGTATCGAGTATAAAAACACAAGTCCTTAGCTCTTACAGTCTCCGAGATCTACGCGCTCATTCAGACGGACAGACAGAAGAACATTTGCCCAAAACCAATATATTCGGGGTATAAAAAGCAAGCAGAAACCGTAAGTATTTTATGGACTGATGAATTTTGTAGAGTGTATTGCACATTTTAAACATACAGTTATCTGATACTTGAGCAGGGCTGGAGCATGATGGAATAAGTATAAGGTGGTCTCGTCGGCAGCCGACGCTAGCACGATTAAAGCCCTTAGCTTCAGTGCGTTCGTGCTTGTTGAACAGAAAGGTTGTGTGCGGACGACTTTTTTCTGAGCACTTAACCCTTAAGCGAACACAAAAATGACCTACTGCAAATTTTGCCGCAAGCATGTACTGGGTGTGAAGTTTATTCATGCACCGAAATGTGTTGTGAAGCGAAAAAACAACGACTAATTGCTAATTCAAAATTATTAAAAATAAAACTATAAAAACTAACTTCACCGCTTTGTTTTATATTGGGCTATTTTAAACCCCGGGGACCAGCATAGGGTTAATCAACACAATATCCAACCGTTTCATTCACACTCACTGTAAAGTGTGCGTTTCACTCGCACTTACTGCTAGCATACGCTAAGGCTGTGCTTTTGCCGACGAGACCACCTTATACTTATTCCATCATGGGCTGGAGGCAATTTTTTTTTTTTTTCTTTCTCTTTCCGGATATGCGAGGTAAAGTTGCGGTTGAGCCAGCCAGCCTTCTGTGGCAGCAATGCAACTACAAAACTGAAACCCTCTCTCTCTCTCTCTCTCTCTCCCTCTCATTTTTTTCTCTTTTGTACCTTTCCTTGTTTTTACCATTTGTGTGTGTTGGATCAAATGACAACGTTTAGAATGGTTGACTCCGGGAACCAAACTGAGACCTTATGTGCTATGCAGGCAAGCGTTGTGCAGAACAGATCTGTACATACATATGCATACATGCATACATAATTGTTTTACATATACTATGATGAAAAATAACGCTGTCAACCCAAATTGTCAATTTATGTATATTTAAGTCCTCTCTCACCCTTAAAGAAAGAGAATAAAAATATTGTCTTTGAGTATTTGCTGGTGTGATAAAGTGTCAAGTTTAAGGCTGTAAAATCGATAAAACCATATAAATAACGCATCCCTAAAGCTAGTGTTACAAAATGTGGTGATAAAATAGCTAGTTGCGTCTCTTAAAAAAACGGCATCACAAATTTTGATGAAAGTAAATACTCTGATACTGAAGGTAAAGAATGTATTGGTTTTGTGCAATGTCCGTCATGGTGTCTGTCAGTCCGTTTGGACGCGCGTTTTTTGGGCTCCTTTAGGTCTAGAGTCAATATAGGGGCGCTACGTCCACTGACAGGCTGGCAAATCGATAACAAGTCGATGCACCCCGAGGTACAAATCGATAAAGCACACATATTTTCCACATATAAACAACAAGTCACCAAATTTAGTGGAAAGATAGCTGGTGATTTTTCCATATATTTGCATCAAAAATTTGGATACCACGCCTGCACCCCACCGCCTTTGAAAAACGGGAATGGATATATTTTCTCCAGTTTTTGAGCTAGAGTCACAAAAGTTTGTAGAAAGATAGCTAGTGACATCCCACAACTAATTATATAAATAATTTGGATGCCACGCCTTTCCCTACCTTTCACCTTTTATAATCGAAAATCTATTCGCCCCTTGCCTCATTAGCCTTTAAAGAACGGGAATGCCTGCATCTTATATTGTTTTTAAGCTACAGTGACCAAATTTGGTAGCAAGATAGTTGCTAACATTGCCTTAAACGAGCATATTTTTTGATGGAACACCCACCCCGGCGCCTCCTGCTTTCAAAACAGGAAATATCTATATTTTTCACAGTTTTTGAGCTAGAGTGACGAACTCTGGTACGGTGAAAGCTGATGGCATTTTTAAAAAATCATCATCGAAACTTGAACTCCAGCATTCCCGCCCTATAAAAACGGAAATTTCTATATCTTCCACAGCTTTGATGTTTGAAGTCCAAGCCCACAACTACCCCTCTTTGCAAAAAAACTATTTACCACATGTTATATTACTGGTGTATTTCATTGTCCGTTGCGCCTGACTTCAACGTTTTCAATTGTTTTTTCCTAATTTTAACTAACAGCATTGATTGATATACCCAGTTACTTATTATGTTACGTACTACAGCTTTTGAGATAAACGCCGAGGTCCTACACTTTAAACGGCAGCAGCTTTAAGCGAGAAGCAATTACAAGGAAGTTTGCTTGTATCCTTGGCCTTATAAAATTCTACTTCTGGCGTATAAATGTCAGGTAATCTGCCCAATAATGAATTAAGTGGAGGGTCTAGACTTTAGACTATAAAGAACGAGTACCTGAGTGCTTGCCTGCCCTTGTGTGGCACACTCTGGTCTCAGGAAGCAAATGTCTTCTCCAGTTTCTTTTAAAAAGAATGGAGCAGAATTTATGTTGTTTACTATTGTTGTTGCTTTTTTTGTACGTGACATGATTTTTGTTGGTTTTTATACTCGTTACAGAAGGTAAAGAGCATATTGGTTTTGTGCAATGTCCGTCATGGTGTCCGTCCGTCTGTATGTTCGCAACTTTTTTCCACATCCTTCAAGCTACAGACTTGAAACTTTCCAATTCTCTTTATCTGCGGGATAGTAAATTAAAGTGTCAAGATTGGGATCCTACGATAGCTAGGGGGCTGGCAAATCGATAAACTCGATAACTCAAAATCGACAAAGCCACATGTTTCGCACATCCTTACAGCTAGAACTACCAAATTTGGTGAGAAGATAGCTATTAGCAACCCCCAAAAAACTGCATCAAAAATTTTGGAGCCACGCCCCCCATTCCGCCCCCAGCCCCCCCGCATTTTAAAGCTTAAAAAGCCTATATCTCCCACAGTTTTTGAGCTATAGCCATCAAATTTTGTCCCAAGATAGGTGATGATGACCCCCCAAAAACTGCGATCCACGCCCACCGCCACTGCCCTAGCCGCCCCAACGCTTCGTCAAAAACGGGAATGCGTGTATCTTCCAGAGTTTTGGAGATAGAGCCACCAAATTTGGTAGGAAGATAGCTGGCAACGACCCCCAAAAATCTGCATCAAAGTTTTGGAGCCACGACCACCCATTTCGCCCCCGTTTCTCCACCATTTACAAACTTTGAGCTAGAGTCACCAAATTTGGTATGAAGATAGCAATTGACATTTCACAAAGATCTGCATCAAAAATTTGGATGCCACGCCCACCCATACCGCCCCTAGCCTCCCTTTCCCCACCTTTTTGCAAATTTCGAGCTAGAGTCACCAAATTTGGTATGAAGATAGCAATTGACATCCCACATGGATCTGCAGCAAAAATTTGGATGCCACGCCCATCCATACAGCCCCCAGCCCTCTTTTCCACACTTTTTACAAACTTCGATCTAGAGTCACCAAATTTTGTATGAAGATAGCAATTGACATCCCACATGGATCTGCAGTAAAAATTGAATGCCACGCCCACCAATCATGCCCCCCAACATCCCTTTCTCCACCTTTTACAAGCTTCGAGCTAGAGTCACCAAATTTGGTATGTAGATAGCAATTGACATCCCACAAAGATCTGCATCAAAAATTTAGATGCCACGCCCACTCATATCGCCCCCAGACCTCCCCTCTCCCCCTTTTTACAAACTTTGAGCTAGAGTCACCAAATTTGGTGTGAAGATAGCAGTTGACTATCCAGAAAGATCTTCATCAAAAGTTTGGATGCCACTCCCACACATACCGCCCTGGAAAGAAAATTGCTGGTGGCAATCTGCTTCCTAAGATATTTATCGCAGCGTACACCCCTGCCGCATCCGTACCCCTTTGCATAAGGCCTCTTATTACCGGTTTAAATACTGGTAACGAGTATACCGCAGTCGGTTGCGTCCGACTGCAACATTTCCACTTGTTTATCTTGAAGCCTTAATAAGATATGCAAATTAAATTTGGAAGCCACGCGTACCTCGGATTTACACCTTTGCAAATCGGAAACGAATATACCCTCTACAGCTTTGAAGAAAGATTCATCAAATTTGGTGGGCGGACACTTAGTAACGTACCCAAAGAACTGCATCAAACCGTTTTTGAGTTACTTAATGTCGGTTTTAATGGTATGAATTTACCTTTGAACATTATGCAAATGATGATGATATCCAGCATATGGTTGAGTTATTCCCATTGGACGTTGCTGATAGTACTGTTGATATTGCAATAAGTTTGCCGCACGCTGCTCGGCATTAAGGAACGGTGATGCAGCAGCAGCATTTGCCATTGCATTCACAGCTGCTGCAGGAAGATGATGATGATTGTGATCCAAAAAGATTGCTGCATACTGAGGCGGATAGTTGGCAAGCGCTGGAGCACCGCTCGCTCCATCTGCGACGCCAGCGCCATCAACTGCAGCACTCACATTGTTGTTGCTGCTGCATTTGCTTTTCGCCTTATTGTGAGGTTTGCGTCGCGTGCGCTTACTCTGCCTCGAATCAGAGCGAGAGCAGGCGCTGTTATAGTGGTGGGCGGCGGGTGCAACATTCGTGCTACACTGCAGCTCACTGTAAATGCTTGACTCGAGCATATTCCGCTCGGATGTGGTGCGATTTAAAATAAACTGAACAAATTCATTATTGTCTTCTTCAACTCTCGTCTGCTGTTGTTGATACTCCAGCAGTGCTGTGGATTCGACGGCGGTTTCTTCACTTCCAATGTCATTGCGACTGCGATGGAGGCTGTTGCTGCTATGGCTGGCACTAATCACAATTTCCGGTATAACAAACGTTGTTGTCGACGGCATATTTTTTTGCTCATAGCTTATAGAGCCCAGCATAGTGCCGCTCTCAAACACAATTGTGGACATTGCAGGCATCCCTCTACAAAAAGCACAAACACTGTTTTTTTTTTGTGGTCTCTCCAATGGCTTAATGCATTTTCTATTTTATTCACAAAGCTTTTTATAGAATTTCTTTTTCTATTATAATTTAATCGCCTGAACGCGCTTTATTTATACGCGCTCGAGCTTTCGCAGATTTCTTGTTGTAACGTATAAATTTTTTGTAAAATATGTATATAAATTTAAATCTGGCGTCGTTCACAATATGACCGCCTCGGTGCGCGTGCTGCCAAAAACTGAATTGTATTGTTGATGCGTTTGTTGTGTTTACTGCTTCTGGTTTGTCCACTTCCCTCGCTCATTTCTTCTTTCATCAGTTCGTACGATGCTTCGTGACGACGCTAGCAGCCTTATATGTAGCTCAATGGCAAAAACAACCACCAAAAAAATAATTAGTGACTTGAACCTCGTACGCTGCATCTTGCTGGAGTATCACTCTCGCTGTTGCTGCTGCACTATCAACAGCAATACAAGCAAGCATGATGCAATTAATAAGGTGGTCTCGTTTACGACAAATCGCTCAGTTTGGACTTTTAGCGACTAGTAGTGAGCAGTGTTGCCATAATTTTTTGTGCAAAAAACGCTAGATTAGCAAAGAAAAACAGCCAAAAAACCCCAAAAATCGTTTTAAAAAAGCTAAAAATTACCCTAGATTTTCTTTCAATCCTTTTAGTCAAAGCTTTTTATTATATCGTCTATACCGACAGCCTCTTCGTCGGAGTAGATATTTTGAGATGTTCCGATCATCATTAGGAACTTCGATTTTTGTATTCATGACAACACTTGCCATGGCGCTGCGAAGATCTTCCTTAAAGTGGCATGCTAAAACATTTTTTATAATGTGGGTACATTTTGTACGGTGCAGCTTAATTTTCCATTATTTCGACTTTTTGAGACTATTTTGAGAGAAACAATTTATTTTCAACTTTATATTTAATAACAACAAGCCGATCTCGTACAGAAACCTTGTTGTTAATAAATGTGATGTTGAAAATAATTTGTTTCTCTCAAAATAGTCTCAAATAGTCGGAATAATGGAAAATAATGGCAAATATTAAAATGATTATTTTCCATGATTTTCAATTATTTTTCATTATTTTTAATAATTTATGGTAATTTTCCATTATTTTTGATTATTTGTAGTCCTAATCATTAAATAATCATACATTTGACACCAGCGAACTATATAATCACTACGACTATTTTCCAAAAATAATTTAATTGATTAGTAATTCTAATGGCAACTTAACAGGTATGGTTGCAGTATGAGCTCGCAAATCGCTTAATTTTGCGGCTACACCGCACTTGCAATAGCTGCAGTAAGCCCGTGTCAAATCGGTAACATCTACCCACAGCCACTCCTTAAACTCGCTGTCCTGCAGCCACGCATCGCGTACTTTTTGCTCATACACTTTAGATTAAGACATTTTTCGCACTTCATCAGACACATCACAATGCAAGAGTTGTAATAATTCTATTGATATATTACCGATGATGCGTTAGTGCTGTAAAAGCCTTAGAAAATGCAAATGTATGAAAATATAGTTTAATACATAAAAACGCTGAAAAACGCTAAATCGATCTGAAATAAAGCTGAATTAGCTTCTTCCCGCTGCTTTAAAATTTTTCCCGCAATCGCAATTGAAAAAACGCCAAATCTGGGGGGAAAAACGCTAAAACGGCAACACTGGTAGTGAGTCAAAATTGAGCACAACAGCCGACATGCAAACCAGTTGAATATCGCTTTCGCACGCATAAAGTAAAGTAAAATGAAAGCAAATAATTTTTCTTTCCTTTTTGCATTCATACCCTTTATCAGTTGGTACCCATCTGTCATTAATGAGCCCACCTTGTTAGTTGATTCAAGGGAGCGACTTCAGCGAAATTGACAAAGAAAACATTCTGGAATATCTATTACAACAGATTCGCTTTTGGTGTGCATCTCTTAAGAGCGCTACACGTCATGACGTAAACAACCAGCAATCAGCCACGAAGAAACAGTCAGAAACGGAGGGAGAGAGAAAACAAAATGAAGGAAACGCCAAAAACTCGACGAGGGCATGATGCAAGTAATAAGGTGGACTCGATTGTGACAGTCCGCTCTAATTGGGGTACCTCAGGGCCCACTCGTTCAGCTGTTCTTACTGCTGTGTTACGAAACTAAGCTCAAAAGCAGATGCAAAACAGCCCATCTCTTTCGCACTTACAAAGATAAGTGACCAGAGAGCAGGAAATTTAATTTCCTTTTCGAACTCATGCGTTTGATGTTGATTCTATCATGGGTTCACTTATTTGCTTGTGCGCTGTCTCTTTAACCACCACCTTTTCAAACTATTAACGCAAAAGAGAAAACAAAAAATTCAACAGAAAATGAACTATAGGCAGGAAGGGACGGCATCAGTGTTGCCGTTTTAGCGTTTTTCCCCCCAGATTTGGCGTTTTTTCAATTGCGATTGCGGGAAAAATTTTAAAGCAGCGGGAAGAAGCTAATTCAGCTTTATTTCAGATCGATTTAGCGTTTTTCAGCGTTTTTATGTATTAAACTATATTTTCATACATTTGCAAATTCTAAGGCTTTTACAGCACTAACGCATCATCGGTAATATATCGATAGAATTATTACAACTCTTGCATTGTGATGTGTCTGATGAAGTGCGAAAAATGTCTTAATCTAAAGTGTATGAGCAAAAAGTACGCGATGCGTGGCTGCAGGACAGCGAGTTTAAGGAGCGGCTGTGGAAAGATGTTACCGATTTGACACGGGCTTACTGCAGCTATTGCAAGTGCGGTGTAGCCGCAAAATTAAGCGATTTGCGAGCTCATGCTGCAACCATACCTGTTAAGTTGCCATTAGAATTACTAATCAATTAAATTATTTTTGGAAAATAGTCGTAGTGATTATATAGTTCGCTGGTGTCAAATGTATGATTATTTAATGATTAGGACTACAAATAATCAAAAATAATGGAAAATTACCATAAATTATTAAAAATAATGAAAAATAATTGAAAATCATGGAAAATAATCATTTTAATATATTCCGACTATTTGAGACTATTTTGAGAGAAACAAATTATTTTCAACATCACATTTAATAACAACAATGTTTCTGTACGAGATCGGCTTGTTGTTATTAAATATAATGTTGAAAATAAATTGTTTCTCTAAAAATAGTCTCAAAAAGTTGAAATAATGGAAAATTAAGCTGCACCGTACAAAATGTACCCACATTATAAAAAATGTTTTAGCATGCCACTTTAATGCCACTTTCCTAATGATGATCGGAACATCTCAAAATATCTACTCCGACGAAGAGGCTGTCGGTATAGACGATATAATAAAAAGCTTTGACTAAAAGGATTGAAAGAAAATCTAGGGTAATTTTTAGCTTTTTTAAAACGATTTTTGGGGTTTTTTGGCTGTTTTTCTTTGCTAATCTAGCGTTTTTTGCACAAAAAATTATGGCAACACTGGACGGCATAGCTCTCTACAAACTCCACAATTCAATGTGCAGCAATCTATTAATCTGCAAGAACATACAGCCCATGATACAATAACAGAAGGTAGTCTCGTCGGCGGCAGAGGCTCGACGTTTTTGTAGCTTATCGACAGTGCATGCTTGCTTGTCGAACAGAAAGGTTGTACGCGGACGATTTTTGTTTGATTATTTTAGGTTAAATTAACCCACACGTGACAGTAAAAAAATGAACTACTGCTATTATTGCCGCAAGCATGTACCGGGTGTAAAAATTATTCATGCACCGAAAAGTGATACAAAAAGAAAGATATGGGAGGAAAGCTGGCAGCGGAAAATGTTGACATTGACAAGTTGGTCAAAAATTTTTATTTTAAAATAAGAATATTTTTTAGAATTAAGAATCTTAACAAAAAAATCAGCATTCAAAAACAAAAACAACGATTACTTGCGCATTCAAAATTATTAAAAATAAAACTTAAAAAAAAAATTTACATCTTTGTATTATAAAATTATATTTTAAACAACACGGGCCGTCAGAGGGTTAATCAACACGCTATACTGCCGTTCCATTCGAACTCACACTACAATGTGCCTTTTCACTCGCACTTATTGCAAGCATACGCTAAGCTACCCTCTGCCGCCGACGAGACTACCTTCTGTTATTGTATCATGATACAGCCACACAAAACATCTGTGCGTTAAATGCCGAATCCATTTTTGTTTCTTCTGTCTTTTTTCTTTTGGTGTGGGTGAATTGTTTTATTTTTTACACGACAGCAAAAGAAAAACAATTGAAAGCGTTGAAGTTGGACCCAACCGACTTCAGTTTACTCTGATAAATGTAAAAAAAAAAACGGCTCTGACGAGTGGTGGGCGCTGCATTCAAAAATAGTTTAGTGCACGTTTCGGGGAACATCGTCACAGAATATGGGAACTCCATTTTAAAAGCTGAAAGAGATATGGGGATTTCCGATTTAAAAAAGCGGGTGGCTGGGATGAACGCGGCATCCTATTAAATTTTGATACAGATCTTTGCTATCACCAGCTATCTTCCTACCAAATTCGGTGACCTTAGCTTAAGAACTCAGAAATATACAGGGGATTACTATTTTACAAGGTGGCTGGGGCTGGATGGAGTAGGCGTGGCCAACAAGTTTTAAATGCAGTTTGTTTGGTGATAATGTCACCAATCTTACCATATTTTCCAAAGTTTTTCATCTTGAGTCACACCCCTACCACACCCGTATCTTTTTGCAATCAGGCCTCTTTTTTACAGTCTGTATCGAGTGTACCGCTGTCGGTTGCGTCAAAGACCATGGAATATCAAGATGTTGCAATTGTTAAGAAAAGCTTCGTCTCAGGGATTTGCCTCAGAAATATTTCAAATGGTATACAGAATAACAAAAGCAGTAAGCCATAAGTGTGAGGGAGTTTCAGTTGCACATGCACTCAGCGGCCCGTCAAGTGTACGACAAGCGGCAGGCCAGCGGCAACCAAGAACGGTAAAAATTTGTCACTGTATGTGTGCGTGTGTTTCCCTTTTTGCTGGGCCGCTTGTCTCGAACTTTACTATTTTACATATTTTGGTTTTTTCTGTGTCGGCAAATGACATCGACAAGTTCACAACTGAATACACTTTCGAAATAATAAATAAATAATAATAAATTGCGTTGGCATAATTTGTGCCTTGTGTCATAGTGTCAAAAAAAGGAAAGAGTATGAATGACCAGCAATTGCTTAACTGAAATTTGACTGTTTGTGTACATCTATGCATATACAGCATCCTTAAATGTGAGTGTGGCAATTGTACATCGTTTATTGACCCATCTTAGCTACAGAAAACAAAAGATTCTTTTTCACAATTACGTATTAATTTTTTACCTTTTCGTTTTGCCATTTTTTTCCGTTTTTGGGATTTTTCCGGTATTTTTAAGGGGCACACAGGGTCCTAGGATACACACTAGAAATATTGTGTAAATTTCTATCAGCAATAATTCTAGTTCCTGCGTACTAAGCTTTAGGAGGGAAAATAAAATCGGTTTTATTTTATTTTATTAAGCTCTAAACTGTATCCACCCTTATCTATTTGAAACAGAAACAAGTAGTAGTGCTCTTATCGAGGTAGCTCGACTAAGAGATATCCTGCATCCTAAAAAAAAAGGCGTACAGTCATTGTTTGTATTTATGCATGTGTTTGCGTGCACGTGTACTGCTATGCTTGCATATGCTTGACTTCCATGCAATCTTCAATACTTCCGGTGTTTCTCAACCAATTTCGATGAAATTTTTACAGATGATCATTAATTTGAATTTTTATTTTGATGGGTTTGGGTTATAAAAAGCTTAATCTAAGCTTTTGATGCAGATCTTTGTGTTACCTTCGGTAACGAGTATAAAAATACACAGCTTTAGGAGAGTTATAACAGCTTCTTAAAATGTTATATATGGACTGAGAACGTATCCTCGAGTCCCACGATGATAAGAAGTATTATCTACCTCATCAGGCAGTGGTAAGAGACTCTAGTCTCACAACCAAGTTGAGAGTAATTTTCAATGCATCCGCAAAAACTGCAAACAAAAACAAGTGGAAACGTTGCAGTCGGACGCAACCGACTGCGGTATACTCGTTACCAGTATTAAAACCGGTAAAAAGAGGCCTGATTGCAAAGGGGTACGGATGCGGTAGCTATGTACGCTGCCTTAAAGATTCTCCGATGCAGATGGGGATGCCACCAGCCGTCTTCCTTCCAAATTTTGGTGACTAGCTCAAAATTTGTAAAAGGTGGGGAAAGGGGGGCTGGGGGCGGATTGGGTGGGTGTGGCATCCAAATTTTTGCTGAAGATCTTTGTGGAATGTCAATTGCTATCTTCATACCAAATTTGGTGACTCTAGCTCGAAGTTTGTAAAATTTTGGAAAGGGGGGCTGGGAATGTCAATTGCTATCTTCATATCAAATTTGGTGACTCTAGCTCGAAGTTTGAAAAAAGTGGATAAAGGGGGGCGTAATGGGTGGGCGTAGCTCCAAAACTTTGATGCAGATTTTTGGGGGTCGCTGCCAGCTATCTTCCTAGCAAATTTGGTGGCTCTAGCTCCACAACTCTGGAAGATACACGCATTCCCGTTTTTGACGAAGCGTTGGGGCAGATAGGGGTGGCTAGGGCAGTATTGGTGGGCGTGGCATCCAAACTTTTGATGCAGTTTTTGGGGGGTCATCATCCCCTATCAAGGCACCAAATTTGGTGGCTATAGCTCAAAAACTGTGGGAGATATAGGCTTTTTTTACTTTAAATTTCAGGGGGGCTGGGGGCGGAATGGGTGGGTGTGGCTTCAAAATTTTTGATGCAGTTTTTTGGGGGTTGCTAGTAGCTATCTTTTTACCAAACTTGGTAGTTCTAGCTGTAAGGATGTGCGAAATATGTGGATTTATCGGTTTTGAGTTATCGAATTTATCGATTTGCCAGCCCCCCAGTTATCGTAGAGCCCCCATCTTGACACTTTAATTTACTATCCCATAGGTAAAAAGAATTGGAAAGTTTCAAGTCTCTAGCTTGAAGGGTGTGGAAAAAACTTGCAACCATACGGACGGACAGACGGACAGACGGTCAGACGGACAGACGGACAGACACCATGACGGACATTGCACAAAACCAATATACTCTTTACCTTCGGTAACGAGTATAACAAGTGGAAACGTTGCAGTCGAATGCAACCGATTTCGTTTTGCTCGATACCTGTATTAAAACCGGTAAAAAGTGACTTGATTACCTCATTAGGTATGGATGCGGCAGAGGTGTACGCTGTCCCAAAGATTGTCTGATGCAGATGGGAATGCCACCTGCTATCTTCCTTCCAAATTTGGTGACTCTAGCTCAAAGCATAGTGGCATAATGGGTGGGTGTGGCATCCAAATTTTTGCTGCAAATCCTTTTGTCAAATGCTATCTTCCTACGAAATTTGGTGACTCTAGCTCAAAATGTTAAAAATGTGGTGGAAGAAGGGCTGGGGTGGTATGTGTGGGTGTTGCATCCAAATATTTGCTGCATATCTTGGTGGGATGCCACCAGCTATTTTCCTTCCAAATTTGGTAGCTCTAGCTCAAAGTTTGAAAAAAGTGGTGAAATGGGGGCTGGGGCGTTATGGGTAGGCATCCTTAATATGGAGGTTGTTACCAGGTATCTTCCTACCAAATTTGTAGCTCTAGCTGAAAGAATGTTGAAGATACACGCATTCCCTTTTTTAACGAAGGGTTGGGGCGGTTGCGGGTGGCTAGGGCGATATGGGTGGGCGAGGCATCCGAAGTTTTGATGCAGCTTTTAAGGGTTCGTCATAACTTATCATGGCACCAATTTGGTGGCTCTAGCTCAAAAACTGTGGATTTTACAGGCGTTTCTGGTTTTAAAATGCGAGGGGGTTGCTATTAGCCAACTTCCTTCCAAATGTGGTAGTTCTAGCTGTAAGGATGTGCGAAATAGGTGGATTTATCGATTTGGAGCTATCGAATTTATCGATTTGCCAGCCTCCCAGTTATCATAGAACCCCAATCTTGACACTTTAACTGTCCCGGCCATAGATCAAGATAATTCGAAAGTTTCAAGTCTCTAGCTTGAAGGGTGTGGAAAAAAATTGGGAACATACGGACGGACGGACGGACGATCGGACGGTCCGACAGACACCATGACGGACATTGCACAAACCTTATATACTCTTTACATTCGATATCGTGTATAAAATCTTAAATGATATAATGTGGGGCTCTGAGACCAAAAAGACATTTTCGTCGACATATTAACATGGCGCAAGTGGCAGGTTGCCGTCTTTGCAGAAATAGAAAAAACAAGAAATTTCTTTGGAGTTAGCGGAAGCTGGTTTCATTTGAGAAAATAGATTTAAAATAAACGAGATATTATAGAACAAGTTGAAAATACTGAGAAAATTAAGTAATAGCCATTGAAAAAAAGTCTTTTAAAACATTGTGACAATTGTGAGGGTTCAGAAAACATAAGCAAGTATTATCAGGGCTTACAAAGATTTATGAGCCATTAAGCTGGCTATCCTCGGTTACAGTTGTAGGAAAATTGTTCATGCTTAAATTAAGGCTGTAAAGGCCCATTCCCAGCAAAAAAAATTTCATTTATGAAAAGTGCTCAATTATTTCGTTAGGTTCCACATAAAAAATTTGGATGACAGCCCGAGCATGAAAACAGTTACGAAAAAACTTTGCATTATTAGAAGAAACAAGTGGAAACGTTGCAGTCGGACGCAACCAACTGCGGTATACTCGATACCTGTATTAAAATCAGTAAAAAGAGGGATTGCAAAGGGGTACGGATGCGGCAGGGTTTTACGCTGTCTCAATGATTGTCTGACGCAGATGGGGATGCCACCAGCTATCTTCCAGGTGGGGAAAGGGAGGCTGGGGGTGGAATGGGTGGACGTGGCTCCCAAATTTTTTCTGCAGTTCTTTGTGGGATGTCAATCGCTATCTTCCTACCAAATTAAGTTACTCTAGCCAAAGACCCTTTAATGTACAGATATTTTGCATTGAGTGTGAGCGACTGCGATAGTGGATAGCATGTGCAAACGGTTTTGTTTCAGTTGCCCTAGCACTCAGCGGCCCGTCAATTTTACGACAAGCGACAGGCCAGCGGCAACCAAGAACGATAAAAATTTGTGAGTGCGTGTTTAACATTCTGGTGGGTGCTTGTCGAGATTTTTGTTATTTTTGATATTTTTCCTTTTTCTGTGCTTTCGACAAGTGCACTACTGAATACACTAAGGTAGTTGCGATGGCATAATTGTTGGATAGTGTCGTAGAGTTACAAATTTAAAAGAGTATGAATGACCAGCAATTGCAAAACTGAAATTTGACTGTTTGTGTAAGTTATCCCATAACGAGTGTTCACTGTGTGGATACATCACGCCATGCGGCTGCCTACCGATAAAACGCTGATCTAGGCGGATTATCGGTCAGCAACAGCGAGTGCAGCGCATGAGCGGGCCAGCTGCACAGGATGCAACCTGATACCACACACGTGCAGCCGCTTGCAGAGCGACAGCGACGATGACGCCGACAGCGCGGCCAACGACTTGTAGGGCTAGGTTAAGCTTGACATAAGTATAATAATCAGTCTGAATTCATATACCAATAAAGCACGGCGTATGGAATGTGGAATAAACGTTCTTCAGTTAACTCATTGAAACTCATCCGCATTTATCAATGCAAGGTTTAATCTATTGTCTCATTAATGACAACAAAGCTAATTGGCGCCCGACGTTAACGAAACCTAACGCAACCCATTTAAACGCGTAATACGCAAAAATATCGATTCAAGAAATTTTCACCGCGAAGAGACGTGAATATCACAACAAGAGCAAATCTTCAGTGAAAAGCGAAAATTAAAACTAACTAAAACAAGTCTATAAGTAAAAAAATAAAAATAAAACAAGAATACGTTTGCAACAAATAGTGGAAATAAAGCTAAAACGATCGTAAAAAGTGAAGATAAGATACGAACCAACAAGAAAAAGTATACTACATAAAAAGTGAACCCAAGACACAAACAAACAGTTAAAAGCATGCTTCACATTTGAAGCAAAATAAAAAGTGAGGCTGAGATAAGGCCACCAAAGACAACAACCGAACTACGAGCGAGGATTGGATAGATCCACCCAGGACGCAAACCTGTAGCAGCAGAACAGGCAGTGCTGCCATTTTTTGTTGAGCAAAAAAAGCTAGATAGGCAAAAAAATAAAGCAAAAAAAGCTATTTTCATACAAATGATACCAAATGACTCATACAGAAAAAAGCTGTCCCATACAATATTTGAAAATTTTTCCCGCAATCACGTTTTGAAAAAAGCCAGATCTGACGGGGAAAAAGCGGAATTGGCAACACTGAGTACAGGTAACCCTCCTACAACGCGGTTTTCTTTAACGCGTTTTCGCTCCAACGCGGTTCCCAAAATGCGGTAATTTTCTTACAACGCGCCTCCTACAATGCGATTTTTACCAATGCACTTATTCCTCTGAGTGTAAATGAACGCCGACGACAATTTGTCGGTGGCGCGTTATGGTTTGCTTATTTATGCTGCTTCAATTTGATGTAGTAAGTCTCAAGAATGATAGAAAACCGTTATAATACGGCATTGGTTTCATTCACAGAGCTGCCACCGTGTAACGTTTTTCTCATATAAACTTCGGCCATACAAATTAAAAGCAAAACCAGTGAATTTTACGTTGTTTGGCAACCCTTAAAAAAAACACAATAAAGTGCACAGTGAGCAGTTGCAGCCAAAGACAGAAAAAAAGTGTTAATAATTTGTAATTCAATTAGGACATGGAATGTTTTATTTACAAAATGGTTGCTATATTTGAAACAAAAACCAATAGCTTTGACTTTTATGAGATAATTCATGAACTAAGGGAACGTACCCAAATTACGTGACCTATTTAGGGGGGAGGGGGGTCTTAAAAATACTACAATTTGTCACAAGGGGGAGGGGGAGTTTCGGTTTTTATCACGTAGTAAATTTTTATTAAAATTTGGATTTTAAAATAAAGCCTAAAAACATCAAAAATAGTAAGCTGCAAACTAATTAGGGTAAATAAAGGGAAAAAAATTTTTTAAAGCCATATTTATAAATGATTACGTAAAAACAGTGGGGGGGGGGAGGGGTTTGGCAATTTACTACGGGAAGTCACCGAGGGGGGAGGGGGGGTAAAAAATTTTACAAAAACGTGTCACGTAATTTGGGTACGTTCCCTAAGTACTTTTAAAAAAATAATATTCAATTTAAAACCTTGTCCCACTGCCAAACGGCTTGAGCATTTTTTAAATTCCGTTGCTTTACCATTATTAGCCAATAGAATCACGTCAGTGTCGTCAGTAGTCACTGCGACAGTCTGTTTTTTATCATTCTTGGTAAGTCTTATGTTAGTTTGTTTTCGCCTTTGCAATTAAAAGCATCAAACAAGAAACGTGCCAAAAAAAGGGAAAAATATTCAAATTAATTTTATAAAAATCAGAGTGAATAAGTAAGTTATTTAAACCTTATTTAAGTTTTTTTTATGTGCAAAATAAGATACAGTGTGCCACTAAAGTCACCGTACCCCCTTAAAAATTGCACAAAACACACTGTAACTTTGTCAAATCTTTATTAAAACTCAAAATTTTAAATGCAGATTCATTAAATAAACTATTATCTTCAAAATAGCATTAACAAAATAGTAACAGTTTAATTTAGTCTTATATGATAACTAAAAATCTACGAAAATTCAAATATTTGCGTCCACAAAAGTCTACGTACTCTTACTTGTAAGCACTGTCTATCACCAATGAACTTCTTAGAAATAACGGGGATTTTTGAGACATGTGTGCAATGTTATTTTATTTCACAAAATTTGGTGTGGGTTGCATAAGCTGGACAACATAATCAAATTTAATAGTAAAAATGTCGCGCAGAGAATTAACCCTAGAAGAACGTGGGAGATCTTGAAGCTCCACACAATGGGACAAAAATCTTATGCAGAAATAGCCAAAATAGTGTCCAGAAGCAAATCAACAATCCAAACCGTAATTGGGCGTTTTAAATACGAAGTCTCTGTAAAAACTAACATGCAGGATCTAATGGACCATACAACAAAACTGCTGTTGGAGAGTCTTGCTGAAAATGACTTTCAAATTTCTTTTAAGTACATTAATATACTTATGGTGGTCCATCACGCCATCAATAAAGTCAAGGTTTCCAACGCCCGAAGCAGCAAAGATCACCTTACGCCAAAACTCAACTGGTTTGTCTACGTACGCTTTAGCAAATTCCAAGCGCTTCTTTCGGTTTGTTAAATTAACGTGTGGCTTTTTGCGAGGAGTGTACGACTTAAAGTTGTATGTTTTGATAGTCCTACGCACAGTTTCCGGGTGTACATCCTTGTGAATACTTCTACTAAGCTCTGATGCAATCTGTACTGCGCTACAGAACGGATCTTTGTCCACCAAATGCTTTATTTGACGCTTATCACGATCTGATAGTGCAGGTGGGCGGCCACATCTGCTACCATTTTTGACGCGCCCTTCGTATTTAAAACGCCCAATTACGGTTTGGATTATTGACTTGCTTCTGGACACTATTTTGGCTATTTCTGCATAAGATTTTTGTCCCGTTGTGTGGAGCATCAAGATCTCCCACGTTCTTCTAGGGTTAATTCTCTGCGCGACATTTTTACTATTAAATTTGAATTTTCGTAGATTTTTAGTTATAATATAAGACTAAATTAAAATGTTACTATTTTGTTAATGCTATTTTGAAGATAATAGTTTATTTAATGAATCTGCATTTAAAATTTTGAGTTTTAATAAAGATTTGACAAAGTTACAGTGTGTTTTGTGCAATTTTAAAGGGGGTACGGTGACTTTAGTGGCACACTGTATGCACTTCACAATTTAAAAATACAGGGTGAAACTGTATCTGCAGACAGCTCCTGGCTTTAAGGTTTCTAAAGATCGAATAACATTACTGCTGTGCAGTAATGCGTCTGCTGATTTTATGACCAAGCCAATGTTTATTAACCGATCACTAAATCCAAGAGCTATGAAAGGATGCAACAAAAACGACCTTCCAGCTTTACTACTTTTATATAATGCCCCAGCCCATTCAACTGATTTAAGTCATCCTTATGTTAAAATCGCATTTGTACCGCCCAACACTACATCCTTTAGATCAGGGCATAATAGCAATATTCAAAGCTTACTACATACGCAAATCATTTGAATTAATATTAGAGAAGATGAAGTCCGCAAATATAACTGTTCAAGAAGTCTGGAAACAGTTCTCAATTTTAAACCGCATCGAAATTGTTTCCACGTCACTTAAAGAAATTCGTCATTCAACACTAAAAACTTGCTGGAAAGCACTATTACCGGAAATAGTTCAGGAAACAGTTGCAGAACCGATAGAGGATGAATATAGGAACATAGTGAGATTGACGATATTCGAGAATTATTTTTTGCGGATGCCGAAATAGACGAAGCAGATTAAGTGGCAATGACAAATAAAAGATTATCGGTTGGAGATAGCTCTGACCATCTTTCTGATGTAGAAAATAAAAGCTTCTCACTAAAAAGTATCGAGGAAGTTTTTAATAAGGCAAAACAGTTGGAAGAATTCCTTTTAGAGAACGATCCTCAAAGGGATAGAGCAGAAATTTTTAAGCGAAATCTTCAAAAAGACTTATCTCCATATGAAGAAATTTATAAAGATTTAAGAAATAAAAGCAAACAATCCTCAATAAAAACATTTTTTAAACCAATCCTCGAAAGGATGCCAGAATCTGAGCTTGATCCACCATCAGATTCAAGCTCAGATTCTGAACTAACACGGACAAAACGTCCAAGACAAATTATAATAAGTGATGAAGAGAATTAAAAAAATGATGGTTAATTTTTCGATTTAATTTATTATTTCTGTCAATACGAATATTACGACAAATTGAAATTTTATTTTTGTTTTGTTTAGTTTTTATGAAATAAATGAAGCATGTATTATCAAATTACATAATAGTGGTATTCATTTAAAGTTGCATTGCTAAAAAAATCGCAAAGTGGCAACATTGCAATAAATATTAAATGAACCCCGTTGGCAATCATGTTGCATTGATCAGCTGTTTTCCAGTTTTCCAGTTATTATTTATAATAATATGAATAAATAAATGATTTTTTAATTAGTTTAATATATTTATGTACTTACTTCTTCCATGACAAGTTGAATCGTGCTAAAAATCAGCTGGTAATGCAATGCAACAAGTATTGCCACATTTGCAACACAAAATGCTGTGGCATTATTGCCACTTTATTGCAAATGAATTTCTATACAAAACTGAACAGCTGTTTCGCGACATTGCCATATTGCGATAAATGCAACAAATGCAACTAGTTTACAACTTTAAATGAATACCACTAATATGTTATGACTTAATAAATAAATTTAAAAAAATACATATATTTAGTATGAATATATATACGAACAAAATCCAATTTTTCAGTTTGGAACCAAACTCTGATTTTTGTATAGAGTTCATGTCTCCTACAACGCGATTTCTTACAACGCGGCAATTTTCAGGAACCTGACCCCCGCGTTGTAGGAGGGTTATCTGTACAACAATATCATTAGCTGCAACGTCAACAAGGCCCACGGAATTAAAATATAATGGAAATTTTCATGTAAGTGTTTTGATTAGTGAGAAAAGAAAAAGAAGTAAAAAGTAATATTTTGTGCCAAAATTCGTACCTCTTTCATAACTCAATTCCAAGGTGAGGTTTAAGTAAGGAGACTGCTATTTTTGAGAAACGCCCTTGAATAAAAAAAAAGTAATAATAGAGAGAAGAAGATTTTTGCTTTTCTCTCTTTGCTTCTGTTTGCCACACATATTTTTCACATAAGTTCGTCTCACTCACTCTCAATATGTAACCGCTTTCGCTTGCATCTCAGCTTGGAGTGGAAAAAAGCTATTCAAAAATTTAGTTTTAAAAGCTGTCAATAGATGGCGTATTATCGAAATTAGTTAGGTTTTTGCCCCTATTTTGCTCAAAACTGAGGTAAATGATAATAGAATTCACTTTTTTATATTTATTTGGTACATATTAACGCATATATAACAATAAAATCATTGTTAAATGAAAAAAAAAAGTTTCAAAGGGGGATCGTCGACGCAGTCGACTTGATTTTGCAGGCGACAATCGAGTATAATGGTTCCATTCACTCGGTCGTCAAGAAAAGACCAAGAGACATATTAGTCTCCCCTTCACCGGAATGCGTCCGCGATGTCAGGGACAAAATTGAAAAGGCCCAGCTTTTGTAGAGGAGATAGAGTCGGGTGTTCATGGCTTTATGTTTAGGGTCGTTGTCTTGTTGGAAGTAGAAATCTGACCCTATACCAAGTTTATCAGCGCTGACTTTAAAATTTCTTTTAAGTACATTAATATACTTATGGTGGTCCATCACGCCATCAATAAAGTCAAGGTTTCCAAAGCCCGAAGCAGCAATGCAACCCCAAACCATAACGCCACCGCCGCCGTGTTTTACAGTTTTTTTTTGTGTTTTTCGGGTTAAGTGCTTCTCTAGGTCTTCGCCATACCCGGAGGCGCCCGTCCGAGCCAAATATATTGTATTTTGACTCATCTGAGAAGATCACCTTACGCCAAAACTCAACTGGTTTGTCTACGTACGCTTTAGCAAATTCCAAGCGCTTCTTTCGGTTTGTTAAATTAACGTGTGGCTTTTTGCGAGGAGTGTACGACTTAAAGTTGTATGTTTTGATAGTCCTACGCACAGTTTCCGGGTGTACATCCTTGTGAATACTTCTACTAAGCTCTGATGCAATCTGTACTGCGCTACAGAACGGATCTTTGTCCACCAAATGCTTTATTTGACGCTTATCACGATCTGATAGTGCAGGTGGGCGGCCACATCTGCTACCATTTTTGATGCGCCCTTCGTATTTAAAACGCCCAATTACGGTTTGGATTGTTGATTTGCTTCTGGACACTATTTTGGCTATTTCTGCATAAGATTTTTGTCCCATTGTGTGGAGCTTCAAGATCTCCCACGTTCTTCTAGGGTTAATTCTCTGCGCGACATTTTTACTATTAAATTTGATTATGTTGTCCAGCTTATGCAACCCACACCAAATGTTGTGAAATAAAATAACATTGCACACATGTCTCAAAAATCCCCGTTATTTCTAAGAAGTTCATTGGTGATAGACAGTGTTTACAAGTAAGAGTACGTAGACTTTTGTGGACGCAAATATTTGAATTTTCGTAGATTTTTAGTTATAATATAAGACTAAATTAAAATGTTACTAATTTGTTAATGCTATTTTGAAGATAATAGTTTATTTAATGAATCTGCATTTAAAATTTTGAGTTTTAATAAAGATTTGACAAAGTTACAGTGTGTTTTGTGCAATTTTTAAGGGGGTACGGTGACTTTAGTGGCACACTGTATGCACTTCACAATTTAAAAATACAGGGTGAAACTGCATCTGCAGACGCAGATGCTGCAGATAAATACCCAGCACAGCTCAGAGAAATTATCAAAGAACATGATTATTTACCAGAGCAAGTGTTCAACGCAGATGAAACGGGTTTGTGGTGGAAAAAAATGCCTAGAAGAACTTTTATTTCGAAAAACGAAAAAACAGCTCCTGGCTTTAAGGTTTCTAAAGATCGAATAACATTACTGCTGTGCAGTAATAGTGCATTTACACTTGCGCCGTAAGCAACGCCTTTAGCATTTCGCCTTAAGGTCTTCGATATTTTTAGCCTTTACCATACAAAATGTGTCCGTTAAATTTGAATTTAGCGACTTTTTCTCGTGCCGCTAGAGCGCCGCTATTCTACCGGCTTAAATAAAGACCTTTTTTTTTTACCGATGAATTGATATTTTTGGTCAAATTAGTGTTGGCGGCAACAGGAATCAGCTGATTAAAAATCAAAACAAATTTGCAAGTAAGTACAAAATGATTTAAAATACTAAATATTATTATTATTATTGCAATTAAACAATTTAATTTCAAGTGGATGTCGGACAATAAGAAAGAAAGCGATGGTCGGAAACTTGGAGAGCATTTTTATTGAAGTATGGAGCGATAGAGACGATGACCTGCGTGGTACGCGAAAAAATATTCACGTCTATGCCGAGATGGCGGAGACATTAAAAGAATATTCCGTGGACATGACTGCACTAGATGTCAAGAAGAAGTTGGAGTCGCTAAAAAAGAGATACAGGTTTGTTTTAGGCATTCGAAATACGCCTTCCGAAAATGTTATATATATTATCAAGGTTTTGAAAATATGTATATTGCAGGCATGAGAGAACTGTTGTGGGTAGCTCTGACGGATCGACATCGACGTGGCCACATTTTGAAACGATTGGGAAGATTCTCGCCTCTTCCAAATCTACAAACCCTGAGGCACTTGTGGAGGAAAGCTGTGGTAAGTGCAATGATTACAACAAATTAATTGATGTTCATTCATATAAATTGCTGTTTCAATAGGATTTCAAATAGAAAACTAAATGGAAGTGGAATGCGTGGGAGAATTTGAAGTGCAAGTCGTCGATGAGTCGTCACGTTCGACATGCGTGTCCCCCGAGGATGGGCCTTCAACTTTGAAGAGGAGACGGTGCAATTCTGGAGGCGATAAAATGATTAAAATGGACAAAGCGGTTAATGCAATATGCGAAATGGCAGAGGAGTCCAAAAAAACAAACCGCAATCCTCAAGGAATTTACGGATCGTGCCGCCTTGACATACGAGCGTGCCATTGAAAACCAGAGAGAATTAATAGCTTTTATAAAGGAAAAATTTAGTGCAAATAATGAATAATAATAGCTAATAAGTTTTATTGCGCTAAAAAATCTCGTTTTATTCAACTATTTCAGCATTCAGCTATTGCTTTTCTTATTTCCTCTGCAGAGCTGTTTGGACCGCAGCCCGTTTGTCTGTGGTGTTCGGGCTGTTCACGCTCATTCAAGGGCAAGCCTAAAACTTTTTCGTACTTGCTGTTGTGCGTATTTAAAAAGTTGTGCAATACACAATGAGTGCATTTGCATTTTCAATATTGTCAATGCCTTTTCCAAGGCGACGAAACCTTCCCTTCAGTTGTCCAAACGCATTCTCCACGACGCGTCTAGCCTTAGATAGGTGGTAATTGAAGCGCTTCTTATCGTCAGAGGCTTCAATCGAGAACGGGTATGGCTTCATCATACTTGGGCAGAATCGGAAGGCGGAGTCCCCAATCAATTACACCGGCACGTCAACACCTCCTATTCTCTTAGCGTTATTTTGAAATAAACCACTTGTGGATATCATCTGCTTCAGGGCTGACCGTTCATATATCTGGGAGTCGTTACATCTGTCAGGAGACCCCACATTTATATACATGAATTTATATCTGTAGTCCACAAGAGCCAGAAGAACAACAGAGTACCACCCTTTGTAATTATAATAATCTGTTGCATCCGTCGGTTTAGGTTAAGTTTCAATGTGGCATCCATCAATTGCTCCAAAGCACTGCGGAAACCCAAGTTTTTCAAAGCCTTGCACCGAATCCTCAATTTTTGATTGGGTCAACAAATTTGGCCCCAAATACTCAAGTGCCATGTTTTGCCAAACAAGTTTGCAGAACTCCTTTTGAATGTTGCACAGGCTAGCAGTCGATATGCCAAACAATCTGGCAACGGTTCTGTACTCGGCGGATGACCCCAGGCTATACAAAGCTACGGCAACCCGCTTGTCCAGTGGGATGCACGCTCTTAAATTGGTTTCCTTCCGTTCCATTTGAGGCAAGGCATCAACTCACTTTAGAAAGAGACTGCTTTCCATTCTGAAGCTCTGCTTAAACAAATCCTCACTCAATTTTGGCACATCCATCTCCCAATAACAACCATTGCGCTCGAGCATCCAGACAATTCGCGTGCTAATACAACATACTTATTTAGCGCAGCCGTTGCTGCTGCCGCTTCTTCATTTTCGCAATCAATAAAATTGCTTAAATTCTGAACGCCATCATTTGCCGTATTAATAATTTGCGTGGCCAGCATTAATAAATTTAAATTTTGCTCCATTTTTCAATTTTCTTCTTCTTTAGCAATCACAACCAAAAGTAAACAAAAAACAGCTGATTATAAAAACTTTTTGCCAGTGTAAATGACTTTCGCCGCTAACCACTAAGGCTTTTTTAGCGGCGCCAGTGTAAATGCACTATAATGCGTCTGGTGATTTTATGACCAAGCCAATGTTTATTAACCGATCACTAAATCCAAGAGCTATGAAAGGATGCAACAAAAACGACCTTCCAGCTTTACTACTTTTAGATAATGCCCCAGCCCATTCAACTGATTTAAGTCATCCTTATGTTAAAATCGCATTTTTACCGCCCAACACTACATTCTTTAGATCAGGGCATAATACCAACATTCAAAGCTTTATTATTATTATTATTATAACGAGGATCATGCACTGCGACCACTAGGATCTATTGTGCCCTCTTACTGTTTTGTGAGTTACAGCTCCTCAAACAGCCCGATCGATCGCAGGAACGCGACGATGTGGCATGGTCTGAGAGCCCTCATTTTCTCTGTAGACAGAAAGAGGCTCCCCAGAAGAGAGAGCCTCAGTCGGCTGATGGCGGGACACTCCTCAAGCAGGTGCTCTGGAGTCTCATCCCCCTCCAGGCACAGTCTGCAAAGACTGTCTTCCCCTAACCTGAGATTATGCAGATGCTTGCGCAGTCTGCAGTGCCCGGTCAAGAAACCCGTGACTATACGAAGAGATCTTTTGCTCAGCTTCAGACAGTCCTCAGTTCTCTTCTTGTTGTAACTGCCTAGCAGTCGCTTGCTCTGTCTTGCCCCATGTGAAACCCGCCAAGCGTCCTCGCATGCGTTGAGCAGATCGATGCGACTGCTCTGACTGACAAACCCTGGTCCTAGCCCACAGAAAGGTTCAGGGCCCTGGAAAGGAGTGCTAGCTCCTCTCCTGGCCAAACTATCGGCGACCTCATTACCGGGAACACCCGCATGTCCCGGTACCCAATATATGGTGACTTTGTTTTTACTGCCCAACCTATTGAGCGCTTCAATACATTGCCAAACCAGTTTTGAGACGATTTTATAAGCACTAAGTGCTTTAATCGCTGCCTGGCTGTCTGAGAAAATGGCAATGTCTCTATGAACGTATCCCCTCTCGAAGTTAAAGGTAGCACATCTTTCAATCGCGTGCACTTCCGCTTGGAAAATGCTGGCGAATTTGCCCAGGGGCTCATGATACTTGAGTCGGGGTCCGCAGACTCCAGCTCCAGCACCCTCATCCGTTAATGATCCGTCTGTGTACCATCTAATAGCATGTGGTTTCACATTATAGGTGGTCGACAGACTGGTCCATTCTGCTTTGTTGCTAAGCTCCGTTTTAAAGAGCTTCTCAAAACTAAATAGGCCCTTCTGCGCATCTTGCGGAAAGGCCAACAGCGTGCCAGTTGCACTAGTGACAGAGGTGATTGCGTTCGCTCCTGTCAATCTTATAATAGATCTGTGCGCACTGTGTTTGATGTAGACATGCAAAGGCGGAAGTCCTAGCAGTACGTCCAGTGCTGAGGACGGGCAGGTACGCATTGCGCCCGAGATGCACGTGCAGGCAAGTCTCTGGAGTTTGCCCAGCTGCCGTTTGGTGACATCCAGGTCAGCACGTCCCGCCCATACCACTGCGCCGTAGCTGACTATGGGCCTCACCATTGCTGTGTACATCCACAGAAGGATTTTTGGGGACACACCCCAGTTTTTCCCTGCGAGAGACCTACAACACATTAGGGCTATAGTAGCCTTGCGTACCGCATGCTCAATATGCTGTTTCCACAGTAGTCTCTTGTCCAAGATTACTCCCAGATACTTTATCTCCGTAGAGAGTGGAACTATCGTACCCCCAATGGATATGGGTCTAATGGACTTTAACTTGTAACGGTTGGTGAAGGCGACAATTGTGGTTTTTGCTGGATTAATATTCAGCCCCACGTCTTTGCACCAGTCCAAGCAAAGTTTAAGACCCAGAGTTATTCTATCACAAAGCGTGTTCTCGAAGTTGCCTTTACAGACAATGGTAATGTCATCAGCGTAGCCTTGGCATTCAAATCCATTATCTGTAAGTTTGACTAGTAGCTCGTCCACCACGAGACTCCAGAGGAGAGGTGATAGGACACCCCCTGTGGACAGCCTCTGGTGGTTTGGGCCCTGACCGTCAAATTGTTGACAGTGACTTCCGCTATTCTAGTGTCAAGGAGCTTGCCTAGCCAGAGAGTAAGTCCTGGCTCAACCCCTTTCCCTGAAGCGCCCTAACCACAACATCATGTGCTGTGTTATCAAAAGCACCCTCTATGTCCATGAAAGCACAGAGAGCAACGTCTTTGGCCTTCACTGAGCATTGAAGACTGTTTACTAGGTCAAGGAGAGCCGATTCTGTCGACTTTCCTTCTCTATAGGCATGTTGATGATCATGCAGGGGACTGGACACTAGGTACGAGATCCTGATGTGATTTTCAACTATCTTTTCAAGGGTTTTTAGCAAGAAGGATGTCAGGCTGATCGGCCTGAAAGATTTGGGGTGAAAGGGGTCCTTTTTCCCCACTTTCGGGATAAAGATCACCCTGGCCGTCCTCCATGCCCTAGGTATGTAGCCCATAGCTAGGCTACCCCGGAAAATACGAATGAGGAACACCATAAGCTGTTCCATCCCTTTCTGTAGATGGACGGGGAGGATAGTCCCTACCATACTCCCGAACGCGCCAGTGATTAGCACTGCTACAAGGTCCCTGCTGAGAAATTTGGAGAGACAAAGAAAGTTAGTGTTCTTTCGGACCAAGATGCATGCTCTTGGCGATGTCTCCCTAATATCTACAACTAGTTGTGAACTTACTTGATCAAGGCCGCAGATCCTACCTCTGACGACCCATGGCTCCTGGATGAGCACCAGCCCCAGGTCAGACCTGGAGATCAACCTGCTGATGACAGCCGAAGCTGCCCTCGCGTGATGCAGGTTGATCTGTGCCACGCTGGTGGCCAGCATCCTTAGAGCTCAGGTTCCCCTTCCGAGAGCGTCAGATATGACTCTGACAGCGTCCCGGTGGGTGTCTGCTCATCATCGGACGGCTTCTCATCGCTCCCCGAGCCTACTTCGCTGCGCACGTGTAACCGTGACAAGTCCGAGTCCAACTCGGCTTCCCAGGCTGCAATTGCTTCTGCTTCGGCTGCCTCATCGGAGGGTGCTGCAGCAGAAGAAGTGCCAGGCACAACGTCTGCTTGCACCTTCACAGCCGTCTCTTTCGCTGCTTGCTTTTTGTGCAGCCGGCACCTCAGCTGACCAAATCTGAAGCTAACCATCATTCCCCTATTACTGAGGAGTGATAGCGCTTCATCCTCCAAGCCAAAGGTCAGCACCTTTCCGCCCTTGGTTTCCAGGCGCCTGAGGATGCGCCACGTCTCGGTGAGAAGACCCTTATTTTGCTCAATGAGCAGTCCAAGTGACTTCTCCACCGTCTCACCAGCCGTGCGTGGCAGGTACACCGTGACGATGTTGGTCTCCGGTATCTCACCTTGCGGGCATGTGCGGAGTTCCACACCCACTGCGGCACTGATGCTGGGCACCTTCAGCTCCAGCCACTTCCTGGCATCCTCGTCAAGACAGTCCACTAGGACCAGACCATCCCGGAATAGGATGCCATTAAAGTTGAGGCTGGCGGTCCAGCCCTTCCTCATCTCCTCTACCAGGGCTAACTCCACCGCCGACAACTCCTCCTTGGTCAGCCGCTTCCTCGGGAATTCACGAGCCAGTATAGCAAGGTTCGTGCCCTTAGCTACACTGGCATACGTGGCCGCCTTCGGTCGCTTAGAACCGCTTGAGGTACCTTGGCCCTCCGGAGTTGCGTTGCCTCTACCTTTCGGCCTCTTGGGGTCGATGGGGATTTCGGTAGGCGACGTGTGCTGAAGAGGTCGCTTCTTCCCCGCCACGGCCTGACCGTCGATGCGCCCAGCTGGAGATACGGTCGGGGCCCGATGCTCCAGCGCTCTCTTGCGAGCCTCTTCCGGCTTCAAGCCACGCTCAAGGTACCGGAGGTACCATTTGCGTCCGGCTCCGCTGAGGCCTTGCCTTAGCGGGTCGCCAGAGCCACCAGGCTGACCCGGTGCCGGTAGAGGCGGCTTCTTATGCAGCCTCTTCTGTGGAACAGAAGAGGGTGTAGCGGCGTCTCCCCGCTTGCTGCATTAGCCCGCAGGGCAGCCGCCGGCGCAGTGCCGGGCACTGCAGACCCACCCCTACGTCCGTCCGTTTAGCGGCCTGCTTGGCCGTGCTTTTGGGGGACTGGCCCCCGCGCGGCGTGAGCTTGCCGCCTTTGTCCAGAGCCTCCTCTTCCATCCGCTCTGCTATTTGGGTTGCGGTTAAGCCCCGCATGTTTTTCAAAAATTTTTCTTTATCCATAAAGATCCCACGAGTGTAGGGGAAAGTAGTACCGGCGTGTCATAGCCCCCACTAACACGCCGGGGCCAGGTATACTCACCGAGGCGGCCAGGTATCGGTGAGGCTCCGTACAAATACAGTCGGTTACCCCTGACTGCAAACCAGCCAATGAGCACGGACCACATAACACTCTGGCTTAGGGGGTGAAATGGCACCCTTGCCCTAGGACGTCACCACTGCCCGTTGTGAGATGTGGGGGGTAGGAGTTAGGTAGGAAATCATGTGTAGGAGAAGGGTGTGTGTAAGACTATATTAAGAAGGCGGTCAGACAAGCGCCTTGTCGGTCCCACACAACGGTGTGGTACCCGCTGTTGTCCGGGACTGCTTATTCACGACAAGTCGCTATTCGCAGCTAACCTCAACTAGAGGCCTTGCGCTATCCGCAACCTGCGACCCGTCCGGTGGCCTCAGCTTGCCCACCTCAGAACCATCTCACTAGTTCATCGGCACCAGACATTCAAAGCTTACTACATACGCAAATCATTTGAATTAATATTAGAGAAGATGAAGTCCGCAAATATAACTGTTCAAGAAGTCTGGAAACAGTTCTCAATTTTAAACCGCGTCGAAATTGTTTCTACGTCACTTAAAGAAATTCGTCATTCAACACTAAAAGCTTGCTGGAAAGCACTATTACCGGAAATAGTTCAGGAAACAGTTGCAAAACCGATAGAGGATGAATATAGGAACATAGTGAGATTGACGATATTCGAGAATTATTTTTTGCGGATGCCGAAATAGACGAAGCAGATTTAGTGGCAATGACAAATAAAAGATTATCGGTTGGAGATAGCTCTGACCATCTTTCTGATGTAGAAAATAAAAGCTTCTCACTAAAAAGTATCGAGGAAGTTTTTAATAAGGCAAAACAGTTGGAAGAATTCATTTGAGGATAGAGCAGAAATTTTTAAACGAAATTTTCAAAAAGACTTATCTCCATATGAAGAAATTTATAAAGATTTAAGAAATAAAAGCAAACAATCCTCAATAAAAACATTTTTTAAACCAATCCTCGAAAGGATGCCAGAATCTGAGCTTGATCCACCATCAGATTCAAGCTCAGATTCTGAATCAGATCCACCATCAGATTCAAGCTCAGATTCAGATTCTCAAGATTCTTCAAGACAAATTATAATAAGTGATGAAGAGAATTAAAACAAGTGGAAACGTTGCAGTCGAACGCAACCGACAGCGGCATATTCGATACTAGAATTAAAACCGGTAAAAAGAGGCCTTAATGCAAAGGGGTACGGATGCGGCAGGGGTTTACGCTGCCTTAAAGATTCTCCGATGCAGATGGGGATGCCACCGGCTACCAAATTTGGTACCTCTAGCTCAAAGTTTGTAAAAGGTGGGGAAAGGGGGGGCTGGGGGCAGTATGGGTAGTTGTGGCATCAAAATTTTTGTTGCAGATCTTTCTGAAATGTCAATTGCTATCTTCATACCAAATTTGGTGACTCTAGCTCGAAATTTGTAATAAGTGTGGAAAGGGGGGCTGGGGGCGGTATGGGTGGCAGTGGAATCCAAATTTTTGATGCAGATTGTTGTAATAATTCCAAGAATCGAATTTGATCCAAAAGTAATCCGTCGATATTTTAGGAATCCTGCACCTCCAGTCTTCCACCAGTGTCCAGTTATAATAAATATTCAATTAGGATTGCTTTTATATATATATTTATTTATATTTTGTATTTTCAGTTGCACTGCGCTTGTTGTCTAAATTTATTTCTTTTATGCAAAACACGTCCACACAGCTCAGCGGCAAACACGAGAAGAAGGAAGTGGCCATAGCAGTGTGACCGTATATCAACCAAAACAAAATTACTAAATTAGTGTTCATTAAGGATATAATGTTTTTGCTTAGCACTAATATCGATATCATCGATATGTCTTATTTCAATGTGATATTCTTAACACACCTCCTCAAAAATATTATATTCTTATTCACTTGTTACTTATTACCTATACGTTATGGGAGTTAACATTATAGTCCAGCATTTGCTGCGAGGATTAGGGAAAACCCATAAAAACCTAATCAGACTATTTCAAATTGAAATTAAAATATTACGTTAAACAATTATATCAATTCAAAAAAAAAAATATAAAATTAAAAAAAAATTATTTGAATAGTCATTCCTCATCCATGAGATCCATTCAGTGTTTTATCTTTAGTTCATCAGACCCATTTGATTTCTCAGTTCAACGAATCTTGGTGCTGGCAACGTCTTCGTCAATATGTCTGCTATTTGTTTATCTGTTGGAATATAAACAAGATTAATCAAGTTCCTCTCAACTTGTTCCCTTGTAAAATGATATTTTATATCTATATGTTTTGAGCGTTTGTGACATGAGGGGTTATTGGCAATACTTATGCAACCTTGGTTGTCTTCATATAACTTAATTGGATTCGTTAATTCAATTTTTAAACTAGCTAATAATGATTTTAGCCAAATGGCCTCTCGAACCGCTTCAAATAAAGCCATATATTCTGCTTCTGTTGATGAAGCAGCTACTGAACTCTGTTTTCTTGTGTTCCAACAAATAACGTTTGATCCAAACATTTTGAATAGGTATCCAGTTGTGCTTCTTCTATCTGATTCGCTTCCACCCCAGTCTGAATCTACATAGCCTATAAAGTAATTATTTAAATTTTCTGTTTTGTGAAAAATTAATTTTAAATCAATTGTACCTTTAAGGTACCTTAAAACTCGCTTTAAACATTGCCAAAGTTCACTATTATTCTTTTCACAATAGCGACTTAAAAGATTAACGGAAGTGCTTAAGTCTGGTCGTGTACATAACATTATGTACATTAAACATCCAATTAAATTTCGACAAGGAGCATCACACTTGTCATCTGAATTTAATGCTGGTGTGTGTCTAAGTGGATTATTTTTTATTAATTAATAATTAAAGGTGAAATAAAAATATACCTTTTTGTTGAGTAACGTAATTTCTTAATATATGTTGTTACTTATTTATGTGTTATTATATTTAGTGTCTATAATTAGTAATTTTTAATTAGTATTTACGGGTGCTGTATGCTTAGTGTTATATAAACGATAGCCCCCGCGCTGTATTTACTATAAAATTAACCAGCTTACTCAAGGGCCAACCTGGCATAAATTACACACCGACGAGATATACCTATCTAGAACAACGCACGCCCCAGTACGCCCATATAATATAAATTAATTAATTTTGATCATTATGTATTTATATAATTATACCTCTGTTTATGATGTGATTCAATTTACTAGGAAGAGGACAGTTTACTGGATTGCATTTATCCATATTAAATTTTAAAATAATATTTTTTATGTAAGCTACTTGACTCAAACTTATTTGACTATCATGTCTATCGACTTTGATTCCTAAGAAGAATTTTATTTCCTTTAAGTCAGTCATCCTAAATTTATTCATTAAATATGTTTTGAAATCATTCATAGTTTTTATACTTTTAGTGGATATTACCAAATCATCTACATATAAAAGAACATATATATTGTTAGATATACTACCTTTATCAAGGATATAAATACAACGATCTACAGATGAGTTTACAAATCCTATTTCCTTTAATGCATTTTCAAACATATTGAACCAACACCTTGCAGCTTGTTTGAGACCATATATTGCCTTGTGTAATTTACAGACGTGGTTTTCTTCAGCTATTAAACCTTCAGGTATTTTCATGAATATCTCTTCTTTTAAAATACCATTCAAAAATGCGGTTTTTACATCCATGTGATGTACTTCAAGGTCATATTGATTAGAAAGGACATAATTAATCTAAAACTTGTGATTCTTGCTACAGGGGCAAAAGTTTCATTATAATCAATTAAATATTCTTGCGTAAAACCTCGGGCAACAAGTCTTGCTTTATATTTTATTGGCTCACCGTATTCGTTCTGTTTAATTGTAAAAACCCATTTACAATCTACTATATTTTTATTTTCAGGCTTTTTCACAATTGACCATGTTTTGTTTATAAAATGTGAATTAAGTTCTTCTTTAACAGCTTCTTCCCAGTGTTCTTTATCTTTACTATATTTTATTTCGTCAAACTTATAAGGCGTTGAATACAATAATGTCTGTGCATTCATAGCACAATTATTTATTAAATCTTGATATGACACTCTTGGTTTTTCTTTTAACCTTTCACTTTTTCTAATATTTATCTGCGAGTCCAACTTTACGTTTCCATTACTTATTTCATTAGGTAAAATATCACCAGACACTTCTGGAACGGCATGCTCTAATATTGCTTCCACACCACTAGGCTGTTCTTCTGACTTATCAGAATTCTCTTCCATAGTTTCCAAATTGAAATCTTCATCATCTTCATCATTAAGATGCATAGTACTTTCAACCACAGCTCTAGATTTAGACATATTTGTTTCGTCAACAATAACATCTCTTGCTATTACAAATTTTTCAGTTTCCACATTCCATACTCTATAACCATTTGATTCATAACCAACAAGTATACCTTTCCATGCTTTTTCATCAAATTTTCTTTTCCTTATTTTGATATGCACATATACTGTTGAACCAAAAACCTTTAAGTATTTCAAGCACGGCTTTTTGTTGTGCCACATTTCGTATGGTGTCTTTATGCATTCTCTTAATACATTACTTGGGCTCCTATTTATTAAATAGGTAGCTGTCAGCACAGCTTCACCCCAGAAACTCTTCTGAAGGTCCGCCCCTATAACCAGAGAACGAGCTTTCTCTGTTATAGTTCTTATCATCCTTTCGGATACACCATTTAACTGAGGTGTATGTGGAACTGTCAAGTGGTAGCTGATGCCTTTTTCTACGCAAAATTCTCGCATTTCATTTGATAAATACTCTCGGCCATTATCTATGTATAAATTTACTACCTTTAAATTAAAAAATGCTTCAGACTTTAAAATAAAATCTTTAAAAACAGCAAACACATCAGATTTGTAAGTAATTAAGTATGATACACAGTAATGTGTATACTGGTCTATAAAAACAACGTAGTAGTTCTTTTTATCTATTGTTATAGGTGAGATTGGACCACACACGTCCGAATGAATAACAAACAATGGCCTATTTATGTGATCTTTATTTTTAACTTTTCAAAGGGAGTCTTGCTTGTTTTCCTTTTATACAACTCTCACATAACTCATCACTGGGTTGAACATTGTTTAAAATATCAGAATCCTCAAATAAATTTTTATGTTTTATTTCTAAGAATTTGCCTTTGCTTATATGCCCTAACCTCTCATGCCATAATTTATAATTTATTTTATTTGATGCAAATGCTTGCTTAGGTATTGTAAATCTAACAGACGGAACATTATCAAAATAATGTGCATTCATAATATTTACATCTTCTTTACTCACAAGTACACCTCCTGGGTGAAATACAACAGTAAAGCCAGCATCTTGCATCTTTTTAACAGATATTATATTTTGCGCGACTTCAGGACAAAATAATACATCTTTTAGGGCTATTGGGGTCATTGTATCAGTCGTTAGTTCTATTGTTCCCATCTTTGTTGCTAGGATATATTCGTTTGATTTTGCTACAGCAATTTTAATTGGCGATTTAAGTGTACTGACGTTGGATAGAAAGCTTTCATTATTAATTAGATGATCTGATGCACCCGAATCTAATAAAAATGAAATTTCTTTATTGCTATTCTGATTATGACGCTTTAACATAAATGCGAACCCGGAATTGCGAACTGGTTCATTTTGGCCTTGTGCCATTTGCGCTTGTTTTTCTTGATTATTTTCCATTTCTTTCTTATATTTAAAGCAATCCTTTTTAATATGTCCAGCCTTGCCACAGTGGTAACACTTCAATTTATTGAATTTGTTTTTATATTTAAACTGAATTTTATTTTGGAACTTTGTTTTATTTTGGAAATTATTAATCTTATGTACTTTATTAACTGCTTGTAGCACTTTTAAGCTTGTATCTTTTGAGGACTGCTTTAACTTTATTTCGTGATCCAAAAGTCTATTTTTAACGAAGGCTAAAGTCAAATTATTTTCTGCTAATGTCTCAATGGCGGTTATGACGCCATCATAAGAAGAAGGTAGAGTTAGCAGTAAATGGCTCACTTTGTCCATTTCGTCTAGCTTTGCACCAACTCTGTCACTAAGTCATCAAAAACTGTAAAATGGTTTAGTAATAACATGTCGCCTTTTAATTTTAACGACAGCAATTGTTTTCGGACAGACAGTTGGCTTGCTAAACTTTTTCTCTCATATATTTCATCTAAATTAGCAAATATTTCTTTAGCACTACATTCACTGGTGGCAAAACTCAAAAGGAATCACTCAAATATTCTATTATTGTATTCTTAGCTGATTTTTCAAGCTTTTTCCACTCATCGGATGCACCGTCACTAATTTCGTCAATCACTTTTATGGTATCATTTTCGCTCAATAATGCCCTTATGCGAAATTTCCATATTGCGTACTTTTCCCCGTCGAATGGTTTAATATTTCTTTTTCCTTTTTCCATTCTGTTGTTATAATTAACAAAGAAAATAAATGAAATATTATACTTATCTACAATGGTGGCCTGGGCCCATAACCTGTTGTAATAATTCCAAGAATCGAATTTGATCCAAAAGTAATCCGTCGATATTTTAGGAATCCTGCACCTCCAGTCTTCCACCAGTGTCCAGTTATAATAAATATTCAATTAGGATTGCTTTTATATATATATTTATTTATATTTTGTATTTTCAGTTGCACTGCGCTTGTTGTCTAAATTTATTTCTTTTTATGCAAAACACGTCCACACAGCTCAGCGGCAAACACGAGAAGAAGGAAGTGGCCATAGCAGTGTGACCGTATATCAACCAAAACAAAATTACTAAATTAGTGTTCATTAAGGATATAATGTTTTTGCTTAGCACTAATATCGATATCATCGATATGTCTTATTTCAATGTGATATTCTTAACACAGATCTTTCTGAAATGTCAATTGCTATCTTCATACCAAATTTGGTGACTCTAGCTCAAAAATTGTAAAAAGTGGGGAAAGGGGGGCGAAATGGAGGGCATGGCTCCAAAACTTTGATGCAGATTTTTGGGGGTCGTTGCCAGCTATCTTCCTACCAAATTTATTGGCTCTAGCTGCACAACTCTGGAAGATACACGCATTCCCGTTTTTGACGACGCGTTGGGGTGGATGGGGTCGGCTGGGGCAGTATTGGTGGGCATGGCATCCAAACTTTTGAAGCAGTTTTTAGGTGGTCATCATCACCTATCTTGGCACCAAATTTGGTGGCTCTAGCTCAGAAACTGTGGGAGATATAGCCATTTTTGATTTCAAAATGCGGGGGGGCTGGGGGCGGAATGGGTGGGCGTGGCTCCAAAACTTTGATGAAGTTTTTTGGGGGTCGTTACCAGCTATCTTCTCACCAAATTGGGAGGCTCTAGCTCCACAACTCTGGAAGATACACGCATTCCCGTTTTTGACGAAGCGTTGGGGTGGATGGGGGTGGCTAGGGTGGTATTGGTGGGCGTGGCATCCAATCTTTTGATGCAGTTTTTAGGGGGTCATCATCACCTATCTTGGCACCAAATTTGGTGGCTATAGCTCAAAAACTGTGGGAGATATAGGCTTTTTTGACTTTAAAATTCGGGGGACTGGGGGCGGAATGGGGGGGGGCGTGGCTCCAAAATTTTTGATGCAGTTTTTTGGGGGTGGCTAGTAGCTATCTTCTTACCAAATTTGGTACTTCTAGCTGTAAGGATGTGCGAAATATGTGGATTTATCGGTTTTGAGTTATCGAATTTATCGATTTGCCAGCCCCCCAGTTATCGTAGAACCCCCATCTTGACACTTTAATTTACTATCCCATAGATAAAGAGATTTGGAAAGTTTCAAGTCTCTAGCTTGAAGGGTGTGGAAAAAAATTGGACACATACAGACGGACAGACGGACAGACGGACGGACACCATGACGGACATTGCACAAACTCAATATACTCTTTACCTTCGGTATCGAGTATAAAAAAAGATGGTTAATTTTTCGATGTAATTTATTATTTCTGTCAATACGAATATTACGACAAATTGAAATTTTATTTTTGTTTTGTTTAGTTTTTATGAAATAAATGAAGTATGTATTATCAAATTACATAATATGTTATGACTTAATAAATAAATTTAAAAAAATACATATATTTAGTATGAATATATATACGAACAAAATCCAATTTTTCAGTTTGGAACCAAACTCTGATTTTTGTATAGAGTTCATGTCTCCTACAACGCGATTTCTTACAACGCGGCAATTTTCAGGCACCTAACCCCCGCGTTGAAGGAGGGTTATCTGTACAACAATATCATTAGCTGCAACGTCAACAAGGCCCACGGAATTAAAATATAATGGAAATTTTCATGTAAGTGTTTTGATTAGTGAGATAAGAAAAAGAAGTAAAAAGTAATATTTTGTGCCGAAATTCGTACCCCTTTCATAACTCAATTCCAAGGTGAGGTTTAAGTAAGGAGACTGCTATTTTTGAGAAACGCCCTTGAATAAAAAAAAGTAATAATAGAGAGAAGAAGATTTTTGCTTTTCTCTCGCACACCACATGACGTGCGATATCGTGTAAGGTTTTGTTTACGGACAAATGAGTGACTCTGATTCCGTCGAAAGTACTCAGGAGCACTTCGATACTGTTAAGAGCATTTTGACGAACTTAATAGGAAACTTTGACACCTTGCGGGTGTCAAGAACCGTTAGTCCCCTCGAACAGAGTAAGGAAGCTGCATTAGACATGAGCCCGGGTCAGCTAAGCACGGCGATAGGAACCGCTGTGCAGAACGCACTCGCGGTACAGACGCGAGAATTTGTTAGGAGAGAGGGTGTGCTTAAGGCAGAATTGGAACAACAGATCACACAGATATATACTAGATTGAAAAGTACTCAGCTTTCAGTGCCTGAGCCAAAAGTGTTTGAGGATGCTCAAATCAATGACAACATCGTTTGCAGCGAACCCCTCGATGCAGTTAAATGCATCCATGAGTTCAACGGAACTCAGGAGGCATATGTGTCTTGGAGGCAGGCCGCACACGCAGCATATACAATTTTCAAAAAACACGATGGCAGTTCCCGCCACTATCAAGCTGTGGTCATTATTAGAAGTAAGGTGAGAAACCCAGTGGATGCAGTTCTAGCTTCTTTCAATACTCCGCTAAATTTCGAGGCCATTATAGCGAGACTAGATTTCACTTACAGCGACAAACGACCGATGCACGTCATCGAACAGGAAATGGGCACTCTTAGGCAGGGTAGCCTGTCGATCCTACAGTATTATGATGAGGTGGAATAGGAGCTCACTTTACTGACAAACAAGGCCCATATGACGTACGATAAAAGTTTGGCCATGGGCATGTGTGAAAAATTCAGGGGTGACGCACTTCGTGTGTTTATCTCGGGATTAAAACGCAACTTGACCGACGTTTTGTTTGCGGCCCTACCTAAAGATTTGCCTTCGGCACTCGCGCTGGCTCAAGAGGTCGAAGCAAACCACGAGAGATATGCTTTCGCGGCCAGCTTCGCACAAGGGCAAGAGGATAGGAAACAGCAGTCTGACCAACGCCAGCAAGGTGTTAGGCAACAGCAGCAGCAGTACCCTCAGGGTAATCAGGGCAAAAACCCGCATTTCAAGAGGCAGAACGGTCAATGGCCTGACAAGCCCAGCATAAATCTGCAGCGCAGAACGCTCCGGTACCCATGGAAGTAGATCCGTCTTCTTCCAAGTTTAGACAACCTACAAACTATCAGCAGGCCCAAGGCTCTGCGAAGTTTAACAATAACCAAGGCAAAGGTAACAAACGCCCTGCTACTTCCGATAGGGCAACGGGTCAAAGACGACAGAGAGTCGACCACGTTCAGGCAAGCACGGAAGAAGCGAACTATGCTGAAGCAGCGCAAGCGGCAACAACTGAGGTAGACGAAGAAAATGGCCCGGACTATGAGAGTGACAGTGCCAATAGGGGTGAATCCCTGCTGCCGTTCATTCGGCGAAGAATAGCGGGGACAGACATTACCTTTTTAATCGACACTGGATCGGGAAAACAACTACATCAAGCCGCTTAAACGCCTCAAGGGTGTGATCCCAGTCGAATCCCCCTTTGTCGTCCATTCCATCCATGGTTCCAACAAAATTGCCGAAAAATGCACGTTGTCCATTTTTGGGAGCGACAACTTTTTTTTTCTTATTGATTCCCTCTCCACCTTTGATGGAATCGTTGGCCACGACCTGTTAAAACAGGTGGGCGCAGTTTTATGCCTCAAAGAGGGTAAACTGAACATTGGTGCAACTTCGGAGGCGTTGCAGTATTTTAAATGTACGAACGTCAACCACACAAAGAATAAAGAAATCGAGGCACCACCTGCGGTGAAGGCAGATTTTCTGCGGATGCTTCACCGGAATAAGAAGGCTTTTGCGAACTCTAACGAGGCGCTGCCTTATAACACGGCTGTCGTAGCCACCATACGTACGAGCGATGAAAACGCCATCTACTCAAAGTGGTACCCTTACCCTCGAGGCGTTGAGGATTTTGTTAATCTAGAGATTAACGGTCTCTTGAAACAAGGCATTATCCAAAAGTCTAGATCACCTTACAATAGTCCGTTGTGGGTGGTGGACAAAAAAGGCACGGATGAATTGGGCAACAGAAATAAACGTCTGGTAATAGACTTTAGGAAGCTCAATAGCAAAACGATTGCCGACAAATACCCAATGCCAATCATCACAATGATTTTGGCAAATTTGGGCAAAGCTAAGTATTTCACGACGCTTGACCTGAAAGCAGGTTATCACCAGATCACTCTGGCAGAGCGAGATCGCGAAAAAACGGTTTTTTCCGTGAATGGCGGGAAATACGAATTCTGTCGGCTTCCATTCGGTTTAAAAAACACCGCCAGCATCTTCCAGAGAACAATAGATGATGTTCTTCGGGAGCAAATCGGAAAGTCTTGCTATGTTTATAAAGATGACGTCATCGTCTTCTCCGAAAACGAGTCGGAGCGCGTGAAACACGTGGACTGGGTTTTAAAGAACCTGTTTGACGCAAATATGCGAGTGCATACGAGAAATCAAAGTTCTTTAAAGAGAGTGTAGGTTACCTCGGCTTCATTGTGACTAAAGATGGAGCAAAAACCGACCCAGAAAAGGTAAAAGCTATTCAGGATTACGCTGAACCTACCTCAGTATTCGGTGTCAGGTCCTTTATGGGCTTGGCAAGCTATTATCGATGTTTCATAACAGACTTTGCTGCAATTGCTAAACCAATTTCCAGCATCCTCAAAGGAGAAAATGGATCTATCAGAAAATGCAAGTCGACAAAAGTCCCAGTACCAGTGAGAAATATCTTAGCGTCTGAAGACGTCGCGACGTTCTGATGTTCCCCGATTTTAAGAAGGCTTTTGATTTAACCACGGATGTGTCAGCATATGGAATAGGTGCTGTCTTGTCACAAGACGGCCGTCCTATAACCATGATATCTAGAGGTCTGAAAGATAGGGAAGCTAACTACGCTACGAACGAACGGGAGTTGCTCGCCATAGTTTGGGCCTTAGGAAAGTTACGACACTTCTTGTACGGCGTTTGTGATATCAATATCTTCACAGATCACCAGCCACTTACGTTCTCGGTTTCCGAGAGTAACCCTAATGGAAAAATTAAGCGCTGGAAGGCGCGTATTGATGAAATAGGCGCCAAACTTTTCTACAAGCCTGGAAAAGAAAATCATGTAGCTGACGCGCTGTCGCGCCAAAACGTAAGTGCCCTCGAAGGAAACTACGACGAGCCAGAATCCGATGCGGCTACGATTCATAGCGAGTTGTCACTTTTCCACACAATCGAATCCACAGAGAAGCCTTTGAACTGCTTCCGGAATCGGATTGTGTTAGAGGAGGCACGATTCCCTTTAAAAAGGACCTCCATACTTTTCAGCGAAAAAACTCGGCACTCCATCAACTTCACCGACAAAGACACCCTCTTGGAAACGGTCAAATCAGTCATTAACCGAAATGTCGTTAATGTAATTCACTGTAGCCTTCCGGCATTAGCTAGTTTCCAGCATGAGTTGGTAAAAGCTTTCCCCACTACAAAGTTTTGGCATTGCAAAAATTTCGTGGCCGACGTGTTTAACGCCAGTGACAAAAGGAAAATCGTTACCAGGGAGCACAATCGGGCTCATAGAGCAGCGCAAGAAAATGTCAAATATTGACGGAATATTACTTCCCGAAAATGACAAAGCTGGCAAATGAGGTAGTAATGGATTGTAGGATTTGTACAAAGGCAAAATACGACAGGCACCCCAAAAAACAGGAACTCGGCCAGACGCCAGTACCTTCACAAACAGGAGAGATGTTACACATTGACATTTTCTCCACTGACAAAAAACATTTCCTTACCTGCATTGACAAATTTTCGAGATTCGCAGTGGTTCAACCGATTGCGTCTCGTACCATAGAACTCGCATTCAAATCAGAGACTATTAGGTCCCTGCTATCAAACAATTATGGCGTAAGCGTCGTAAACGCGTACCCCTCCACAGCACATCCAATGGGCAGGTAGAACGCTTTCAAAGCACACTTCTAGAGATATCCAGGTGCTTGAAACTTCAAAGGGGGATCGTCGACAAAGTCGACTTGATTTTGCAGGCGACAATCGAGTATAATGGTTCCATTCACTCGGTCGTCAAGAAAAGACCAAGAGACATATTAGTCTCCCCTTCACCGGAATGCGTCCGCGATGTCAGGGACAAAATTGAAAAGGCCCAGCTTTTGTAGAGGAGATAGAGTCGGGTGTTCATGGCTTTATGTTTAGGGTCGTTGTCTTGTTGGAAGTAGAAATCTGACCCTATACCAAGTTTATCAGCGCTGACTTTAAAATTTCTTTTAAGTACATTAATATACTTATGGTGGTCCATCACGCCATCAATAAAGTCAAGGTTTCCAACGCCCGAAGCAGCAATGCAACCCCAAACCATAACGCCACCGCCGCCGTGTTTTACAGTTTTTTTTTGTGTTTTTCGGGTTAAGTGCTTCTCTAGGTCTTCGCCATACCCGGAGGCGCCCGTCCGAGCCAAATATATTGTATTTTGACTCATCTAAGAAGATCACCTTACGCCAAAACTCAACTGGTTTGTCTACGTACGCTTTAGCAAATTCCAAGCGCTTCTTTCGGTTTGTTAAATTAACGTGTGGCTTTTTACGAGGAGTGTACGACTTAAAGTTGTATGTTTTTATAGGCCTACGCACAGTTTCCGGGTGTACATCCTTGTGAATACTTCTACTAAGCTCTGATGCAATCTGTACTGCGCTACAGAACGGATCTTTGTCCACCAAATGCTTTATTTGACGCTTATCACGATCTGATAGTGCAGGTGGGCGGCCACATCTGCTACCATTTTTGATGCGCCCTTCGTATTTAAAACGCCCAATTACGGTTTGGATTGTTGATTTGCTTCTGGACACTATTTTGGCTACTTCTGCATAAGATTTTTGTCCCATTGTGTGGAGCTTCAAGATCTCCCACGTTCTTCTAGGGTTAATTCTCTGCGCGACATTTTTATACTCGATACCGAAGGTAAAGAGTATATTGAGTTTGTGCAATGTCCGTCATGGTGTCTGTCCGTCTGTCCGTCTGTATGAACGCAACTTTTTTCCACACCCTTCAAGCTAGAGACTTGAAACTTTCCAATTCTCTTTATCTATGGGATAGTAAATTAAAGTGTCAAGATGGGGGTTCTACGATAACTGGGGGGCTGGCAAATCGATAAATTCGATAACTCAAAACCGATAAATCCACATATTTCGCACATCCTTACAGCTAGAAGTACCAAATTTGGTAAGAAGATAGCTACTAGCAACCCCCAAAAAACTGCATCAAAAATTTTGGAGCCACGCAACCCCATTCCGCCCCCAGCCCCCCCAAATTTTAAAGTCAAAAAAGCCTATATCTCCCACAGTTTTTGAGCTATAGCCACCAAATTTGGTGCCAAGATAGGTGATGATGACCCCTCAAAAACAACATCAAAAGATTGGATGCCACGCCCACCAATACCGCCCCAGCCACCCCCATCCACCCCAACGCTTCGTCAAAAACGGGAATGCGTGTATCTTCCAGAGTTGTGGAGCTAGAGCCTCCAAATTTGGTGGGAAGATAGCCGGTGGCATCCCCATCTAAATAGGAGAATCTTTAAGGCAGCGTAAACCCCTGCCGCATCCGTACCCCTATTCATTCAGGCCTCTTTTTACCGGATTTAATTCTGGTATCGAGTATGCCGCAGTCGGTTGCGTCCGACTGCAACGTTTCCACTTGTTACTCTTAAATTTGATTATGTTGTCCAGCTTATGCAACCCACACCAAATGTTGTGAAATAAAATAACATTGCACACATGTCTCAAAAATCCCCGTTCATTGGTGATAGACAGTGTTTACAAGTAAGAGTACGTAGACTTTTGTGGACGCAAATATTTGAATTTTCGTAGATTTTTAGTTAAATGTTACTAATTTGTTAATGCTATTTTGAAGATAATAGTTTATTTAATGAATCTGCATTTAAAATTTTGAGTTTTAATAAAGATTTGACAAAGTTACAGTGTGTTTTGTGCAATTTTTAAGGGGGTACGGTGACTTTAGTGGCACACTGTATGCACTTCACAATTTAAAAATACAGGGTGAAACTGCATCTGCAGACGCAGATGCTGCAGATAAATACCCAGCACAGCTCGTAGAAATTATCAAAGAACATGATTATTTACCAGAGCAAGTGTTCAACGCAGATGAAACGGGTTTGTGGTGGAATAAAATGTCTAGAAGAACTTTTATTTCGAAAAACGAAAAAACAGCTCCTGGCTTTAAGGTTTCTAAAGATCGAATAACACTACTGCTGTGCAGTAATGCGTCTGGTGATTTTATGACCAAGCCTATGTTTATTAACCGATCATTAAATCCAAGAGCTATGAAAGAATGCAACAAAAACGACCTTCCAGTTTGACTACTTTTAGATAATGCCCCAGCCCATTCAACTGATTTAAGTCATCTTTATGTTCAAATCGCATTTGTACCGCCCAACACTACATCCTTTAGATCAGGGCATAATAGCAACATTCAAAGCTTACTACATACGCAAATCATTTGAATTAATATTAGAGAAGATGGAGTCCGCAAATATAACTGTTCAAGAAGTCTGGAAACAGTTCTCAATTTTAAACCGCGTCGAAATTGTTGCCACGTCACTTAAAGAAATTCGTCATTCAACACTCAAAGCTTGCTGGAAAGCACTATTACCGGAAATAGTTCAGGAAACAGTTGCAGAACCGATAGAGGATGAATATAGGAACATAGTGAGATCATCATTTTTATTTTCATTTATTTCTGTCAATACGAATATTACGACAAATTGAAATTTTATTTTTATTTTGTTTAGGTTTTATGAAATAAATGAAGTATGTATTATCAAATTACATAATATGTTATGACTTAATAAATAAATTTAAAAAAATACATATATTTAGTATGAATATATATACGAACAAAATCCAATTTTTCAGTTTGGAACCAAACTCTGATTTTTGTATAGAGTTCATGTCTCCTACAACGCGATTTCTTACAACGCGGCAATTTTCAGGAACCTAACCCCCGCGTTGTAGGAGGGTTATCTGTACAACAATATCATTAGCTGCAACGTCAACAAGGCCCACGGAATTAAAATATAATGGAAATTTTCATGTAAGTGTTTTGATTAGTGAGAAAAGAAAAAGAAGTAAAAAGTAATATTTTGTGCCAAAATTCGTACCCCTTTCATAACTCAATTCCAAGGTGAGGTTTAAGTAAGGAGACTGCTATTTTTGAGAAACGCCCTTGAATAAAAAAAAAGTAATAATAGAGAGAAGAAGATAAATTTTTTGCTTTTCTCTCTTTGCTTCTGTCTGCCAAACATATTTTTCACACAAGTTCGTCTCACTCACTCTCAATCTGTAACCGCTTTAGCTTGCATCTCAGCTTGGAGTGGAAAAAAGCTATTCAAAAATTTAGTTTTAAAAGCTGTCAATAGATGGCGAATTATCGAAATTAGTTAGGTTTTTGCCTCTATTTTGCTCAAAACTGAGGTAAATGATAATAGAATTCACTTTTTTATATTTATTTGGTACATATTAACGAATATATAACAATAAAATCATTGTTAAATGAAAAAAAAAAGTTAATTTTTGCGCCATTGCAAATGTGTTAGCTGAGTTCGAATCAGCTGATTGCATTGTTCACGCTGACATTGTAAACTATCAGCGTACATTTCAGATTTTTAAAAGCTTCAATCCAAGCTAAGCTGACATTGTAAACCTTCCTTTAATCCAAACGGTATCTATCAGGTAATAGATTAGACTATATATTGAAAAAAAGAAACCATATTCCTGGATTAGTCTACGACAGAAAGTTGGCGAGACAAGTACTGTATTACACTTCAAACATGTCGTTGAGCAACCATAAATTATTTGACCTGTTTAGGAAGTCAACCACAATACAAAATTTCACGGAAGCTGCCTTCCGAGAACTTGATAATTTATACGACAATATACAGAGAAGCGAAGATATAAAAAATAAACTCTGCATGATGTATGCCAGTCTAAACTCAAGATGGATAAAAACAAACAGAACACTTCACAATTTAAAAATACAGGGTGAAACTGCATCTGCAGACGCAGATGCTGCAGATAAATACCCAGCACAGCTCGGAGAAATTATCAAAGAACATGATTATTTACCAGAGCAAGTGTTCAACGCAGATGAAACGGGTTTGTGGTGGAATAAAATGTCTAGAAGAACTTTTATTTCGAAAAACGAAAAAACAGCTCCTGGCTTTAAGGTTTCTAAAGATCGAATAACACTACTGCTGTGCAGTAATGCGTCTGGTGATTTTATGACCAAGCCTATGTTTATTAACCGATCATTAAATCCAAGAGCTATGAAAGAATGCAACAAAAACGACCTTCCAGTTTGACTACTTTTAGATAATGCCCCAGCCCATTCAACTGATTTAAGTCATCTTTATGTTCAAATCGCATTTGTACCGCCCAACACTACATCCTTTAGATCAGGGCATAATAGCAACATTCAAAGCTTACTACATACGCAAATCATTTGAATTAATATTAGAGAAGATGGAGTCCGCAAATATAACTGTTCAAGAAGTCTGGAAACAGTTCTCAATTTTAAACCGCGTCGAAATTGTTGCCACGTCACTTAAAGAAATTCGTCATTCAACACTCAAAGCTTGCTGGAAAGCACTATTACCGGAAATAGTTCAGGAAACAGTTGCAGAACCGATAGAGGATGAATATAGGAACATAGTGAGATCATCATTTTTATTTTCATTTATTTCTGTCAATACGAATATTACGACAAATTGAAATTTTATTTTTATTTTGTTTAGGTTTTATGAAATAAATGAAGTATGTATTATCAAATTACATAATATGTTATGACTTAATAAATAAATTTAAAAAAATACATATATTTAGTATGAATATATATACGAACAAAATCCAATTTTTCAGTTTGGAACCAAACTCTGATTTTTGTATAGAGTTCATGTCTCCTACAACGCGATTTCTTACAACGCGGCAATTTTCAGGAACCTAACCCCCGCGTTGTAGGAGGGTTATCTGTACAACAATATCATTAGCTGCAACGTCAACAAGGCCCACGGAATTAAAATATAATGGAAATTTTCATGTAAGTGTTTTGATTAGTGAGAAAAGAAAAAGAAGTAAAAAGTAATATTTTGTGCCAAAATTCGTACCCCTTTCATAACTCAATTCCAAGGTGAGGTTTAAGTAAGGAGACTGCTATTTTTGAGAAACGCCCTTGAAAAAAAAAAAGTAATAATAGAGAGAAGAAGATAAATTTTTTGCTTTTCTCTCTTTGCTTCTGTCTGCCAAACATATTTTTCACACAAGTTCGTCTCACTCACTCTCAATCTGTAACCGCTTTAGCTTGCATCTCAGCTTGGAGTGGAAAAAAGCTATTCAAAAATTTAGTTTTAAAAGCTGTCAATAGATGGCGAATTATCGAAATTAGTTAGGTTTTTGCCTCTATTTTGCTCAAAACTGAGGTAAATGATAATAGAATTCACTTTTTTATATTTATTTGGTACATATTAACGAATATATAACAATAAAATCATTGTTAAATGAAAAAAAAGTTAATTTTTGCGCCATTGCAAATGTGTTAGCTGAGTTCGAATCAGCTGATTGCATTGTTCACGCTGACATTGTAAACTATCAGCGTACATTTCAGATTTTTAAAAGCTTCAATCCAAGCTAAGCTGACATTGTAAACCTTCCTTTAATCCAAACGGTATCTATCAGGTAATAGATTAGACTATATATTGAAAAAAAGAAACCATATTCCTGGATTAGTCTACGACAGAAAGTTGGCGAGACAAGTACTGTATTACACTTCAAACATGTCGTTGAGCAACCATAAATTATTTGACCTGTTTAGGAAGTCAACCACAATACAAAATTTCACGGAAGCTGCCTTCCGAGAACTTGATAATTTATACGACAATATACAGAGAAGCGAAGATATAAAAAATAAACTCTGCATGATGTATGCCAGTCTAAACTCAAGATGGATAAAAACAAACAGAATGACTGAGAGATTCAACACCAAACACCAGGACTGGCTTAATAGTGATACCATCCTGGATACATTAACAGAAGATGAACCCAGCACATCCACCGGACGAGCAAGAGGAAGGCCGACTAAAGGCATGGAAGAGTGTTCAAATTTTACAAGAAAGAGGAAACTTGCTGAATCAACAAATGATTTAACAACGGATCATTTATCAGAAGCGCTGTCTATAAGGTATACAAAGGATGTTGAAAAAGTAAGGTCACACATTACAAAAGCAGTTGCTATTGCAAGCCCACCGCGACTACAAAGAATCAAGAAAAGCATTCCCACGCCCCCTAACTCAAACCTTAAGAAGTATGATTCCGAAGAAGCTTTGGCTTTGTTTATGGACTTGGAACTTTCTAATAAGAAATATGAGATACTACGGGCATCTTTGAGGCAACATGGAGCTGACATTTTACCGGGATACAATTATGTTTCAAAAGCAAAATTAGATTCACGACCACTGCATACGGAGTTTACTGAAGTCTCTGTAAAAACTAACATGCAGGATCTAATGGACCATACAACAAAACTGCTGTTGGAGAGTCTTGCTGAAAATGTGGTTGAAGCTCTTCCTGCAAAACACTTTCAAAGCATCAAGGGTGAGACAAAATGAGGACCTCTTCAACATGTTAGCAGCATCTTCAGATCCACTAATTTCATCACTGAGGCATGTTAAGTAACGAAAAGAATTAGAAACAAGTGGAAACGTTGCAGTCGGACGCAACCGACTGCGGCATACTCGATACCAGTATTAAAACCGGTAAAAAAAGGCATGATTGCGGAGGGGTACGGATGCGGCAGGGGTGTACGCTGCCTTAAAGATTTTCCGATGCAGATGGGGATGCCACAAGCTATCTTCCTTACAAATTTGGTGACTCTAGCTCATAGTTTGTAAAAGGTGGGGAAAGGGGGGGGCTGGGGGCGGTATGGGTGGGCGTGGCATCCACATTTTTGATGCAGATCTTTGTGGAATGTCAATTGCTATCTTCATACCAAATTTGGTGACCCTAGCTCAAAGTTTGTAAAAAGTGGGGAAAGGGGGGCTGGGGGCGGTATGGGTGGGCGTGGCATCCAAATTTTTGATGCAGATCTTTGTGGAATGTCAATTGTTATATTCATACCAAATTTGGTGACTCTAGCTCAAAGTTTGTAAAAGGTGGGGAAAGGGGGCTGGGGGCGGTATGGGTGGGCGTGGCATCCAAACTTTTGATGCAGATCTTTGTGGAATGTCAATTGCTATCTTCATACCAAATTTGGTGACCCTAGCTCAAAGTTTGTAAAAAGTGGGGAAAGGGGGCTGGGGGCAGTATGGGTGGGCGTGGCATCCAAATTTTTGATGCAGATCTTTGTGAAATGTCAATTGTTATATTCATACCAAATTTGGTGACTCTAGCTCAAAGTTTGTAAAATGTGGGGAAAGGGGGGCTGGGGGCGGTATGGGTGGGCGTGGCATCTCAATTTGTGATGCAGATCTTTGTGGAATGTCAGTTGCTATATTCATACCAAATTTGGTGGCTCTAGCTAAAAGTTTGTAAAAAGTGGGGAAAGGGGGGCGAAATGGGTGGGCGTGGCTCCAAAACTTTGATGCAGATTTTTGGGGGTCGTTGCCAGCTATCTTCCTACCAAATTTGGTGGCTCTAGCTCCACAATTCTGGAAGATACACGCATTCCCGTTTTTGACGAAGCGTTGGGGTGGATGGGGGTGGCTAGGGCAGTATTGGTGGGCGTGGCATCCAAACTTTTGATGCAGTTTTTAGGGGGTCATCATCACCTATCTTGGCACCAAATTTGGTGGCTATAGCTCAAAAACTGTGGGAGATACAGCCATTTGTGATTTCAAAATGCTGGGGGCCTGGGGGCGGAATGGGTGGGCGTGGCTCCAAAACTTTGATGCAGTTTTTGGGGGTCGTTACCAGCTATCTTCCTACCAAATTTGGAGGTTCTAGCTCCACAACTCTGGAAGATACACGCATTCCCGTTTTTGACGAAGCGTTGGGGTGGATGGGGGCGGCAAGGGCAGTATCGGTGGGCGTGGTATCCAAACTTTTGATGCAGTTTTTGGGGGGTCATCATCACCTATCTTGGCACCAAATTTGGTGGGTCTAGCTCAAAAACTGAGGGAGATATGGGCTTTTTTGACTTTAAAATGCGGGGGGTTGGGGGCGGAAAGAGGGGGCGTGGCTCCAAAATTTTTGATGCAGTTTTTTGGGGGTTGCTAATAGCTATCTTCTTACCAAATTTGGTAGTTCTAGCTGTAAGGATGTGCGAAATATGTGGATTTATCGGTTTTGAGTTATCGAATTTATCGATTTGCCAGCGCCGCAGTTATCGTAGAACCCCCATCTTGACACTTTAATTTACTATCCCATAGATAAAGAGAATTGGAAAGTTTCAAGTCTCTAGCTTGAAGGGTGTGGAAAAAAGTTGCGAACATACAGACGGACAGACGGACAGACGGACAGACGGACAGACGGACGGACACCATGACGGACATTGCACAAACTCAATATACTCTTTACCTTCGGTATCGAGTATAAATACGTATAATGCAGAGATGATTTCTCTTTTAGATATACCATCTTTTACGGACTGTGATGAATATTTAACAAAAATAAAAAAAAAAAAAAAAATTATTTTTAATTATTATAATATTAATTTTAAATTATAAAAACCATTAAAATGAAACAATAAAAATAAAAAAAATTTAATAAATATTTTATTTCCTCCCCGTAAAATTAGTTTTTTCACAAATTTCAACTTTGCATACCCATAAATAGGCACCCAAAAATCGTAGAATTCATTTCAAATGCTCACTTTATAGGTTGATTAATTATCTATCAGATGCTTTTTAAGTTTATCGATTATCTCATTTGGTTCAAAAGCTATGATTTTTGCAACGAAAAAACTCAAATGGCGCCACTGTGCGTCGTTCTGATGCTCCCCGATTTTAAGAAGGCTTTTGATTTAACCACGGATGTGTCAGCATATGGAATAGGTGCGGTCTTGTCACAATACGGCCGTCCTATAACCATGATATCTAGAGGTCTGAAAGATAGGGAAGCTAACTACGCTACGAACGAACGGGAGTTGCTCGCCATACTTTGGGCCTTAGGAAAGTTACGACACTTCTTGTACGGCGTTCGTGATATCAATATCTTCACAGATCACCAGCCACTTACGTTCTCGGTTTCCGAGAGTAACCCTAATGCAAAAATTAAGCGCTGGAAGGCGCGTATTGATGAAATAGGCGCCAAACTTTTCTACAAGCCTGGAAAAGAAAATCATGTAGCTGACGCGCTGTCGCGCCAAAACGTAAGTGCCTTCGAAGGAAACTACGACGAGCCAGAATCCGATGCGGCTACGATTCATAGCGAGTTGTCACTTTCCCACACAATCGAATCCACAGAGAAGCCTTTGAACTGCTTCCGGAATCGGATTGTGTTAGAGGAGGCACGATTCCCTTTAAAAATGACCTCCATACTTTTCAGCGAAAAAACTCGGCACTCCATCAACTTCACCGACAAAGACACCCTCTTGGAAACGGTCAAATCAGTCATTAACAGAAATGTCGTTAATGTAATTCACTGTAGCCTTCCGGCATTAGCTAGTTTCCAGCATGAGCTGGTAAAAGCTTTCCCCACTACAAAGTTTTGGCATTGCAAAATTTCGTGGCCGACGTGTTTAACGCCAGTGACAAAAGGAAAATCGTTACCAGGGAGCACAATCGGGCTCATAGAGCAGCGCAAGAAAATGTCAAATATTGACGGAATATTACTTCCCGAAAATGACAAAGCTGGCAAATGAGGTAGTAATGGATTGTAGGATTTGTACAAAGGCAAAATACGACAGGCACCCCAAAAAACAGGAACTCGGCCAGACGCCAGTACCTTCACAAACAGGAGAGATGTTACACATTGACATTTTCTCCACTGACAAAAAACATTTCCTTACCTGCATTGACAAATTTTCGAGATTCGCAGTGGTTCAACCGATTGCGTCTCGTACCATAGAAGATACGAGGCCACCTCTGTTGGTGTTGATGAACATCTTCCCACTAGCGAAACAGGTTTATTGCGATAACGAACTCGCATTCAAATCAGAGACTATTAGGTCCCTGCTATCAAACAATTATGGCGTAAGCGTCGTTAACGCGTACCCCTCCACAGCACATCCAATGGGCAGGTAGAACGCTTTCATAGCACACTTCTAGAGATATCCAGGTGCTTGAAACTTCAAAGGGGGATCGTCGACACAGTCGACTTGATTTTGCAGGCGACAATCGAGTATAATGGTTCCATTCACTCGGTCGTCAAGAAAAGACCAAGAGACATATTAGTCTCCCCTTCACCGGAATGCGTCCGCGATATCAGGGACAAAATTGAAAAGGCCCAGCTTTTGTAGAGGAGATAGAGTCGGGTGTTCATGGCTTTATGTTTAGGGTCGTTGTCTTGTTGGAAGTAGAAATCTGACCCTATACCAAGTTTATCAGCGCTGACTTTCAAATTTCTTTTAAGTACATTAATATACTTATGGTGGTCCATCACGCCATCAATAAAGTCAAGGTTTCCAACGCCCGAAGCAGCAATGCAACCCCAAACCATAACAGTTTTACAGTTTTTTTTGTGTTTTTGGGGTTAAGTGCTTCTCTAGGTCTTCGCCATACCCGGAGGCGCCCGTCCGAGCCAAATATATTGTATTTTGACTCATCTGAGAAGATCACCTTACGCCAAAACTCAACTGGTTTGTCTACGTACGCTTTAGCAAATTCCAAGCGCATCTTTCGGTTTGTTAAATTAACGTGTGGCTTTTTGCGAGGAGTGTACGACTTAAAGCTGTATGTTTTGATAGTCCTACGCACAGTTTCCGGGTGTACATCCTTGTGAATACTTCTACTAAGCTCTGATGCAATCTGTACTGCGCTACAAAACGGATCTTTGTCCACCAAATGCTTTATTTGACGCTTATCACGATCTGATAGTGCAGGTGGGCGGCCACATCTGCTACCATTTTTGACGCGCCCTTCGTATTTAAAACGCCCAATTACGGTTTGGATTGTTGATTTGCTTCTGGACACTATTTTGGCTATTTCTGCATAAGATTTTTGTCCCGTTGTGTGGAGCTTCAAGATCTCCCACGTTCTTCTAGGGTTAATTCTCTGCGCGACATTTTTACTATTAAATTTGAATTTTCGTAGATTTTTAGTTATAATATAAGACTAAATTAAAATGTTACTATTTTGTTAATGCTATTTTGAAGATAATAGTTTATTTAATGAATCTGCATTTAAAATTTTGAGTTTTAATAAAGATTTGACAAAGTTACAGTGTGTTTTGTGCAATTTTAAAGGGGGTACGGTGACTTTAGTGGCACACTGTATGCACTTCACAATTTAAAAATACAGGGTGAAACTGCATCTGCAGACGCAGATGCAACAGATAAATACCCAGCACAGCTCGGAGAAATTATCAAAGAACATGATTATTTACCAGAGCAAGTGTTCAACGCAGATGAAACGGGTTTGTGGTGGAATAAAATGTCTAGAAGAACTTTTATTTCGAAAAACGAAAAAACAGCTCCTGGCTTTAAGGTTTCTAAAGATCGAATAACATTACTGCTGTGCAGTAATGCGTCTGCTGATTTTATGACCAAGCCAATGTTTATTAACCGATCATTAAATCCAAGAGCTATGAAAGGATGCAACAAAAACGACCTTCCAGTTTGACTACTTTTAGATAATGCCCCAGCCCATTCAACTGATTTAAGTCATCTTTATGTTCAAATCGCATTTGTACCGCCCAACACTACATCCTTTAGATCAGGGCATAATACCAACATTCAAAGCTTACTACATACGCAAATCATTTGAATTAATATTAGAGAAGATGGAGTCCGCAAATATAACTGTTCAAGAAGTCTGGAAACAGTTCTCAATTTTAAACCGCGTCGAAATTGTTGCCACGTCACTTAAAGAAATTCGTCATTCAACACTCAAAGCTTGCTGGAAAGCACTATTACCGGAAATAGTTCAGGAAACAGTTGCAGAACCAATAGAGGATGAGTATAGGAACATAGTGAGATTGGCGCATTCAGTACAAGGCGATGGATTTGATGAAATAACAATTGACGATATTCGAGAATTATTTTTTGCGGATGCCGAAATAGACGAAGCAGATTTAGTGGCAATGACAAATAAAAGATTATCGGTTGGAGATAGCCATGACCATCTTTCTGATGTAGAAAATAAAAGCTTCTCACTAAAAAGTATCGAGGAAGTTTTTAATAAGGCAAAACAGTTGGAAGAATTCATTTTAGAGAACGATCCTCAAAGGGATAGAGCAGAAATTTTTAAGCGAAATCTTCAAAAAGACTTATCTCCATATGAAGAAATTTATAAAGATTTAAGAAATAAAAGCAAACAATCCTCAATAAAAACATTTTTTAAACCAATCCTCGAAAGGATGCCAGAATCTGAGCTTGATCCACCATCAGATTCAAGCTCAGATTCTGAACTAACACGGACAAAACGTCCAAGACAAATTATAATAAGTGATGAAGAGAATTAAAAAAATGATGGTTAATTTTTCGATTTAATTTATTATTTCTGTCAATACGAATATTACGACAAATTGAAATTTTATTTTTGTTTTGCTTAGTTTTTATGAAATAAATGAAGCATGTATTATCAAATTACATAATATGTTATGACTTAATAAATAAATTTAAAAAAATACATATATTTAGTATGAATATATATACGAACAAAATCCAATTTTTCAGTTTGGAACCAAACTTTGATTTTTGTATAGAGTTCATGTCTCCTACAACGCGATTTCTTACAACGCGGCAATTTTCAGAACCTAACCCCCGCGTTGTAGGAGGGTTATCTGTACAACAATATCATTAGCTGCAACGTCAACAAGGCCCACGGAATTAAAATATAATGGAAATTTTCATGTAAGTGTTTTGATTAGTGAGAAAAGAAAAAGAAGTAAAAAGTAATATTTTGTGCCAAAATTCGTACCCCTTTCATAACTCAATTCCAAGGTGAGGTTTAAGTAAGGAGACTGCTATTTTTGAGAAACGCCCTTGAATAAACAAGTGGATACGTTGCAGTCGGACGCAACCGACTGCGGCATACTCGATACCAGTATTAAACCGGTAAAAAGAGGCCTGATTGCAGAGGGGTACGGATGCGGCAGGGGTGTACGCTGCCTTAAAGATTTTCCTATGCAGATGGGGATGCCACAAGCTGTCTTCGTTGCAAATTTGGTGACTAGCTCAAAGTTTGTAAAAGGTGGGGAAAGGGGGCTGGGGGCAGTATGGGTAGTTGTGGCATCAAAATTTTTGATGCAGATCTTTGTGAAATGTCAATTGCTATCTTCATACCAAATTTGTTGACTCTAGCTCAAAGTTTGTAAAAAGTGGGGAAAGGGGGGCTGGGGGTGGTATGGGTGGACGTGGCATCCAAATTTTTGATGCAGATGTTTGTGGAATGTCAATTGCTATCTTCATACCAAATTTGGTGACCCTAGCTCAAAGTTTGTAAAAAGTGGGGAAGGGGGGCAGGGGGTGGTATGGGTGGACGTGGCATCCAAATTTTTGATGCAGATGTTTGTGGAATGTCAATTGCTATCTTCATACCAAATTTGGTGACCCTAGCTCAAAGTTTGTAAAAAGTGAGGAAGGGGAGCTGGGGGTGGTATGGGTGGGCATGGCATCCAAATTTTTGATGCAGATCTTTGTGGAATGTCAATTGCTATTTTCATACCAAATTTGGTGACTCTAGCTCAAAGTTTGTAAAAGTGGGGAAAGGGGGGGCTGGGGGCGGTATGGGTGGTAGTGGCATCCAAATTTTTGATGCAGATCTTTGTGGAATGTCAATTGCTATCTTCATACCAAATTTGGTGACTCTAGCTCAAAGTTTGTAAAAGGTGGGGAAAGGGGGGCGTGGCTCCAAAAATTTGATGCAGATTTTTGGGGGTCGTTGCCAGCAATCTTCCTACCAAATTTGGTGGTTCTAGCTCCACTACTCTCGAAGATACACGCATTCCCGTTTTTGACGAAGCGTTGGGGTGGATGGGGGCGGCTAGGGCAGTATTGGTAGGCGTGGCATCCAAACTTTTGATGCAGTTTTTGGGGGGTCATCATCACCTATCTTGGCACCAAATTTGGTGGCTATAGCTCAAAAACTGTGGGAGATATAGCCATTTCTGATTTCAAAATGCGGGGGGGCTGGGGGTGGAATGGGTGGGCGTGGCTCCAAAACTTTGATGCAGATTTTTGGGGGTCGTTGCCAGTTATCTTCCTTCCAAATTTGGTGGTTCTAGCTCCACTACTCTCGAAGATACACGCATTCCCGTTTTTGACGAAGCGTTGGGGTGGATGGGGGCGGCTAGGGCAGTATTGGTAGGCGTGGCATCCAAACTTTTGATGCAGTTTTTGGGGGGTCATCATCACCTATCTTGGCACCAAATTTGGTGGCTATAGCTCAAAAACTGTGGGAGATATAGGCTTTTCTGATTTCAAAATGCGGGGGGGCTGGGGGGCGGAATGGGGGCGTGGCTCCAAAATTTTTGATGCAGTTTTTTGGGGGTTGCTAGTAGCTATCTTCTTACCAAATTTGGTAGTTCTAGCTGTAAGGATGTGCGAAATATGTGGATTTATCGGTTTTGAGTTATCGAATTTATCGATTTGCCAGCCCCCAGTTATCGTAGAACCCCCATCTTGACACTTTAATTTACTATCCCATAGATAAAGAGAATTGGAAAGTTTCAAGTCTCTAGCTTGAAGGGTGTGGAAAAAAGTTGCGAACATACAGACGGACAGACGGACAGACGGACGGACACCATGACGGACATTGCACAAACTCAATATACTCTTTACCTTCGGTATCGAGTATAAAAATAAGTAATAATAGAGAGAAGAAGATTTTTGCTTTTCTCTCTTTGCTTCTGTTTGCCACACATATTTATACTCGATACCGAAGGTAAAGAGTATATTGAGTTTGTGCAATGTCCGTCATGGTGTCTGTCCGTCTGTCCGTCTGTATGAACGCAACTTTTTTCCACACCCTTCAAGCTAGAGACTTGAAACTTTCCAAATCTCTTTATCTATGGGATAGTAAATTAAAGTGTCAAGGTGGGGGTTCTACGATTACTGGGGGGCTGGCAAATCGATAAATTCGATAACCCAATACCGATAAATCCACATATTTCGCACATCCTTACAGCTAGAAGTACCAAATTTGGTAAGAAGATAGCTACTAGCAACCCCAAAAACTGCATCAAAAATTTTGGAGCCACGCCCCCATTCCGCCCCCAGCCCCACCGCATTTTAAAGTCAAAAAAGCCTATATCTCCCACAGTTTTTGAGCTATAGCCACCAAATTTGGTGCCAGGATAGGTGATGATGACCCCTCAAAAACTGCATCAAAAGATTGGATGCCACGCCCACCAATACCGCCCTAGCCACCCCCATGTGCCCCAACGCTTCGTCAAAAACGGGAATGCGTGTATCTTCCAGAGTTGTGGAGCTAGAGCCTCCAAATTTGGTGGGAAGATAGCTGTTAACGACCCCCAACAAACTGCATCAAAGTTTTGGAGCCACGCCCACCCATTCCGCCCCCAGCCCCCCTGCATTATGAAATCAGAAATGGCTATATCTCCTACAGTTTTTGAGCTAGAGCCACCAAATTTGGTGCCAAGATAGGTGATGATGACCCCCTAAAAACTGCATCAAAAGTTTGGATGCCACGCCCACCAATACTGCCCTAGCCGCCCCCATCCACCCCAACGCTTCGTCAAAAACGGGAATGCGTGTATCTTCCAGAATTTTGGAGCTAGAGCCACCAAATTTGGTAGGAAGATAGCTGGCAACGACCCCCAAAAATCTGCATCAAAGTTTTGGAGCCACGCCCACCCATTTCGCCCCCCTTTCCCAACCTTTTACAAACTTTTAGCTAGAGTCACCAAATTTGGTATGAATATAGCAACTGACATTCCACAAAGATCTGCATCAAAAGTTTGGATGCCACGCCCACCGATACCACCCCCAGCCCTCCTTTCCCCACTTTTTACAAACTTTGAGCTAGGGTCACCAAATTTGGTATGAATATAGCAATTGACATTCCACAAAGATCTGCATCACAAATTTGGATGCCACGCCCACCCATACCGCCCCCAGCCCCCCCCTTGCCACACCTTTTACAAACTTTGAGCTAGGGTCACCAAATTTGGTATTAAGATAGCAATTGAAATTCCACAAAGATCTGCATCAAAAATTTGGATGCCACGCCCACCCATACCGCCCCCAGCCCCCCTTTCCCCACCCCTTACAAACTTTGAGCTAGAGTCACCAAATTTGGTATGAATATAACAATTGACATTCCACAAAGATCTGCATCAAAAATTTGGATGCCACGTCCACCCATACCGCCCCCAGCCCCCCTTTCCCCACCTTTTACAAACTTTGAGCTAGGGTCACCAAATTTGGTATGAAGATAGCAATTGACATTCCACAAAGATCTGAATCAAAAATTTGGATGCCACGCCCACACATACCGCCCCCAGCCCCCCTTTCCCCACCTTTTACAAACTTTGAGCTAGAGTCACCAAATTTGTAAGGAAGATAGCTTGTGGTATCCCCATTTGCATCGGAAAATCTTTGAGGCAGCGTACACCCCTGCCGCATTCGTACCCCTCCGCAATCAGGCCTTTTTTTACCGGTTTTAATACTGGTATCGAGTATGCCGCAGTCGGTTGCGTCCAACTGCAACGTTTCCACTTGTTTTCACATAAGTTCGTCTCACTCACTCTCAATATGTAACCGCTTTCGCTTGCATCTCAGCTTGGAGTGGAAAAAAGCTATTCAAAAATTTAGTTTTAAAAGCTGTCAATAGATGGCGTATTATCGAAATTAGTTAAGTTTTTGCCTCTATTTTGCTCAAAACTGAGGTAAATGATAATAGAATTCACTTTTTTATATTTATTTGGTACATATTAACGCATATATAACAATAAAATCGTTGTTAAATGAAAAAAAAAAGTTTCAAAGGGTGATCGTCGACACAGTCGATTTGATTTTGCAGGCGACAATCGAGTATAATGGTTCCATTCACTCGATCGTCAAGAAAAGACCAAGAGACATATTAGTCTCCCCTTCACCGGAATGCGTCCGCGATGTCAGGGACAAAATTGAAAAGGCCCAGCTTTTGTAGAGGAGATAGAGTCGGGTGTTCATGGCTTTATGTTTAAGGTCGTTGTCTTGTTGGAAGTAGAAATCTGACCCTTTACCAAGTTTATCAGCGCTGACTTTCAAATTTCTTTTAAGTAAATTAATATACTTATGGTGGTCCATCACGCCATCAATAAAGTCAAGGTTTCCAACGCCCGAAGCAGCAATGCAACCCCAAACCATAACGCCACCGCCGCCGTGTTTTACAGTTTTTTTTGTGTTTTTGGGGTTAAGTGCTTCTCTAGGTCTTCGCCATAACCGGAGGCGCCCGTCCGAGCCAAATATATTGTATTTTGACTCATCTGAGAAGATCACCTTACGCCAAAACTCAACTGGTTTGTCTACGTACGCTTTAGCAAATTCCAAGCGCATCTTTCGGTTTGTTAAATTAACGTGTGGCTTTTTGCGAGGAGTGTACGACTTAAAGCTGTATGTTTTGATAGTCCTACGCAAAGTTTCCGGGTGTACATCCTTTTGAATACTTCTACTAAGCTCTGATGCAATCTGTACTGCGCTACAGAACGGATCTTTGTCCACCAAATGCTTTATTTGACGCTTATCACGATCTGATAGTGCAGGTTGGCGGCCACATCTGCTACCATTTTTGACGCGCCCTTCGTATTTAAAACGCCCAATTACAGTTTGGATTGTTGATTTGCTTCTGGACACTATTTTGGCTATTTCTGCATAAGATTTTTGTCCCGTTGTGTGGAGCTTCAAGATCTCCCACGTTCTTCTAGGGTTAATTCTCTGCGCGACATTTTTACTATTAAATTTGAATTTTCGTAGATTTTTAGTTATAATATAAGACTAAATTAAAATGTTACTATTTTGTTAATGCTATTTTGAAGATAATAGTTTATTTAATGAATCTGCATTTAAAATTTTGAGTTTTAATAAAGATTTGACAAAGTTACAGTGTGTTTTGTGCAATTTTAAAGGGGGTACGGTGACTTTAGTGGCACACTGTATGCACTTCACAATTTAAAAATACAGGGTGAAACTGCATCTGCAGACGCAGATGCTGTTAAACACCCAGCACAGCTCGGAGAAATTATCAAAGAACATGATTATTTACCAGAGCAAGTGTTCAACGCAGATGAAACGGGTTTGTGGTGGAAAAAAATGTCTAGAAGAACTTTTATTTCGAAAAACGAAAAAACAGCTCCTGGCTTTAAGGTTTCTAAAGATCGAATAACATTACTGCTGTGCAGTAATGCGTCTGCTGATTTTATGACCAAGCCAATGTTTATTAACCGATCATTAAATCCAAGAGCTATGAAAGGATGCAACAAAAACGACCTTCCAGTTTGACTACTTTTAGATAATGCCCCAGCCCATTCAACTGATTTAAGTCATCTTTATGTTCAAATCGCATTTGTACCGCCCAACACTACATCCTTTAGATCAGGGCATAATACCAACATTCAAAGCTTACTACATACGCAAATCATTTGAATTAATATTAGAAAAGATGGAGTCCGCAAATATAACTGTTCAAGAAGTCTGGAAACAGTTCTCAATTTTAAACCGCGTCGAAATTGTTGCCACGTCACTTAAAGAAATTCGTCATTCAACACTCAAAGCTTGCTGGAAAGCACTATTACCGGAAATAGTTCAGGAAACAGTTGCAGAACCAATAGAGGATGAATATAGGAACATAGTGAGATTGGCGCATTCAGTACAAGGCGATGGATTTGATGAAATAACAATTGACGATATTCGAGAATTATTTTTTGCGGATGCCGAAATAGACGAAGCAGATTTAGTGGCAATGACAAATAAAAGATTATCGGTTGGAGATAGCTCTGACCATCTTTCTGATGTAGAAAATAAAAGCTTCTCACTAAAAAGTATCGAGGAAGTTTTTAATAAGGCAAAACAGTTGGAAGAATTCATTTGAGAGAACGATCCTCTAAGGGATAGAGCAGAAATTTTTAAACGAAATCTTCAAAAAGACTTATCTCCATATGAAGAAATTTATAAAGATTTAAGAAATAAAAGCAAACAATCCTCAATAAAAACATTTTTTAAACCAATCCTCGAAAGGATGCCAGAATCTGAGCTTGATCCACCATCAGATTCAAGCTCAGATTCTGAATCAGATCCACCATCAGATTCAAGCTCAGATTCTGAACTAACACGGACAAAACGTCCAAGACAAATTATAATAAGTGATGAAGAGAATTAAAAACATAGTGGCGCATAGTTAATTTTGGCTATGCCAAGACTGTGATACCCTTCACACAGCCAAATCAATGCTCCCCCCTCTTATGTTTCTGTGCAGTTGTTTGTAATTTTTCGCTAATATTTTTACTCTTGAGCGTCATTTATTTGTTCGTGTGCGACAACAACAACAATTTGACATGTAGGTACTTGAAAGTGCACGACAGAGACAACAATTGATAGTACGATGTGGTAAATTTGTATGGTGGCTATGTCGTAGAATGCTCCGATCGAAATGAAATTTCATAGTGAACAAACCCGACATGATCTAAGCAATCTGTGAAAGTTTCATCAAGATCGGTTCTGCAGTTTGGCCGGAAATCTTGTTGATATGGTAAATTTATATGGTGGCTATATTGTAGAATGCTCCGATCGGGATGAAATTTCATAGTGAACAAACCCGACATGATCTAAGCAATCTGTGAAAGTTTCATCAAGATCGGTTCAGCAGTTTGGCCGGAAATCGTGTTGAAACAGACAGACGGACAGACGGACAGACGGACGGACGGACGGAAATCAATTCCTGAGCTCGTCCTGATCATTTTGATATATAGTTTATGGGGTCTCCCATCATTCCTTTAAGGCGTTACAGATTTATGACAAAGTCAATATACCCTGATTCACATGTGAAGGGTATAAACATAGTGGCGCATAGTTAATTTTGGCTATGCCAAGACTATGATACCCTTCACACAGCCAAATCAATGCTCCCCCCTCTTATGTTTCTGTTCAGAAGTTGGTAATTTTTCGCTAATATTTTTACTCTTGAGCGTCATTTACTTGTTCGTGTGCAACAACAACAATTTGACATGTAGGTACTTGAAAGTGCACGACAGAGACAACAATTGATAGTACGATATGGTAAATTTGTATGGTGGCTATGTCGTAGAATGCACCGATCGAAATGAAATTTCATAGTTAACAAACCCGACATGATCTAAGCAATCTGTGAAAGTTTCATCAAGATCGGTTCAGCAGTTTGGCCGGAAATCGTGTTGATATGGTAAATTTGTATGGTGGCTATGTCGTAGAATGCTCTGATCGGGATGAAATTTCATAGTGAACAAACCCGACATGATCTAAGCAATCTGTGAAAGTTTCATCAAGATCGGTTCAGCAGTTTGGCCGGAAATCGTGTTGATATGGTAAATTTGTATGGTGGCTATGTCGTAGAATGCTCTGATCGGGATGAAATTTCATAGTGAACAAACCCGACATGATCTAAGCAATCTGTGAAAGTTTCATCAAGATCGGTTCAGCAGTTTGGCCGGAAATCGTGTTGAAACAGACAGACGGACAGACGGACGGACGGACGGAAATCAATTCCTGAGCTCGTCCTGATCATTTTGATATATAGTTTATGGGGTCTCCCATCATTCCTTTAAGGTGTTACAGATTCATGACAAAGTCAATATACCCTGATTCACATGTGAAGGGTATAAAAATGATGGTTAATTTTTCGATTTAATTTATTATTTCTGTCAATACGAATATTACGACAAATTGAAATTTTATTTTTGTTTTGCTTAGTTTTTATGAAATAAATGAAGCATGTATTATCAAATTACATAATATGTTATGACTTAATAAATAAATTTAAAAAAATACATATATTTAGTATGAATATATATACGAACAAAATCCAATTTTTCAGTTTGGAACCAAACTCTGATTTTTGTATAGAGTTCATGTCTCCTACAACGCGATTTCTTACAACGCGGCAATTTTCAGGAACCTAACCCCCGCGTTGTAGGAGGGTTATCTGTACAACAATATCATTAGCTGCAACGTCAACAAGGCCCACGGAATTAAAATATAATGGAAATTTTCATGTAAGTGTTTTGATTAGTGAGAAAAGAAAAAGAAGTAAAAAGTAATATTTTGTGCCAAAATTCGTACCCCTTTCATAACTCAATTCCAAGGTGAGGTTTAAGTAAGGAGACTGCTATTTTTGAGAAACGCCCTTGAATAAAAAAAAAGTAATAATAGAGAGAAGAAGATAAATTTTTTGCTTTTCTCTCTTTGCTTCTGTCTGCCACACATATTTTTCACATAAGTTCGTCTCACTCACTCTCAATCTGTAACCGCTTTCGCTTGAATAGAAAAGTCCTGAAAGTCACTACCAGGAACCAAAGTAGACAAAACAATTTCTGCGCAGAAAACAAACAAGAACTTTTGCCAAAGCAAAGTCTTGAAAAAGCTTCTAAGCCCAACGTATACGAAGTCATCACAAATGACGAGGTACGAAAAGTAGTGACCTTGCGAATAACAGATTCGACATGTTTATTAAAACATGGAAAAAAAGTTGTAGCAAGAATTAATGTTAGCGATTTGTACTCCAATGGAATTCTCGACTTAGGTCAGTTTTTCCAAAGGCTTGAATGGCAAGCCGGTGTATCTAAAATCAGCCAACTAAAAGTGGCACCGAGTGAAAAGATCTTTGAATCAATTTCAATAGATACTTTCAAACACATGGGCAATAAAAATGTAAAATCATTAAGAGTAGCGCTACTCAAACCGGTGACCCAAATAAATAATGAACAAGAAAAAGAAGCTATATTGTCTACATTCCATGACGATCCAATTCAAGGAGGTCATACAGGCATAAATAAAACGATATCAAAAATAAAGAGACAATATTATTGGAAAAACATGACTAAACATGTAAAAGAGTACATAAATAAATGTCTAAAATGCCTGACGTCGAAAACGACGAAACATACAAGATCACCTATGATAATAATCGAAACTCCACAATATGCTTTTGACAGAGTGATAGTAGACACAATTGGTCCACTACCAAGTTCGGAAAATGGGAATGAATACGCAATCACCTTAATATGTGATTTGACAAAGTATTTAGTAGCAATTCCTGTTGCAAACAAAAGTGCAACAACTGTCGCAAAAGCCATATTCGAATCTTTTATTCTGAAGTACGGTCCAATGAAGACGTTCATTACGGACATGGGAACAGAATATAAAAATTCCATTATAACTGACTTGTGCAAATATTTAAAAATATATAACATAACATCTACAGCACACCATCACCAGACATTAGGTACCGTTGAAAGAAGTCATAGGACATTCAATGAGTACATTCGTTCATATATTTCAGTAGATAAAACTGATTGGGACGTATGGTTACAGTATTTCGTGTATTGTTTTAACACAACACCATCAGTAACTCATAATTATTGTCCATATGAACTAGTATTTGGTAGACAAAATAACTTACCAATACAATTTAATAGCATAAATACCGTAGAACCTATATATAATATAGAAGATTAATCTAAAGAAGTTAAGTTTAGACTAGAAAACGCGTATAAGAGAGCTCGAATACTTTTAGAAAAAAATAAAATTAAGCAAAAAGAAATAAATGATAAGAAAGTATTAGATTTTAAAATAGAAATAGGGGACCAGGTTTATTTAAAGAATGAAACAGGTCATAAATTAGAATCTTCTTATATAGGACCATTTGAGGTCATTAATATGGAAAACAATAATAATATAATTATAAAGAATAAGAAAAGTTGGGAACAAAAAGTACATAAGGATAGGCTAAAAATATATATTCAATAACGTTTCATGAAAAAAAGGTATGATCAACCAAATAAATAAAAAAAAAATTAAATATTTTAAAAATAAAAAAAAAAAAAAAAAAAAAATTTTATATACTTCTAAGAAAATTAAACATAAAATAAAACGTACATTCAAATATATTAAAGAAATAAATAAAAATTTGTCAATGAACACAAAGAAAAAAAAAAAAATAAAATATATAAAACCATGTTAAATACATAAATTTATAATAAGAAACATTTTAATTTCTAAAAAAAACAAGTGGAAACGTTGCAGTCGGACGCAACCGACCGCGGCATACTCGATACCAGAATTAAAACCAGTAAAAAGAGGCCTGAATGCAAAGGGGTACGGATGCGGCAGGGGCTTACGCTGCCTTAAAGATTCTCCGATGCAGATGGGGATTCCACCGGCCATCTTCATACCAAATTTGGTGACTCTAGCTCAAAGTTTGTAAAAGGTGGGGGAAAGGGGGGGGCGCTGGGGGCGGTATGGGTAGTTGTGGCATCAAAATTTTTGTTGCAGATCTTTCTGAAATGTCAATTGCTGTCTTCATACCAAATTTGGTGATTTAGCTCGAAGTTTGTAAAAGATGGGGAAAAGGGGGCTGGGGGCGGTAAGGGTGGGCGTGGCATCCAAATTTTTGATGCAGATCTTTCTAAAATGTCAATTTTTAACTTCATACCAAATTTGGTGACTCTAGCTCGAAAATTGAAAAAAGGGGGGAAAGGGGGGCGAAATGGAGGGCGTGGCTCCAAAACTTTGATGCAGATTTTTGGGGGTCGTTGCCAGCTATCTTCCTACCAAATTTGGTGGCTCTAGCTCCACAACTCTGGAAGATACACGCATTCCCGTTTTTGACGAAGCGTTGGGGTGGATGGGGGCGGCTAGGGCAGTATTGGTGGGCGTGGCATCCAAACTTTTGATGCAGTTTTTAGGGGGTCATCATCACCTATCTTGGCACCAAATTTGGTGGCTCTAGCTCAAAAACTGTGGGAGATATAGCCATTTCTGATTTCAAAATGCAGGGGGGCTTGGGGCGGAATGGGTGGGCGTGGCTCCAAAACTTTGATGCAGTTTGTTGGGGGTCGTTAACAGCTATCTTCCCACCAAATTTGGAGGCTCTAGCTCCACAACTCTGGAAGATACACGCATTCCCGTTTTTGACGAAGCGTTGGGGCACATGGGGGTGGCTAGGGCGGTATTGGTGAGCGTGGCATCCAATCTTTTGATGCAGTTTTTGAGGGGTCATCATCACCTATCTTGGCACCAAATTTGGTGGCTATAGCTCAAAAACTGTGGGAGATATTGGCTTTTTTGACTTTAAAATTCGGGGGGGCTGTGGGCGGAATGGGGGGGCGTGGCTCCAAAATTTTTGATGCAGTTTTTTGGAGGTTGCTAGTAGCTGACTTCTTACCAAATTTGGTACTTCTAGCTGTAAGGATTAGTGAAATATGTGGATTTATCGGTTTTTAGCTATCGAATTTATCGATTTGCCAGCCCCCCAGTAATCGTAGAACACCCATCTTGACACTTTAATTTACTATCCCATAGATAAAGAGATTTGGAAAGTTTCAAGTCTCTAGCTTGAAGGGTGTGGAAAAAAGTTGCGTTCATACAGACGGACAGACGGACAGACGGACGGACACCATGACGGACATTGCACAAACTCAATATACTCTTTACCTTCGGTATCGAGTATAAAAATAAAATACAATATATTAAATATACACTAAATGACTACATGATTTACGTCATTTCTTTAAAAAGGGAGGTGTAGCATATCTACCCTACCATAATCATAAATCAAAGGGTATATCAATAAGTTAATATCATAATGAATATAAATATACAAAGCCCTAAAGTACATTAGAAGACCACTCATAATTACATAAACATTCCAACGCACAAGCAATACGATCCATCGCTTATATACAAGCCGATCGCGGCGCGTGAGAATGCTGAGCATGCACTTTGCAGCTCAAGTGGTCAAAGCATACCCAACATATACATGCCTTCTGCATACATATGTATATGCTAAATACATACATATAAGCACATAGATATAAGCATTACATGTATCGGCTTAGCTGAAGCCAACATTAACATACAAGATTCATTCTCAATAAACAACCAAACCGGAGCAGACGCTCCTTTACACAAAAACTCTACTGAACTTATTATAATGTATTTTCATTGCCTCATCAACTGAATAAGCTTTAGTTAAATAAATTTCAACAGGAATGTTATTACAGTAGATCGATCTTTGAAAGACATTCGAGATAGTGAATACTTAATGGGTGGCATAACTGTTCTCTTAGCTGGTGATTTTCGACAAACTCTTCCAGTGATCCCCAGAGGAACAAGAGCAGATGAAATAAATGCGTGCTTAAAGTCTTCAATTTTGTGGCCCAAAATACAGAAAATTGCATTAACGAAGAATATGCGAGTGCACTTAAAAGGTGATAGCATAGCTGGGGAATTTGCAGAAATGCTTCTTCAAATAGGAAATGGATTATTTCCAACCCATGATGGCAAAATAACTTTACCATCCACTTTGTGTCATGTTGTGAAAAGTATTGAAGAGCTAACTCTAAAAATATTTCCGGATATAACAAATATCTCTCAAAAATCACTCGAATGGTTTTCAGAACGTGCTATTTTGACTGCGAGAAATGAAAATGCATTGGAAATAAACGAGTTTTTATTAAAATCATTTCAAAGTGAAGAAATGACATATAACTCTATTGATTCTGTGACTGAAATCGAAGATGCAGTTCATTACCCCGTCGAGTTTCTTAATTCATTAAATCCGGCTGGCCTGCCTCAACATAAATTAACTTTAAAGATTGGTTCACCTGTAATGTTGATTCGCAACTTGAAACCGCCAAAACTGTGCAATGGTACAAGATTGCAAGTTAAAGTCCTTCATAAGAATGTTGTCGAAGCAATTATCTTTACTGGCAATAGTATAGGGGAAACGGTTTTTATACCGAGAATTCCATTAATACCTTCTGATTCTGAATTGCCAATTCAATTTAAAAGATTGCAATTTCCTTTAAAAGTTTGATTTGCCTTAACAATTAATAAATCACAGGGACAAACTCTTAAATTAGCTGAACTAGACTTAAGACACGATTGTTTTTCTCATGGCCAATTTTATGTAGCCTGCTCAAGAGTCAGTTCACCAAAAAGTTTATTTGTATTAGCACCTGGCGGAAAAACAACCAATGTCGTTTATAAAGAAGCTCTTAAAAGTTGTTAATAATTGCAAATTAAATTCAATAAGTGGATAAGGCCTACTGGGGAAACCACAATAAAAAAGGACCCGCCTGATTCTATACCTCAATCATGGCGTGAAAAAGAGAATATTAAATACTTTGTTTTAATTTGTTGTTAAATATTTTCGAATTTATTTATTTTGTATCTTTCTTCTATTGCTAAAATTTATATAAACTATCCGCGCAGCGAAGTAAGCGGGCCACTTACTAGTAATTTATTAAACACAACAATATATTTACTATTTGCGCTAATATTTGCTTGTGCGATATTTCGTATCAATAACTTTATTTTTCACATTAAACACTGTGCAACTCTGTGTTTACATTCTATCGGAATAAGGCAAAGAGAGTATGTGAATTAGAAGAAAAATTCACGACTTAACAAGTAGTGAATTTTTGCTTGAAATTTTTACCCCTTTACTCCCCTTGCCTACAAACAAAAGATTCAGAGAGAAAATTCATGAAAAAACTTCAGCGTGTAAATGGGGTCAAAGTTGTTATTAATTCGCTCATTTGCTTTGCTGCTAGGTCGACGCAATAGGATAAGCAATAAAATAAGCACACATAAAGAATACAAGGAAAAAAACGGGGGCACAGCAATCGAACAAGTCGCTGCTCGATAGAAAACCGCTGGCTACCGGCGCATACACACAGTATTGCTGTTATGAAAAACATGTTGTAGCAAAGTCAGCAAGAGAAGTGGCTGGCGAATCACTCACGAAACACGAAAACGCACGAAATGCGCTCTCAGAGCGAGTGGTAGCCACGCTATCAAGTTCCAACTGGTGGTTGGACTATCGGTGTTTGGTGGCTCTATTTATCTATTTATCTTATTGCTTAAGATTAACAAAGAGAGAACAAGAGAAAAGGCGCAATGGAGCGACCAGGAGAGTAGCGATCGGGAATTTGATGAGTAAAGACGTGACGACAGACAGTTCGGAGATTGAAAGAAATACGTGCGCGACGGTCAAGGCAAAAATTAAGTTTAAGACAAAGACAAAAGAAGTGCAATTACTATAGTCGACAAAAGAGAAGTAGTGAAGTTTAAATACGCGATTCGATTTTAATTATAATTGTAAGTGTATCTCTAAGAAAAGAAAGAACAGTGAAAAGTGAAAGAATAAAAGCAAAAAAAGGTTTGAAGTTAAAATTCATCTCTCCCCCTTGAGTTTCTTTACTTTGGTGGTTTTAGTTTCGCGCTCGTGCGTTTACAGACACATACACACAGAAACAACACGAAACGTGGTTGTCCATTTCTCGCGCCGGCTTACGACTTGCATGTATTCGCCGAAAATATACCCTGGGTAATTAGTGGCGGTATTGTGCAGCGGGTCGCCTTGTTACACGCTAATCACCCAGGCGCCCCACTTGCGCGAGACGTTGTCTCTGGCGACTTCACCCCCCTACCTTCATTTCACGAAGCATCGCTGGCTTAATATAAATTTTCTTGTGACGTGGGCCTTGGACAGACTGGGATTTGTACCTCGGCAAAATAACTACTTTACAAGTGGTGCCCGAGCAGGGACCTAAAGTGAAAGAGGAATGATGTGATTTGGGAGTTAAAGAGCCAACCATATATGCCCTATATTACTCTGTTCGATCGCGCGTGGGTGAAACAGAAGTCAGCCGAAAAAAATCTTTGTACAATTGTTGCGACACAAAGATTTTGACGGTTGAAACGGGCGAGCCGATTAAGTGAACGGGAGTTGAACACCTGCAAGTGAACGAAAGTGACGGTGAAGACGTGAACGCCGATTACTTAACGGAGCAGAGTGCGGGTCAACGCTCGAAGCACAGCACGCGCCAAATTAGTAAAGTGTAACTCGTTTTGGGCGTGGCTGTGAACAATCGAACATTTGGATGAGAACAGTTCAAAAGTGCAAATCAAACAGTGGAACAAGTACAATAGAAAATCGGTCGAAATAAATGAATAAATTTAATTAAACACACATTTAACAAGGAAAAATTTAATTATAAGGAAAAAATTAATCAAACAATATTTTTTTTTTTTAATTAAGAAAAAATTTTTAGTTAAGCAAAAATTCATAAAAAAATTAATTTAACAAGGAAAAAATAATTAAAAAAAATAATTTAACTGAGCGAAAGAAATTCAATTAAATAAAATTTTTAACATAAAAAAAACAAAATTTAATTAAACAAAAAAAGATTTTATAAGAAATTTAGTTGGGGAAAAAAATGTATGTAATGAAATTTAAATAAACAAATAATAAAGATTTAAAGGAAGTCAGAGTTTGAGTGGAAAGAAATGAGATGAATAAAAATTTTGGCAAAGGTTGATAACAAATAGAAAATTTGAGAAAATTTTCGGAAATGTAAAACTCTTATTTATTAGGTTAATTAGAGGCAAGATCAGTGTGGCCGAACCACTCTTTTTTGATAATAATTAATGCCAACATCGATACCTTAAATACTAGCTTACGATATATCGGGATATATTAACATAACATAGACAATCGATAGGAATACATTTAAATACTTTACAACTCGGCCGTCCTGACAAGGAATCGACCCCGATTCCACTTACTCTAAATTATGTAAGGCTCGGCGCCATACCAGACGGTGGGGTATTGCCTATGGTCGGACATCAAAAGCACAATTTTTAATCAGGAGTGAGCCACAATTTTAGTTTAGAAGACTCCAGCACACCGTCATACGGAAGCTGTGTGAGCTGAGAACCTTCAACATCCCGGATGACATACCGATCATTCGAGAGTTTCTTATGAATGACATAGGGACCACGGTATCGCTTAATGAGTTTTTTGTGCACGCCAGCCGTCGTATCAAAATTTTTGATAACGACGGAATCACCTTCTTCAAAATTAACGGCAGGGCGGTGGTATTTGTTAAAGTACTCTGTGTTATATTCTTGAGATTTGACAATTTTCTGCAGAGCAATCTTACAGGTGTCCACTAAGGGCACTTCACTAATAAGCCTATCATCTAAACGCTCAGTTAACTCATCTATAACAGCACCACGCTTTTCGACACCAAAGAGGAGGACGGAGGGTGCAAATTTAGTTGTGGAGTGGATTGAATTATTCAAGGCGAACTCAATTTTCGGAAGTTGTTCCGCCCAATCGGCATGATTCCATGGTTCAGCCAATTTACTAAGCATGGGACCTAATACACGGTTTACGCGTTCCACTTGACCATTAGCCCGAGGGGAGGCAGTGGCATTCTGGACATGGACTATATGATGGGACTGCAGGGTATCAGCAAACTCAGCGGAGGTGAAACATGTACCTCGATCACTAACAATTCGGCGGGGTCGACTATAATTGGAGAAATACTGCGTCTCTAAAGTGTGACATGCTTCCCGGGAACTAGTAGTAGCGGCAGGGTACAATTTGACAAACTTGGTAAAGGCATCAATAACGACTAGCAGATGTTTTTTCTTGGACTGTATAGACGGAAGAGGTCCTAAGTGGTCAATATGAAGTGTGTCAAACGGCAGAGGAGTTTTCGGAATACTATGCAGGGTAGCATTATTACTGTTAGCGGAAGGGGAGTAGTAGATACATTTTAGGCAGTTTCTAATAAAATTATTAATGTAAGATTTCATATATGGAAACCAATAATGCTTCTTAATTTGTGTGCAACACTTCTCAGTGGACTGATGACCTAACTTCTCATGCACTGTTGATATAACATTGTTAATCATTTCGGCAGGGACATAAAGCTGAAGTACGTCAGTCGGTGATCGGCGATACACGACACCATCTTGCAATTCCAAAGTTTGACAATTTCTGGATCACGATTTTGCGTCAGTTGTAGTAGGAAATCCAGTTTCACATCGTCCACATATGCAGAAGTTTCTAGTCTACTAAGTGCATCAACATGAGGCATACAAATACCGGACCGATGTACAATGGTATAGCTATAATTTTCTAAAAGTAATGCCCAGGGGGCAATTTTTGCGGAAGATCCACCATTCTTAAGGGTTAACGCTAATGAATTGCAATCTGTAATTATCTTAAACGGAATGAACTTCAGATATGACTCAATACGCTTTAAGGCGTACACAATAGCCAGGGTTTCCAATTCATAACTATGCAATTTGGATTCTGGGACGGAAGCGGTCTTCGAAAAATAACACACAGGATGAAATTTATCAACAGTTTTTTTCTGCAGGAGCATCGCTCCCAAACCGGCAGAACTAGCATCACAATGTAATTCGGTTTCAGACTTCGGGCTATAAATAGACAGCACCGGTGACTCGATCAGTTTGGACTGCAGTGTTCGGAATGATTTAAGACACTCATGAGAAAAAACGTAAGGGGCATCTTTTTTCAGCAGGCGCGACATAGGATAAGCAATTTTGGCAAAGTAGGGTACAAAACGGCGGAAGTAAGAAAAGAGACCCATACAGCGTTCCAATTCTTTCCTATCCTGGGGTTCCAGCAGACTTTTTATAGCTTGAAGGTGACCTGGTTTCGGGGTGATACCGGAAGAGTTCGCTAAATACCCCAAATACTCCAACTCCTTGTGCGCAAAACGACACATAGACAATTTAAGGCGTAGCCCATTCACTCGTAAGGTGTAAAGTGCCTCTTTCAGCACTTGCAGATGGGTTTCAAAATCACTCGACGCGATTCATATGTCGTCCATATAAATCACTAATTGACCTTTGTTGATCAAGTCCTTCAGCACAAAGTATACAAATCTAGCGAAAACTGGGGGACCATTACATAAGCCAAACGGCATGCGCACGTACTCAAATTGACCATCAGGTGTTACAAAGGCAGTGTATTTAATCGAATCAGTATGCATTTTGACATGGTGAAATCCACTTTCTAAATCTAGTACAGTAAAATACGATTTACCCCCCAGATGTTCAACACAATCCTCTAACAGCGGAATCGGGAAGTGGTCACGTACAGTGATTTTGTTCAGCGGGCGATAATCAACACACTTCCTTAGGGTATTATATTTTTTTCTAACGGGCACTATAGCGGAAGCGTAAGGGGAACTACTATGACGAATAATGCCGGCAGTTAGTAAGACATCACATATCTGGCGCACTTCGTTGCGCTCGTGATGGGATAATCGGCGGGGGCGGCAGAAAATAGGGGTCTGACTTGTCAATTCGATTTTCATTTCGTAACTGGTTGGTTTAATCAGTTCGAAAGGGACATCAACATAAGAGGTGGAAAAAACAGACTGCACTTTTCGAGGCTAACAATTGACTTCTGGCATACTTCATTCTTAATTTCCATAGTTTTATATTTGTTTTACAAAAAAAGTCTCTGCCCAAAATCATTGGCAGATTTGTGGCATTATTAGGTAATACATCGAATCTATGCAAAACTGTTTGGTTAAAAATACTGATGGCGCACTGGACTTTTCCCAAGGATATGAGTTGATTGTTCCCCAGCCCACGGCAGTTCAACGGGGTTGGCTTCAGCCTACAGGCGGATTACCGAATAAAACTTTAAGGACTACCCGAGTCAAGAAGGGAGAAAATATTTGTAAACTCACTGCTTTTCACTTGATTTGACATAAAGGCAACACTCACCATTTGTAGATGACCTATCTTATCTGCTAAGGCGTCTCCGCAACAGGAATGGGTGATGGCATCGGCAGCGGCGGCATTGTTGGCGACAGCATTTCAAATCTTTATCGGGCAGCGGGCTGTCGAGGCGTGGGCTGGTGTACGGCAGCCACTTGTTGGCTTGCATTTGCCTGGGCTCGACGTCTCTCATATGTTTCCAGCAGTGTCTTCAGGTCGTCGATTGTTCGGGCTGCATATAGCATGCCCACGGCTGGCGAGCTGTCCCGCAATCCATCGATGATGAGGTCCACCAACTCAGCCTCAGGGATAGTTGCACTCATCATCGCTATCTTCTGCATCTCGATTGCGTATCGCAGGTATCCCTCTCCTGGCCTAAGGCGTCGGCTCTGCAGCGCTGCGTACACTTCCTCCGTGCTTTTCGATCGCCCAAACTCGTGTATTAATATGTCCTTGAGCTGTTCGTAGCTGCGCTCGGTAATTGTGCGCATGAGGACGGCTGCCGTTCCTTCTAATAATCGGCGGCAGGCGACCAATCGCATACGTGCATCTAGTTGCAGCATCTCGCAGGCGTCCTCCAAGTCACTAATCCACTTTTTCACATCATACGCTTTGTCTGCCGAGAACCGCGGGACCATATACTCAATGACACTGATGTCCGTTACGCGTTGACTTGTTACGCTGGGCGGGGCACCGAGCTGCTGCTGTAAATTTGCAATTTGCTGCTGCAATTCTAATATTTCCTTCTGCTTGCGTAATTTAGCCAACTGCTCGTCCAAATTTATGGGCACTGGCAGTTGGGCTACTGCTAGAGCAGCCGACAGCAAGGCAGCAGCCGGAGCAGTTAACGGCGGCATTGACTCCGACTGAACGGACAGCGAGGTCGCAGCAGAGGCAGTTGACGGCAGGGTTGACACGGTCACAGCAGACAGCAAGGCGGCGGCCGGAGCAGTTGACGGCAGTGCTAGTGTTGGGACGGCAGATGGCGAGGCGGCAGCGGAAGCAGTTTCGGCAGTGTTGGTGTTGGGACGGCAGACAGCTGGTCATCAGTATAGGCGGTTGACAGCGGGGCATCAGCAGGAGTAGTTGACGGCAGGGTCAGCTCTGGGGCGGCAGGCAGCGGGTCCGCGACAGGAACGGTGGGCAGCGGGGCCATCGCTTGTACAGCCGATGGCGAGGCTACAGCAACTTTGGACAGCTCCGAAACAAGTTTGCAGATTTGCTGTATCGTCGCTAGCGGCGGCACTTCCACCTTATGTGCCTCTTCCTTGTTAAGGTCCATGTTGTATTGGGCGTCGAAATACTGACTGGGCGTTGCGGGAATCCCACTTCTGAGCTGTAAAACTCATATTTATTCGGTTAATTAACTATGATGGCATTTATTTTTAAAGATTCTCTTCTAGTGATAATAGTTGCGCGCGCTTGGCATGAGCGTCACCGGAAAAGAGACGGAGGCAAGATCAGTGTGGCCGAACCACTCCTTTTTGATAATAATAAATGCCAACATCGATACCTTAAATACTAGCTTACGATATATCGGGATATATTAACATAACATAGACAATCGATAAGAATACATATAAATACTTTACAGAAAATAAGAAATGAATTATTATATTATTAAATTTTGAGTAGCCAAATAAAACAAAAGGTTCAGCAAAATTTAATAAAATAAATTTAAGTTAAAACGAAGAAAATTTTGTAAATTAGAATTGAAGTAAGGGAATTTAATAAAGAAAGTTTGGTTGATATCAAGATAACAATTAACAGAAAATTGGTTTCAACCCAATTTAATTTAATACAATAAAATTGAATTAAAGGGATTTTTTTTTAAAATAAGGTAAAACTGAATTAAAAGGGGTTTTTTTTTTTTTTAAATAAAAATAGAATTGAATTAAAGGAAACACGGAGAGAAAATTTTTTGTTGAAATTTAAATAAACGTTTCGACAAAGTAAAATAAAGAAAAGTTTTAATTAAAACCAAATAAAAAAACAGCAAAATAAAAAGAATTGACGGCATTATTAAAGAACCAAAGCACAACCAGACTTAAACCAACGATAAGTGAGCCACAAATTCCATCACCGGAGAACCGCGGCAGCCCAGGCGTAGGTTCACGATAGGTCTACAATTGCCAGAAAGAGGAACTGGAACGCGTCGAATAAACTAGGAAATGGGGAATCCGTTTTGATGGTTACTCTCACCCGCTGGAGTTCGTGGAGGCATTTGAGGAACGCGCGATGACATACGAAGTAGAGCTAGACCGTATGCCCAGGGCAATGAGCGAGGCCTTAACAGACTCGGCGGCGAGCTGGTTCTCAACGAGTGGGCTAAGAGACGTGACATGGGGTGTCTTCAAGAAAGAGAGATTTTTTTTTACCTCCCCACTATTTTGACAGCTTGGAGGATAGCATCAGGCCCCGACGGCAACGAGTCGGCGAGGGCTTTAAGGATTATTTGATAGATTTAAAGAAACTGATGCATCATGACGGATATAGTCCCGATCAGGAATTGAGCAGGATTTATGAGAATCTAGCGCCAGACTAAAGTTTGTACATCCGTAGGAAAGACTTCCTAATATTAGCTCAACTGACTTATATAGCCGCGGAATTTGAGAATGTTCGAAGCCAGAGCCGCTGGGAAACAGGGTACAGTCAGGGTACGGGGGTCGAACGCACAAACAGGTTCGGAAACGTAGACACGCACGCGAGGCAGGTTAATCTTTTCCATAGACCGCTGGTCCAAATCCCCATGGCGCGAAACGAACCCAACAGTTCTCAACTTGGCGGGCGTGATTTCGAATGGCATGATTGGGCACGAGCAAAATAGAGCACGCGTATGTTACAATTGTTCGCAGAAGCAACACTTCGCCCGAGAATGTCCGAGCCCCAAAGTGCTTTTCTGCAGGCAGTGTGGCAATCGAGGTGGGAGTAGCGTGAAATGTTGTAGAAAAAGAGTGGGAATCGGGCAGCTGCGTCATCCGGAGCGGGATCGGATGGGCGACAGCACGAGTCAGTCTCAGAGCTAGATTACCCTCTCAAGGTCGAAAATAGTCGCATAGCCGCCACTGTGAAGGTCGGGGACCGATTGGCGAAGGCGACGGTCGACACCGCGGCTACTAGGAGCTTCGTGAGTGAGATATTTTTCTGGGAGAATGAGATGAAAGGGGTGGTACACGAAGCAACCGCGAATACACGATTAGCAGACGGTTCGATGGTAGCCATAGATACGTTGTTGCAAAGAAGTAACAATGGATCTGCTTGTGACGCCATCCATGATAGATAGTCTAATCCTGGGGATGGATTTCCTATGTAGCATGGGGACGACTTTGCAGTGTGGGGAGGCGTTATTAATTTTTCAGAGTGCCAAATCCCCGATCGAGGGTGACAACGGAACCGATGCAGAGCCTACGAAGGAAGAGGACAACGAGACACGCAGTACAGGAGGCACAGAGCGGAGGAATGTCCTGAACCAGGCGAGGGGTAGGCCGAGACGCGGTACCAGTCGTCGAGGAGCCATCGTTGGTTGAGTTGGGAAGTACTGGAGTTGAGGCATCTCAGAAAAAGGACAGTGCATCACACCCAGAGTCGGAAGGCGACACTGAGGATAAATTGAAGTGGCCCGCGGACTTGGATTCGGCGTCACAGGAATTTCTTAATGCAGCATTGGCACTTTTCGAGGGACTCCTGGCCGTTTTTAACGTAACCGAGCTTCGTATAGCTATGAAGGATGACAAACCTATTAAACAGAGGTATTATCCTAAAACCCAGCTATGCAGCGCGTGATCGGCCAGCAGGTAAACGAGCTGATAGAGGCAGGAGCCATTGAGCCGTCACGAAGCCCACAGACCGCGCCTATCATGCTAGACCGCAAAAAGACGAACGAATGGATGATGTGTATGGACTACAGGCAGCTCAATGCGCACTCCATACCCGACGCATATCCGGTGCCCCTGATCAATCATATCCTCGAGAGACTAAGAAATGCTCGTTACATCTCGACGCTGGACTTGAAACATGGGTATTAACAAATCCCCATGGAGGTGGACAGTCGGGTTCACGGTACCCGGACGCGGATTGTTCCAGTGGAAGGCCATGCCGTTTGGACTACATTCCGCGGGTGCGACTTCCAGAGACATGGTAATCGGCCCGGAGATGGAACCCCACGCATTCTCTTATTTAGATGATATCATTGTAATCAGCCAGACGAAAGAACAGCACCTGGAAAACCTGAGAGAAGTCTTTCGGTCATCATGGTACCGGCGGTTTGTGCCTAATTTTACGACAGTGGTGCAGCCTATGACGGTCCTGTTGAAGAAAGCCCGAAAGTGGTCGTGGAACGAGGAACAGCTAGCTGCGCTACAAAATCTCAAACTCTGTTTAACAACCGCCCCTATCTTGGCATGTCCGAATTTCGGGGAAAAGTTCACACTGCAGACATATGTTAATGACTATGGCCTCGGAACAGTGCTGACTCAAAACATCGACCAGCAAGAGCGAGTCGTGGCATACGCGAGTCGGAAGCTATCGAAGGCAGAGGAGAAATACTCAGCCACAGAAAAGAAATGCCTAGCGATAGTGTGGTCAATCCGGAAATTGAAATAATACCTGGAAGGCTACCGATTTGAGGTGATCACGGATCATATTGCGTTAAAGTGGTTAGACTCTATAGAGAGCCTGACAGGAAGAGTCGCACGGTGGGCGTTGGAACTCCAACAGTATCAATTTGACATCAAGTACAGGAAAGGCAAACTCAACGTGGTGACCGATGCTCTGTCGCGTGACCCGTTAGAGCAGCTCCAACAAGCCGTGGTTCAGCAAGTCCCGGGAAAGTGGGTTCAAGCGATGAAGGATAAGATAGCTAGTAGCTATTAGCTACAGATCCGACAAAGTATGCGGACTACGTGGAAGAAAATGGCCAGTTATACCGGAACATAGGACACCGCGCGGATGACGAGGATTATATCCCGTGGAAGCTCTGTGTCGATGCAGAGCAAAGGAAGCGCATGTTACAGGAATGCCAGGATGCACCGACGGCAGGTCTCCAAGGGTACCTTCGGTAACGAGTATAACAAGTGGAAACGTTGCAGTCGGACGCAACCGACTGCGGTATACTCGTTAAAACCTGTAAAAACAGGCCTGATTGCAAAGGGGTAAAGTTGCGGCAGGTGTGTTCGCTGCCTTAAAGATGCTTAAAGCAGATGGGGATGCCACCAGATATCTTCCTCCCAAATTTGGTGACTTTAGCTCAAAGCTTGTAAAAGGTGTGGGAAGGGGGCGGGTTGGGTGGGAGTGGCATCCAAATTTTCGTTGCAGATCTTTGTGGTATGTCAATTGCTATCTTCGCACCAAATTTGGTGACTCTAGCTCAAAGTTTGTATAAGGTTCTGGAAGGAAGGCTGAGGGCAGTGTGGAAGCGCGTGTCATCCAAATTTTTGTTGCAGATCTTTTTGGAATGTCAATTGCTATCTTCATATCAAATTTGGTGACTCTAGCTTAAAGTTGGTAAAAGGTGGGGAAGAGGGGCTTGCGGCAGTATGGGTGGCCGTGGCATCCAAATTTTTACTGCTGATCTTTGTGGTATGTCAATTGCTATTTTCATACCAAATCTAGTGACTGTAGCTCAAAGTTTGTAAAAGGTTGTGGGCGGGGGGCTGAGGGCGTTGTGGACGGCTTGGCATCCAAATTTGTGATGCTTATCTTTGTGGAATGTAAATTGCTATCTTCATACCAAATTTGGTGACTCTAGCTTAAAGATTGTAAAAAATGTGGAAAGAGGGGCGGAATGGGTGGGCGTGGCTCCAAAACTTTGATGCAGTTTTTTGAGGTTCGTTACCAGCTATCTTCCTACCGAATTTGGTGGCTCTGCCTCCAGAGCTCTGGAAGATACACGCATTCCCGTTTTTGACGAAGAGTTGGGGTGGATGGGGGCGGCTAGGGCAGTATTGGTGGGCGTGGAATCCAAACTTTGTTTATGCAGTTTTTGGGCGGTCTTCATCACCTATCTTGGCACCATATTTGATGCAGTTTTTTGGGGGTTGCTAGTAGCTATCTTCTCACCAAATTTGGTAATTCTAGCTGTAAGGATGTGCGAAATATGTGGATTTATCGGTTTTGAGTTATCGAATTTTTCGATTTGCCAGTCACTCAGTTATCGTAGAACCCTAATATTGACACTTCATCTGTCCCGGGCATAGATGAAGATATTTGGAAAGCTTCAAGTCTCTAGCTTGAAGGGTGTGAAAAAAGTTGCGTTCATACAGATGGGCAGACAGACACCATGATGGACATTGCACAAACCCAATATACTCTTAACCATCGGTAACGAGTATAATTATAAAAAAAAAAAAAAAATTTAACTGAGCAAAAAAAATTCAATTAAATAAGACTAAAAAAAAAAAAAATAGTTCAATTAAAAAAAAAAAGATTTTATAAGAAATTTAGTTGGGGAAAAAAATGTATTTAATGAAATTTAACTAAACAAATAATAAAGATTTAAAGGAAGTCAGAGTTTGAGTGGAAAGAAATGAGATGAATAAAAATTTTGGCAAAGGTTGATAACAAATAGAAAATTTGAGAAAATTTTCGGAAAATAAGAAATGAATTATTATATTAATAAATTTTGAGTAGCCAAATTAAACAAAAGGTTCAACAAAATTTAATAAAATAAAATTAAGTTAAAACGAAGAAAATTTTGTAAATTAGAATTGAAGTAAGGGAATTTAATAAAGAAAGTTTGGTTGATATCAAGATAACAATTAATAGAAAATTGGTTTCTACCCAATTTAATTTAATACAATAAAATTGAATTAAAGGGATTTTTTTTTAAATTAAGGTAAAATTGAATTAAAAGGGTTTTTTTTAAATAAAAATAGAATTGAATTAAAGGAAACACGGAGAGAAAATTTTTGTTGAAATTTAAATAAATGTTTCGACAAAGTCAAATAAAGAAAAGTTTTAATTAAAACCAAATAAAAAAACAGCAAAATAAAAAGAATTGACGGCATTATTAAAGAACCAAAGCACAACCAGACTTAAACCAACGATAAGTGAGCCACGAATTCTATCACCGGAGAACCGCGACAGCCCAGGCGTAGGTTCACGATGGGTCTTCAATTGCCGGAAAGAGGAACTGGAACGCATCGCGTATGTGAGTTTATAAGGGAAGGGGGTCATCGCACGGAAACTTGGAAGCGATTGGCCGAGTGGGAATTGCAATTTTTGAAAGTTCCGGAACCGTCCGCCTCGTCTAACACTCTCAACATAGGTATGCGACAGCGGCAAAAATCCGAGTCAGAATTACTGACTTTTTCTGGGTCATCGAAATGGGCGTTTCCACCACTCGAGCAAGCGCAACATTCGCCAGTAAGGCGGCAGATTGGGACGCCATCTGGGATTTAGGTAGGGCCGTCTGTTATTCCCCCTGTGACTAGTACCCAGGTGGGACAGATGGACTACAAACCTGATATGGCCGCTGGCTACCGGAGAGTTGAAAACAACAAACATTTCATGGTCGTCCCCGAATAAACTAGGAAATGGGGAATCCGTTTTGATGGTTACTCTCACCCGCTGGAGTTCGTGGAGGCATTTGAGGAACGCGCGATGACATACGAAGTAGAGCTAGACCGTATGCCCAGGGCAATGAGCGAGGCCTTAACAGACTCGGCGGCGAGCTGGTTCTCAACGAGTGGGCTAAGAGACGTGACATGGGGCGTCTTGAAGAAAGAGAGATATTTTTTTTACCTCCCCACTATTTTGACAGCTTGGAGGATAGCATCAGGCCCCGACGGCAACGAGTCGGCGAGGGCTTTAAGGATTATTTGATAGATTTAAAGAAACGGATGCATCATGACGGATATAGTCCCGATCAGGAATTGAGCAGGATTTATGAGAATCTAGCGCCAGACTAAAGTTTGTACATCCGTAGGAAAGACTTCCTAATATTAGCTCAACTGACTTATATAGCCGCGGAATTTGAGAATGTTCGAAGCCAGAGCCGCTGGGAAACAGGGTACAGTCAGGGTACGGGGGTCGAACGCACAAACAGGTTCGGAAACGTAGACACGCACGCGAGGCAGGTTAATTTTTTCCATAGACCGCTGGTCCAAATCCCCATGGCGCGAAACGAACCCAACAGTTCTCAACTTGGCGGGCGTGATTTCGAATGGCATGATTGGGCACGAGCAAACTAGAGCACGCGTATGTTACAATTGTTCGCAGAAGCAACACTTCGCCCGAGAATGTCCGAGCCCCAAAGTGCTTTTCTGCAGGCAGTGTGGCAATCGAGGTGGGAGTAGCGGGAAATGTTGTAGAAAAAGAGTGGGAAACGGGAAGCTGCGTCATCCGGAGCGGGATCGGATAGGCGACAGCACGAGTCAGTCTCAGAGCTAGATTACCCTCTCAAGGTCGAAAATAGTCGCATAGCCGCCACTGTGAAGGTCGGGGACCGACTGGCGAAGGCGACGGTCGACACCGCGGCTACTAGGAGCTTCGTGAGTGAGAGATTTTTCTGGGAGAATGAGATGAAAGGGGTGGTACACGAAGCAACCGCGAATACACGATTAGCAGACGGTTCGATGGTAGCCATAGATACGTTGTTGCAAAGAAGTAACAAAGGATCTGCTTGTGACGCCATCCATGATAGATAGTCTAATCCTGGAGATGGACTTCCTATGTAGCATGGGGACGACTTTGCAGTGTGGGGAGGCGTTATTAATTTTGCAGAGTGCCGAATCCCCGATCGAAGGTGACAACGGAACCGATGCAGAGCCTACGAGGGAAGAGGACAACGAGACACGCAGTACAGGAGGCACAGAGCGGAGGAATGTCCTGAGAGCACCCCGCAAGGAAAACGCCATGCTAACCAGGCGAGGGTAGCTCGAGACGCGGTACCAGTCGTCGAGGAGCCATCGTTGGTTGAGTTGGGAAGTACTGGAGTTGAGGCATCTCAGAAAAAGGACAGTGCATCACACCCAGAGTTAGAAGGCGACACTGAGGATAAATTGAAGTGGCCCGCGGACTTGGATTCGGCGTCACAGGAATTTCTTAATGCAGAATTGGCACTTTTCGAGGGACTCCTGGCCGTTTTTAACGTAACCGAGCTTCGTATAGCTATGAAGGATGACAAACCTATTAAACAGAGGTATTATCCTAAAAACCCAGCTATGCAGCGCGTGATCGGCCAGCAGGTAAACGAGCTGATAGAGGCAGGAGCCATTGAGCCGTCACGGAGCCCACATAGCGCTCCTATCGTGCTAGACCGCAAAAAGACGAACGAATGGATGATGTGTATGGACTACAGGCAGCTCAATGCGCACTCCATACCCGACGCATATCCGGTGCCCCTGATCAATCATATCCTGGAGAGACTAAGAAATGCTCGTTACATCTCGACGCTGGACTTGAAACATGGGTATTGGCAAATCCCCATGGAGGTGGACAGTCGGGAATACACCGCGTTCACGGTACCCGGACGCGGATTGTTCCAGTGGAAGGCCATGCCGTTTGGACTACATTCCGCGGGTGCGACCTTCCAGAGACATGGTAATCGGCCCGGAGATGGAACCCCACGCATTCTCTTATTTAGATGATATCATTGTAATCAGCCAGACGAAAGAACAGCACCTGGAAAACCTGAGAGAAGTCTTTCGGTCATCATGGTACCGGCGGTTTGTGCCTAATTTTACGACAGTGGTGCAGCCTATGACGGTCCTGTTGAAGAAAGCCCGAAAGTGGTCGTGGAACGAGGAACAGCTAGCTGCGCTAGAAAATCTCAAACTCTGTTTAACAACCGCCCCTATCTTGGCATGTCCGAATTTCGGGGAAAAGTTCACACTGCAGACAGATGTTAGTGACTATGGCCTCGGAACAGTGCTGACTCAAAACATCGACCAGCAAGAGCGAGTCATGGCATACGCGAGTCGGAAGCTATCGAAGGCAGAGGAAAAATACTCAGCCACAGAAAAAAAGTGCCTAGCGATAGTGTGGTCAAGGCTACCGATTTGAGGTGATCACGGATCATATTGCGTTAAAGTGGTTAGACTCTATAGAGAGCCCGACAGGAAGAGTCGCACGGTGGGCGTTGGAACTCCAACAGTATCAATTTGACATCAAGTACAGGAAAGGCAAACTTAACGTGGTGACCGATGTTCTGTCGCGTGACCCGTTAGAGCAGCTCCAACAAGCCGTGGTTCAGCAAGTCCCGGGAAAGTGGGTTCAAGCGATGAAGGATAAGATAGCTAGTAGCTATTAGCTACAGATCCGACATAGTAAGCGGACCACGTGGAAGAAAATGGCCAGTTATACCGGAACATAGGACACCGCGCGGATGACGAGGATTATATCCCGTGGAAGCTCTGTGTCAATGCAGAGCAAAGGAAGCGCATGTTACAGGAATGCCACGATGCCCCGACGGCAGGTCACCAAGGGTACCTTCGGTAACGAGTATAACAAGTGGAAACGTTGCAGTCGGACGCAACCGACTGCAGTATACTCGTTACCAGCATTTAAACCTGTAAAAACAGGCCTGATTGCAAAGGGGTAAAGTTGCGGCAGGTGTGTTCGCTGCCTTAAAGATGCTTAAAGCAGATGGGGATGCCACCAGATATCTTCCTCCCAAATTTGGTGACTTTAGCTCAAAGTTTGTAAAAGGTGTGGGAAGGGGGCGGTTTGGGTGGGAGTGGCATCCAAATTTTCGTTGCAGATCTTTGTGGTATGTCAATTGCTATCTTCGCACCAAATTTGGTGACTCTAGCTCAAAGTTTGTATAAGGTTCTGGAAGGAAGGCTGAGGGCAGTGTGGAAGGGCGTGTCATCCAAATTTTTCTTGCAGATCTTTTTGGAATGTCAATTGCTATCTTCATATCAAATTTGGTGACTCTAGCTTAAAGTTGGTAAAAGGTGGGGAAGAGGGGCTTGCGGCAGTATGGGTGGCCGTGGCATCCAAATTTTTACTGCAGATCTTTGTGGTATGTCAATTGCTATTTTCATACCAAATCTAGTGACTGTAGCTCAAAGTTTGTAAAAGGTTGTGGGCGGGGGGCTGAGGGCGTTGTGGACGGCTTGGCATCCAAATTTGTGATGCTTATCTTTGTGGAATGTAAATTGCTATCTTCATACCAAATTTGGTGACTCTAGCTTAAAGATTGTAAAAAATGTGGAAAGAGGGGCGGAATGGGTGGGCGTGGCTCCAAAACTTTGATGCAGTTTTTTGAGGTTCGTTACCTGCTATCTTCCTACCGAATTTGGTGGCTCTGCCTTCAGAACTCTGGAAGATACACGCATTCCCGTTTTTGACGAAGCGTTGGGGTGGATGGGGGCGGCTAGGGCAGTATTGGTGGGCGTGGAATCCAAACTTTGTTTATGCAGTTTTTGGGCGGTCTTCATCACCTATCTTGGCACCATATTTGATGCAGTTTTTTGGGGGTTGCTAGTAGCTATCTTCTCACCAAATTTGGTAATTCTAGCTGTAAGGATGTGCGAAATATGTGGATTTATCGGTTTTGAGTTATCGAATTTTTCGATTTGCCAGTCGCTCAGTTATCGTAGAACCCTAATCTTGACACTTCATCTGTCCCGGCCATAGATGAAGATATTTGGAAAGCTTCAAGTCTCTAGCTTGAAGGGTGTGAAAAAAAGTTGCGTTCATACAGATGGGCAGACAGACACCATGATGGACATTGCACAAACCCAATATTCTCTTAACCATCGGTAACGAGTATAATTATAAAAATAAAATAAAATTTAACTGGGAAAAAATTCAATTAAATAAGACTAAAAAAAAAATAAGTTTAATTAAACAAAAAAAGATTTTATAAGAAATTTAGTTGGGGAAAAAAATGTATTGAATGAAATTTAACTAAACAAATAATAAAGATTTGAAGGAAGTCAGAGTTTGAGTGGAAAGAAATGAGATAAATAAAAATTTAGGCAAAGTTTGATAACAAATAGAAAATTTGAGAAAATTTTCGGAAAATAAGAAATGAATTATTATATTAATAAATTTTGAGTAGCCAAATTAAACAAAAGGTTCAACAAAATTTAATAAAATAAAATTAAGTTAAAACGAAGAAAATTTTGTAAATTAGAATTGAAGTAAGGGAATTTAATAAAGAAAGTTTGGTTGATATCAAGATAACAATTAATAGAAAATTGGTTTCTACCCAATTTAATTTAATACAATAAAATTGAATTAAAGGGATTTTTTTTAAAATAAGGTAAAATTGAATTAAAAGGGTTTTTTTAAAATAAAAATAGAATTGAATTAAAGGAAACACGGAGAGAAAATTTTTAGTTGAAATTTAAATAAACGTTTCGACAAAGTCAAATAAAGAAAAGTTTTAATTAAAACCAAATAAAAAACAGCAAAATAAAAAGAATTGATGGCATTATTAAAGAACCAAAGCACAACCAGACTTAAATGAACGATAAGTGAGCCACGAATTCTACCACGGGAGAACCGCGACAGCCCAGGCGTAGGTTCACGATGGGTCTTCAATTGCCGGAAAGAGGAACTGGAACGCATCGCGTATGTGAGTTTATAAGGGAAGGGGGTCATCGCACGGAAACTTGGAAGCGATTGGCCGAGTGGGAATTGCAATTTTTGAAAGTTCCGGAACCGTCCGCCTCGTCTAACACTCTCAACATAGGTATGCGACAGCGGCAAAAATCCGAGTCAGAATTACTGACTTTTTCTGGGTCATCGAAATGGGCGTTTCCACCACTCGAGCAAGCGCAACATTCGCCAGTAAGGCGGCAGATTGGGACGCCATCTGGGATTTAGGTAGGGCCGTCTGTTATTCCCCCTGTGACTAGTACCCAGGTGGGACAGATGGACTACAGACCTGATAGCCTGATAGCCCTGGCTTTCAAGAGTTGAAAACAACAAACATTTCATGGTCGTCCCCGAATAAACTAGGAAATGGGGAATCCGTTTTGATGGTTACTCTCACCCGCTGGAGTTCGTGGAGGCATTTGAGGAACGCGCGATGACATACGAAGTAGAGCTAGACCGTATGCCCAGGGCAATGAGCGAGGCCTTAACAGACTCGGCGGCGAGCTGGTTCTCAACGAGTGGGCTAAGAGACGTGACATGGCGCGTCTTCAAGACAGAGAGATTTTTTTTTACCACCCCACTATTTTGACAGGTTGGAGGATAGCATCAGGCCCCGACGGCAACGAGTCGGCGAGGGCTTTAAGGATTATTTGATAGATTTAAAGAAACTGATTCATCATGACGGATATAGTCCCGATCAGGAATTGAGCAGGATTTATGAGAATCTAGCGCCAGACTAAAGTTTGTACATCCGTAGGAAAGACTTCCTAATATTAGCTCAACTGACTTATATAGCCGCGGAATTTGAGAATGTTCGAAGCCAGAGCCGCTGGGAAACAGGGTACAGTCAGGGTACGGGGGTCGAACGCACAAACAGGTTCGGAAACGTAGACACGCACGCGAGGCAGGTTAATCTTTTCCATAGACCGCTGGTCCAAATCCCCATGGCACGAAACGAACCCAACAGTTCTCAACTTGGCGGGCGTGATTTCGAATGGCATGATTGGGCACGAGCAAACTAGAGCACGCGCATGTTACAATTGTTCGCAGAAGCAACACTTCGCCCGAGAATGTCCGAGCCCCAAAGTGCTTTTCTGCAGGCAGTGTGGCAATCGAGGTGGGAGTAGCGGGAAATGTTGTAGAAAAAGAGTGGGAAACGGGAAGCTGCGTCATCCGGAGCGGGATCGGATAGGCGACAGCACGAGTCAGTCTCAGAGCTAGATTACCCTCTCAAGGTCAAAAATAGTCGCATAGCCGCCACTGTGAAGGTCGGGGACCGACTGGCGAAGGCGACGGTCGACACCGCGGCTACTAGGAGCTTCGTGAGTGAGAGATTTTTCTGGGAGAATGAGATGAAAGGGGTGGTACACGAAGCAACCGCGAATACACGATTAGCAGACGGTTCGATGGTAGCCATAGATACGTTGTTGCAAAGAAGTAACAAAGGATCTGCTTGTGACGCCATCCATGATAGATAGTCTAATCCTGGGGATGGATTTCCTATGTAGCATGGGGACGACTTTGCAGTGTGGGGAGGCGTTATTAATTTTGCAGAGTGCCGAATCCCCGATCGAGGGTGACAACGGAACCGATGCAGAGCCTACGAGGGAAGAGGACAACGAGACACGCAGTACAGGAGGCGCAGAGCGGAGGAATGTCCTGAGAGCACCCCGCAAGGAAGACGCCACGCTAACCAGGCGAGGGGTAGGCCGAGACGCGGTACCAGTCGTCGAGGAGCCATCGTTGGTTGAGTTGGGAAGTACTGGAGTTGAGGCATCTCAGAAAAAGGACAGTGCATCACACCCAGAGTCGGAAGGCAACACTGAGGATAAATTGAAGTGGCCCGCGGACTTGGATTCGGCGTCACAGGAATTTCTTAATGCAGAATTGGCACTTTTCGAGGGACTCCTGGCCGTTTTTAACGTAGCCGAGCTTCGTATAGCTATGAAGGATGACAAACCTATTAAACAGAGGTATTATCCTAAAAACCCAGCTGTGCAGCGCGTGATCGGCCAGCAGGTAAACGAGCTGATAGAGGCAGGAGCCATTGAGCCGTCACGGAGCCCACATAGCGCGCCTATCGTGCTAGACCGCAAAAAGACGAACGAATGGATGATGTTTATGGACTACAGGCAGCTCAATGCGCACTCCATACCCGACGCATATCCGGTGCCCCTGATCAATCATATCCTGGAGAGACTACATTCCGCGGGTGCGACCTTCCAGAGACATGGTAATCGGCCCGGAGATGGAACCCCACGCATTCTCTTATTTAGATGATATCATTGTAATCAGCCAGACGAAAGAACAGCACCTGGAAAACCTGAGAGAAGTCTTTCGGTCATCATGGTACCGGCGGTTTGTGCCTAATTTTACGACAGTGGTGCAGCCTATGACGGTCCTGTTAAAGAAAGACCGAAAGTGGTCGTGGAACGAGGAACAGCTAGCTGCGCTAGAAAATCTCAAACTCTGTTTAACAACCGCCCCTATCTTGGCATGTCCGAATTTCGGGGAAAAGTTCACACTGCAGACAGATGTTAGTGACTATGGCCTCGGAAAAGTGCTGACTCAAAACATCGACCAGCAAGAGCGAGTCATGGCATACGCGAGTCGGAAGCTATCGAAGGCAGAGGAGAAATACTCAGCCACAGAAAAAAAGTGCCTAGCGATAGTGTGGTCAATCCCGAAATTGAAATAATACCTGAAAGGTTACCGATTTGAGGTGATCACGGATCATATTGCGTTAAAGTGATGAGACTCTATAGAGAGCCTGACAGGAAGATTCGCACGGTGGGCGTTGGAACTCCAACAGTATCAATTTGACGTCAAGTACAGGAAAGGCAAACTCAACGTGGTGACCGATGCTCTGTCGCGTGACCCGTTAGAGCAGCTCCAACAAGCCGTGGTTCAGCAAGTCCCGGGAAAGTGGGTTCAAGCGATGAAGGATAAGATAGCTAGTAGCTATTAGCTACAGATCCGACATAGTATGCGGACTACGTGGAAGAAAATGGCCAGTTATACCGGAACATAGGACACCGCGCGGATGACGAGGATTATATCCCGTGGAAGCTCTGTGTCAATGCAGAGCAAAGGAAGCGCATGTTACAGGAATGCCACGATGCCCCGACGGCAGGTCACCAAGGGTACCTTCGGTAACGAGTATAACAAGTGGAAACGTTGCAGTCGGACGCAACCGACTGCGGTATACTCGTTACCAGCATTAAAACCTGTAAAAACAGGCCTGATTGTAAAGGGGTAAAGTTGCGGCAGGTGTGTTCGCTGCCTTAAAGATGCTTAAAGCAGATGGGGATGCCACCAGATATCTTCCTCCCAAATTTGGTGACTTTAGCTCAAAGTTTGTAAAAGGTGTGGGAAGGGGGCGGTTTGGGTTGGAGTGGCATCCAAATTTTCGTTGCAGATCTTTGTGGTATGTCAATTGCTATCTTCGCACCAAATTTGGTGACTCTAGCTCAAAGTTAGTATAAGGTTCTGGAAGGAAGGCTGAGGGCAGTGTGGAAGGGCGTGTCATCCAAATTTTTCTTGCAGATCTTTTTGGAATGTCAATTGCTATCTTCATATCAAATTTGGTGACTCTAGCTTAAACTTGGTAAAAGGTGGGGAAGAGGGGCTTGCGGCAGTATGGGTGGCCGTGGCATCCAAATTTTTACTGCAGATCTTTGTGGTATGTCAATTGCTATTTTCATACCAAATCTAGTGACTGTAGCTCAAAGTTTGTAAAAGGTTGTGGGCGGGGGGCTGAGGGCGTTGTGGACGGCTTGGCATCCAAATTTGTGATGCTTATCTTTGTGGAATGTAAATTGCTATCTTCATACCAAATTTGGTGACTCTAGCTTAAAGATTGTAAAAAATGTGGAAAGAGGGGCGGAATGGGTGGGCGTGGCTCCAAAACTTTGATGCAGTTCTTTGAGGTTCGTTACCAGCTATCTTCCTACCGAATTTGATGGCTCTGCCTCCAGAACTCTGGAAGATACACGCATTCCCGTTTTTGACGAAGCGTTGGGGTGGATGGGGGCGGCTAGGGCAGTATTGGTGGGCGTGGCATCCAAACTTTGTTTATGCAGTTTTTGGGCGGTCTTCATCACCTATCTTGGCACCATATTTGATGCAGTTTTTTGGGGGTTGCTAGTAGCTATCTTCTCACCAAATTTGGTAATTCTAGCTGTAAGGATGTGCGAAATATGTGGATTTATCGGTTTTGAGTTATCGAATTTTTCGATTTGCCAGTAACTCAGTTATCGTAGAACCCTAATCTTGACACTTCATCTGTCCCGGCCATAGATGAAGATATTTGGAAAGCTTCAAGTCTCTAGCTTGAAGGGTGTGAAAAAAAGTTGCGTTCATACAGATGGGCAGACAGACACGATGATGGACATTGCACAAACCCAATATACTCTTTACCATCGGTAACGAGTATAATTATAAAAATAAAATAAAATTTAACTGAGCAAAAAAAATTCAATTAAATAAGACAAAAAAAAAAATAGTTCAATTAAATAAAAAAAGATTTTATAAGAAATTTAGTTGGGGAAAAAAATGTATTGAATGAAATTTAACTAAACAAATAATAAAGATTTGAAGGAAGTCAGAGTTTGAGTGGAAAGAAATGAGATGAATAAAAATTTTGGCAAAGGTTGATAACAAATAGAAAATTTGAGAAAATTTTCGGAAAATAAGAAATGAATTATTATATTAATAAATTTTGAGTAGCCAATTAAACAATTAATAAAGATTTGAAGGAAGTCAGAGTTTGAGTGGAAAGAAATGAGATGAATAAAAATTTTGGCAAAGGTTGATAACAAATAGAAAATTTGAGAAAATTTTCGGAAAATAAGAAATGAATTATTATATTAATAAATTTTGAGTATCCAAATTAAACAAAAGGTTCAACAAAATTTAATAAAATAAAATTAAGTTAAAACGAAGAAAATTTTGTAAATTAGAATTGAAGTAAGGGAATTTAATAAAGAAAGTTTGGTTGATATCAAGATAAAAATTAATAGAAAATTTGTTTCTACCCAATTTAATTAAATACAATAAAATTGAGTTAAAGGGATTTTTTTTTAAAATAAGGTAAAATTGAATTAAAAGGGTTTTTTTTTAAATAAAAATAGATTTAAGGAAACACGGAGAGAAAATTTTTAGTTGAAATTTAAATAAACGTTTCGACAAAGTAAAATAAAGAAAAGTTTTAATTAAAACCAAATAAAAAAACAGCAAAATAAAAAGAATTGATGGCATTATTAAAGAACCAAAGCACAACCAGACTTAAACCAACGAAAAGTGAGCCACGAATTCCATCACCGGAGAACCGCGACAGCCCAGGCGTAGGTTCACGATGGGTCTACAATTGCCGGAAAGAGGAACTGGAACGCATCGCGTATGTGAGTTTATAAGGGAAGGGGGTCATCGCACGGAAACTTGGAAGCGATTGGCCGAGTGGGAATTGCAATTTTTGAAAGTTCCGGAACCGTCCGCCTCGTCTAACACTCTCAACATGGGTATGCGACAGCGGCAAAAATCCGAGTCAGAATTACTGACTTTTTCTGGGTCATCGAAATGGGCGTTTCCACCACTCGAGCAAGCGCAACATTCGCCAGTAAGGCGGCAGATTGGGACGCCATCTGGGATTTAGGTAGGGCCGTCTGTTATTCCCCCTGTGACTAGTACCCAGGTGGGACAGATGGACTACAAACCTGATATGGCCGCTGGCTACCGGAGAGTTGAAAACAACAAACATTTCATGGTCGTCCCCGAATAAACTAGGAAATGGGGAATCCGTTTTGATGGTTACTCTCACCCGCTGGAGTTCGTGGAGGCATTTGAGGAACGCGCGATGACATACGAAGTAGAGCTAGACCGTATGCCCAGGGCAATGAGCGAGGCCTTAACAGACTCGGCGGCGAGCTGGTTCTCAACGAGTGGGCTAAGAGACGTGACATGGCGCGTCTTCAAGAAAGAGAGATTTTTTTTTACCACCCCACTATTTTGACAGGTTGGAGGATAGCATCAGGCCCCGACGGCAACGAGTCGGCGAGGGCTTTAAGGATTATTTGATAGATTTAAAGAAACTGATTCATCATGACGGATATAGTCCCGATCAGGAATTGAGCAGGATTTATGAGAATCTAGCGCCAGACTAAAGTTGTCGACTTCCTAATATTAGCTCAACTGACTCAAATAGCCGCGGAATTTGAGAATGTTCGAAGCCAGAGCCGCTGGGAAACAGGGTACAGTCAGGGTACGGGGGTCGAACGCACAAACAGGTTCGGAAACGTAGACACGCACGCGAGGCAGGTTAATCTTTTCCATAGACCGCTGGTCCAAATCCCCATGGCGCGAAACGAACCCAACAGTTCTCAACTTGGCGGGCGTGATTTCGAATGGCATGATTGGGCACGAGCAAACTAGAGCACGCGTATGTTACAATTGTTCGCAGAAGCAACACTTCGCCCGAGAATGTCCGAGCCCCAAAGTGCTTTTCTGCAGGCAGTGTGGCAATCGAGGTGGGAGTAGCGGGAAATGTTGTAGAAAAAGAGTGGGAAACGGGCAGCTGCGTCATCCGGAGCGGGATCGGATGGGCGACAGCACGAGTCAGTCTCAGAGCTAGATTACCCTCTCAAGGTCGAAAATAGTCGCATAGCCGCCACTGTGAAGGTCGGGGACCGACTGGCGAAGGCGACGGTCGACACCGCGGCTACTAGGAGCTTCGTGAGTGGGAGACAGATGTTAGTGACTGTGGCCTCGGAACAGTGCTGACTCAAAACATCGACCAGCAAGAGCGAGTCGTGGCATACGCGAGTCGGAAGCTATCGAAGGCAGAGGAGAAATACTCAGCCACAGAAAAAAAGTGCCTAGCGATAGTGTGGTCAATCCGGAAATTGAAATAATACCTGAAAGGTTACCGATTTGAGGTGATCACGGATCATATTGCGTTAAAGTGGTAAGATTCTATAGAGAGCCTGACAGGAAGAGTCGCACGGTGGGCGTTGGAACTCCAACAGTATCAATTTGACGTCAAGTACAGGAAAGGCAAACTCAACGTGGTGACCGATGCTCTGTCGCGTGACCCGTTAGAGCAGCTCCAACAAGCCGTGGTTCAGCAAGTCCCGGGAAAGTGGGTTCAAGCGATGAAGGATAAGATAGCTAGTAGCTATTAGCTACAGATCCGACAAAGTATGCGGACTACGTGGAAGAAAATGGCCAGTTATACCGGAACATAGGACACCGCGCGGATGACGAGGATTATATCGCGTGGAAGCTCTGTGTCGATGCAGAGCAAAGGAAGCGCATGTTACAGGAATGCCACGATGCACCGACGGCAGGTCACCAAGGGTACCTTCGGTAACGCTGCCTTTAAGATGCTTAAAGCAGATGGGGATGCCACCAGATATCTTCCTCCCAAATTTGGTGACTTTAGCTCAAAGTTTGTAAAAGGTGTGGGAAGGGGGCGGTTTGGGTGGGAGTGGCATCCAAATTTTCGTTGCAGATCTTTGTGGTATGTCAATTGCTATCTTCGCACCAAATTTGGTGACTCTAGCTCAAAGTTTGTATAAGGTTCTGGAAGGAAGGCTGAGGGCAGTGTGGAAGGGCGTGTCATCCAAATTTTTGATGCAGATCTTTTTGGAATGTCAATTGCTATCTTCATATCAAATTTGGTGACTCTAGCTTAAAGTTGGTAAAAGGTGGGGAAGAGGTGCTTGCGGCAGTATGGGTGGCCGTGGCATCCAAATTTTTACTGCAGATCTTTGTGGTATGTCAATTGCTATTTTCATACCAAATCTAGTGACTGTAGCTCAAAGTTTGTAAAAGGTTGTGGGCGGGGGGCTGAGGGCGTTGTGGACGGCTTGGCATCCAAATTTGTGATGCTTATCTTTGTGGAATGTAAATTGCTATCTTCATACCAAATTTGGTGACTCTAGCTTAAAGATTGTAAAAAATGTGGAAAGAGGGGCGGAATGGGTGGGCGTGGCTCCAAAACTTTGATGCAGTTCTTTGAGGTTCGTTACCAGCTATCTTCCTACCGAATTTGATGGCTCTGCCTCCAGAACTCTGGAAGATACACGCATTCCCGTTTTTGACGAAGCGTTGGGGTGGATGGGGGCGGCTAGGGCAGTATTGGTGGGCGTGGCATCCAAACTTTGTTTATGCAGTTTTTGGGCGGTCTTCATCACCTATCTTGGCACCAAATTTGGTGGCTATAGCTCAAAAACTGTGGGATATAGAGTCTTTTTGACGTGGTTCCAAAATTTTTGATGCAGTTTTTTGGGGGTTGCTAGTAGCTATCTTCTCACCAAATTTGGTAATTCTAGCTGTAAGGATGTGCGAAATATGTGGATTTATTGGTTTTGAGTTATCGAATTTTTCGATTTGCCAGTAACTCAGTTATCGTAGAACCCTAATCTTGACACTTTATCTGTCCCGGCCATAGATGAAGATATTTGGAAAGCTTCAAGTCTCTAGCTTGAAGAGTGTGAAAAAAAGTTGCGTTCATACAGGTGGGCAGACAGACAACATGATGGACATTGCACAAACCCAATATACTCTTTACCATCGGTAACGAGTATAATTATAAAAATAAAATAAAATTTAACTGAGCAAAAAAAATTCAATTAAATAAGATTAAAAAAAATATGTGTGAGCGTTAAAACTCAAGGTAGATGTGTAAACTTATACATTTCAGTATTTATAAATATTAACCCTTAAATGCCCATGCCCAAGAATTAAGACAATCATATATATTTATCTTATTAAATTTTTATGTGAACGTTGATAGCATAATCGTTATCGATATTTCGTGGTAAAGCCCTAACCATATTATTGATCGAAACTGGTACATTTATTATTTGTCCAAGTATTCCATATTGACCCATTCCATGACGCAAACGTCTTATTTACATAAACGGCAATCTTGGTGAGATCAATCGTTCTGTCACTATGTCTAATTTGGGTAAATGCACAGGGCGAGTAGGATATTTAAATCCGTTTGATGTTGACAGAGGTGGAATTTTGGTTTTCTTTAAAGATGAATGGCATGTTGGGCAAATTTTGGCATTAACAAAATTAAAGGTGTCAAAATGCTCATTTATTAAGTTTTCGCACCCAGCAGGCATAGCTTTAAGGTCGTTTTGAAACCACAATCTATCACACACAGCGCATGCGTATCCGAAGTCGTTGTCGATCATTTTTAATTTAAATTGTTTATGAGCATTAAGATGGTGTACATAATGTTCATATTGCAATTCAATATTTTGTTCATTTGGTTGTTGAAATTGCGATAAATGATTGTCATGTTGTTGTGGTGATAGATGTTGCGATTGTTGTTGCGATTGTTGTTGTTCTTCTTGTGGTACTTGTTGTGTATGTTGTTGTTCTTGTTGTTGTGCTTGTTGTGGTTGTAAATGTTGTCGTAATCTTGTAATTTCTTTTTGACGTTGACGCTCTCGGTAGGCCCGTTGATACGCAGCGTTTCTTGCCCTTCTTAATGTGTTTGGTGATTGTGAAGTTCTCTACAATATTCATTTATATTAAAATTTGACCTGTGATTTAAAAATATCAATATTACCTCCACTTTTGTAATATAATACCACTTTTCTCTTTAATTTCTGAAATTTAAACTTAAAATTTTGTTTTTATGTTATTGATGTTGTTTGATCACTTCTAAAATTTATACACATTGAAAATGTCAAAATTTAGAGAACAGCTGTTCAAATGTATCGCGGACACAAACCGATATAGAAAATGTCAATCAGCTGTGTCAATATAAAATGTTATATATGTCAAAATTTAGAGAACAGCTGTTCAAATGTATCGCGGACACAAACCGATTTAGGAAATGTCAATAAGCTGTGTCAATATGAAATGTAACATATGCTAGGAACTAACACAAACGTAATAAGGCACACGCATTTTCACACAGAGTCATTCTTAACCAATCAAAAACGTCTTACTTTTTTTTATATGGAGTTTTTATGATAGTATTGGAATAAGATTTTTACCCTACCGAGACTATAGATGTTTACACATCAAAAAAAAATAAAATAGTTCAATTAAACAAAAAAAGATTTTATAAGAAATTTAGTTGGGGAAAAAAATGTATTGAATGAAATTTAACTAAACAAATAATAAAGATTTGAAGGAAGTCAGAGTTTGAGTGGAAAGAAATGAGATGAATAAAAATTTTGGCAAAGGTTGATAACAAATAGAAAATTTGAGAAAATTTTCGGAAAATAAGAAATGAATTATTATATTAATAAATTTTGAGTAGCCAAATTAAACAAAAGGTTCAACAAAATTTAATAAAATAAAATTAAGTTAAACGAAGAAAATTTTGTAAATTAGAATTGAAGTAAGGGAATTTAAAAAGAAAGTTTGGTTGATATCAAGATAACAATTAATAGAAAATTGGTTTCTACCCAATTTAATTAAATACAATAAAATTTAATTAAAGGGATTTTTTTAAAATAAGGTAAAATTGAATTAAAGGGTTTTTTTTTATATAAAAATATAATTGAATTAAAGGAAACACGGAGAGAAAATTTTTAGTTGAAATTTAAATAAACGTTTCGACAAAGTCAAATAAAGAAAAGTTTTAATTAAAACCAAATAAAACAAGTGGAAACGTTGCAGTCGGACGCAACCGACTACGGCATACTCGATACCAGTATTAAAACCGGTAAAAAGAGGCCTGATTGCAAAAGGGTACGGATGCGGCAGGGGTGTACGCTGCCTTAAAGATTCTCCGATGCAGATGGGGATGCCACCAGCTATATTCCTTCCAAATTTGGTGACTCTAGCTCAAAGTTTGTAAAATGTAGGGAAAGGGAGGGGGCTGGGGGCGGTAGGGGTAGTTGTGGCATCAACATTTTTGTTGCAGATCTTTGTGAAATGTCAATTGCTATTTTCATACCAAATTTGGTGACTGTAGCTCGAAATTTGTAATAAGTGGGGAAAGGGGGGCTGGGGGCGGTATGGATGGGCGAGGCATCCAAATTTTTGATGCAGATTTATGTGGAATGTCAATTGCTATCTACATACCAAATTTGGTGACTCTAGCTCGAAGTTTGTAAAAAGTGGGGCAAGGGGGGCTGGGGGCGGTATGGGTGGGCGTGGCATCAAAATTTTTGATGCAGATCTTTGTGAAATATCAATTGCTATCTTCATAAAAAAATTTGGTGACTCTAGCTCGAAATTTGTAAAAAGTGGGGAAAGGGGAGCTGGGGGCGGTATGGGTGGGCGTGGCATCCAAATTTGTGATGCAGATCTTTGTGGAATGTCAATTCCTATCTTCATACCAAATTTGGTGACTCTAGCTCGAAAATTGTAAAAAGTGGGGAAAGGGGGGCGAAATGGAGGGCGTGGCTCCAAAACTTTGATGCAAATTTTTGGGGGTCGTTGCCAGCTATCTTCCTACCAAATTTGGTGGCTCTAGCTCCACAACTCTGGAAGATACACTCATTCCCGTTTTTGACGAAGCGTTGGGGTGGATGGGGGTGGCTAGGGCAGTATTGGTGGGCGTGGCATCCAAACTTTTGATGCAGTTTTTAGGGAGTCATCATCACCTATCTTGGCACCAAATTTGGTGGCTATAGCTCAAAAACTGTGGGAGATATAGCCATTTCTGATTTCAAAATGCGGGGGGGCTGGGGGCGTAATGGGTGGGCGTGGCTCCAAAACTTTGATGCAGTTTTTTGGGGGTCGTTAACAGCTATCTTCCCACCAAATTTGGAGGCTCTAGCTTCACAACTGTGGAAGATACACGCATTCCCGTTTTTGACGAAGCGTTGGGGTGGATGGGGGCGGCTAGGGCAGTATCGGTGGGCGTGGTATCCAAACTTTTGGTGCAGTTTTTAGGGGGTCATCATCACTTATCTTGGCACCAAATTTGGTGGATATAGCTCAAAAACTGTGGGAGATATAGTCTTTTTGACTTTAAAATGCGGGAGGGTTGGGGGGCGGAATGGGGGGCGTGGCTCCAAAATTATTGATGCAGTTTTTTGGGGGTTGCTAATAGCTATCTTCTTACCAAATTTGGTACTTCTAGCTGTAAGGATGTGCGAAATATGTGGATTTATCGGTATTGGGTTATCGAATTTATCGATTTGCCAGCCCCCCAGTTATCGTAGAACCCCCATCTTGACACTTTAATTTACTATCCCATAGATAAAAAGAATTGGAAAGTTTCAAGTCTCTAGCTTGAAGGGTGTGGAAAAAACTTGCACACATACGGACGGACAGACGGACAGACGGACAGACGGACAGACACCATGACGGACATTGCACAAAACCAATATACTCTTTACCTTCGGTATCGAGTATAAAAACAGCAAAATAAAAAGAATTGACGGCATTATTAAAGAACCAAAGCACAACCAGACTTAAACCAACGATAAGTGAGCCACGAATTCTATCACCGGAGAACCGCGACAGCCCAGGCGTAGGTTCACGATGGGTCTTCAATTGCCGGAAAGAGGAACTGGAACGCATCGCGTATGTGAGTTAATAAGGGAAGGGGGTCATCGCACGGAAACTTGGAAGCGATTGGCCCAGTGGGAATTGCAATTTTTGAAAGTTCCGGAACCGTCCGCCTCGTCTAACACTCTCAACATAGGTATGCGACAGCGGCAAAAATCCGAGTCAGAATTACTGACTTTTTCTGGGTCATCGAAATGGGCGTTTCCACCACTCGAGCAAGCGCAACATTCGCCAGTAAGGCGGCAGATTGGGACGCCATCTGGGATTTAGGTAGGGCCGTCTGTTATTCCCCCTGTGACTAGTACCCAGGTGGGACAGATGGACTACAAACCTGATATGGCCGCTGGCTACCGGAGAGTTGAAAACAACAAACATTTCATGGTCGTCCCCGAATAAACTAGGAAATGGGGAATCCGTTTTGATGGTTACTCTCACCCGCTGGAGTTCGTGGAGGCATTTGAGGAACGCGCGATGACATACGAAGTAGAGCTAGACCGTATGCCCAGGGCAATGAGCGAGGCCTTAACAGACTCGGCGGCGAGCTGGTTCTCAACGAGTGGGCTAAGAGACGTGACATGGGGCGTCTTCAAGAAAGAGAGATTTTTTTTACCTCCCCACTATTTTGACAGCTTGGAGGATAGCATCAGGCCCCGACGGCAACGAGTCGGCGAGGGCTTTAAGGATTATTTGATAGATTTAAAGAAACTGATTCATCATGACGGATATAGTCCCGATCAGGAATTGAGCAGGATTTATGAGAATCTAGCGCCAGACTAAAGTTTGTACATCCGTAGGAAAGACTTCCTATTATTAGCTCAACTGACTCAAATAGCCGCGGAATTTGAGAATGTTCGAAGCCAGAGCCGCTGGGAAACAGGGTACAGTCAGGGTACGGGGGTCGAACGCACAAACAGGTTCGGAAACGTAGACACGCACGCGAGGCAGGTTAATCTTTTCCATAGACCGCTGGTCCAAATCCCCATGGCGCGAAACGAACCCAACAGTTCTCAACTTGGGCACGAGCAAACTAGATCACGCGTATGTTACAATTGTTCGCAGAAGGGACACTTCGCCCGAGAATGTCCGAGCCCCAAAGTGCTTTTCTGCAGGCAGTGTGGCAATCGAGGTGGGAGTTGCGGGAAATGTTGTAATAGTTCAATTAAATAAAAAAATATTTTATAAGAAATTTAGTTGGGGAAAAAAATGTATTGAATGAAATTTAACTAAACAAATAATAAAGATTTGAAGGAAGTCAGAGTTTGAGTGGAAAGAAATGAGATGAATAAAAATTTTGGCAAAGGTTGATAACAAATAGAAAATTTGAGAAAATTTTCGGAAAATAAGAAATGAATTATTATATTAATAAATTTTGAGTAGCCAAATTAAACAAAAGGTTCAACAAAATTTAATAAAATAAAATTAAGTTAAAACGAAGAAAATTTTGTAAATTAGAATTGAAGTAAGGGAATTTAATAAAGAAAGTTTGGTTGATATCAAGATAAAAATTAATAGAAAATTGGTTTCTACCCAATTTAATTAAATACAATAAAATTGAATTAAAGGGATTTTTTTTAAAATAAGGTAAAATTGAATTAAAAGGGTTTTTTTTAAATAAAAATAGATTTAAGGAAACACGGAGAGAAAATTTTTAGTTGAAATTTAAATAAACGTTTCGACAAAGTAAAATAAAGAAAAGTTTTAATTAAAACCAAATAAAAAAACAGCAAAATAAAAAGAATTGACGGCATTATTAAAGAATCAAAGCACAACCAGACTTAAACCAACGATAAGTGAGCCACGAATTCCATCACCGGAGAACCGCGACAGCCCAGGCGTAGGTTCACGATGGGTCTACAATTGCCGGAAAGAGGAACTGGAACGCATCGCGTATGTGAGTTTATAAGGGAAGGGGTCATCGCATGGAAACTTGGAAGCGATTGGCCGAGTGGGAATTGCAATTTTTGAAAGTTCCGGAACCGTCCGCCTCGTCTAACACTCTCAACATAGGTATGCGACAGCGGCAAAAATCCGAGTCAGAATTACTGACTTTTTCTGGGTCATCGAAATGGGCGTTTCCACCACTCGAGCAAGCGCAACATTCGCCAGTAAGGCGGCAGATTGGGACGCCATCTGGGATTTAGGTAGGGCCGTCTGTTATTCCCCCTGTGACTAGTACCCAGGTGGGACAGATGGACTACAAACCTGATATGGCCGCTGGCTACCGGAGAGTTGAAAACAACAAACATTTCATGGTCGTCCCCGAATAAACTAGGAAATGGGGAATCCGTTTTGATGGTTACTCTCACCCGCTGGAGTTCGTGGAGGCATTTGAGGAACGCGCGATGACATACGAAGTAGAGCTAGACCGTATGCCCAGGGCAATGAGCGAGGCCTTAACAGACTCGGCGGCGAGCTGGTTCTCAACGAGTGGGCTAAGAGACGTGACATGGGGCGTCTTCAAGAAAGAGAGATTTTTTTTTACCTCCCCACTATTTTGACAGGTTGGAGGATAGCATCAGGCCCCGACGGCAACGAGTCAGCGAGGGCTTTAAGGATTATTTGATAGATTTAAAGAAACTGATTCATCATGACGGATATAGTCCCGATCAGGAATTGAGCAGGATTTATGAGAATCTAGCGCCAGACTAAAGTTTGTACATCCGTAGGAAAGACTTCCTAATATTAGCTCAACTGACTCAAATAGCCGCGGAATTTGAGAATGTTCGAAGCCAGAGCCGCTGGGAAACAGGGTACAGTCAGGGTACGGGGGTCGAACGCACAAACAGGTTCGGAAACGTAGACACGCACGCGAGGCAGGTTAATCTTTTCCATAGACCGCTGGTCCAAATCCCCATGGCGCGAAACGAACCCAACAGTTCTCAACTTGGCGGGCGTGATTTCGAATGGCATGATTGGGCACGAGCAAACTAGAGCACGCGTATGTTACAATTGTTCGCAGAAGCAACACTTCGCCCGAGAATGTCCGAGCCCCAAAGTGCTTTTCTGCAGGCAGTGTGGCAATCGAGGTGGGAGTAGCGGGAAATGTTGTAGAAAAAGAGTGGGAAACGGGCAGCTGCGTCATCCGGAGCGGGATCGGATGGGCGACAGCACGAGTCAGTCTCAGAGCTAGATTACCCTCTCAAGGTCGAAAATAGTCGCATAGCCGCCACTGTGAAGGTCGGGGACCGACTGGCGAAGGCGACGGTCGACACCGCGGCTACTAGGAGCTTCGTGAGTGGGAGATTTTTCTGGGAGAATGAGATGAAAGGGGTGGTGCACGAAGCAACCGCGAATACACGATTAGCAGAAGGTTCAATGGTAGCCATAGATACAATGTTGCAAAGAAGTAACAATGGATCTGCTTGTGACGCCATCCATGATAGATAGTCTAATCCTGGGGATGGAGCCGATGCAGAGCCTACGAGGGAAGAGGACAACGAGACACGCAGTACAGGAGGCGCAGAGCGGAGGAATGTCCTGAGAGCACCCCGCAAGGAAGACGCCACGCTAACCAGGCGAGGGGTAGGCCGAGACGCGGTACCAGTCGTCGAGGAGCCATCGTTGGTTGAGTTGGGAAGTACTGGAGTTGAGGCATCTCAGAAAAAGGACAGTGCATCACACCCAGAGTCGGAAGGATACACTGAGGATAAATTGAAGTGGCACGAGGACTTGGATTCGGCGTCACAGGAATTTCTTAATGCAGAATTGGCACTTTTCGAGGGACTCCTGGCCGTTTTTAACGTAACCGAGCTTCGTATAGCTATGAAGGATGACAAACCTATTAAACAGAGGTATAATCCTAAAAACCCAGCTATGCAGCGCGTGATCGGCCAGCAGGTAAACGAGCTGACAGAGGCAGGAGCCATTGAGCCGTCAAGGAGCCCACATAGCGCGCCTATCGTGCTAGACCGCAAAAAGACGAACGAATGGATGATGTGTATGGACTACAGGCAGCTCAATGCGCACTCCATACCCGACGCATATCCGGTGCCCCTGATCAATCATATCCTGGAGAGACTAAGAAATGCTCGTTACATCTTGACGCTGGACTTGAAACATGGGTATTGGCAAATCCCCATGGAGGTGGACAGTCAGGAATACACCGCGTTCACGGTACCCGGATGCGGATTGTTCCAGTGGAAGGCCATGCCGTTTGGACTACATTCCGTGGGTGCGACCTTCCAGAGACATGGTAATCGGCCCGGAGATGGAACCCCACCCATTCTCTTATTTAGATGATATCATTGTAATCAGCCCGACAAAAGAACAGCACCTGGAAAAACTGAGAGAAGTCTTTCGGTCATCATGGTACCGGCGGTTTGTGCCTAATTTTACGACAGTGGTGCAGCCTATGACGGTCCTGTTGAAGAAAGCCCGAAAGTGGTCGTGGAACGAGGAACAGTTAGCTGCGCTAGAAAATCTCAAATTCTGTTTAACAACCGCCCCTATCTTGGCATGTCCGAATTTCGGGGAAAAGTTCACACTGCAGACAGATGTTAGTGACTGTGGCCTCGGAACAGTGCTGACTCAAAACATCGACCAGCAAGAGCGAGTCGTGGCATACGCGAGTCGGAAGCTATCGAAGGCAGAGGAGAAATACTCAGCCACAGAAAAAAAGTGCCTAGCGATAGTGTGGTCAATCCGGAAATTGAAATAATACCTGAAAGGTTACCGATTTGAGGTGATCACGGATCATATTGCGTTAAAGTGGTAAGACTCTATGAAGAGCCTGACAGGAAGAGTCGCACGGTGGGCGTTGGAACTCCAACAGTATCAATTTGACGTCAAGTACAGGAAAGGCAAACTCAACGTGGTGACCGATGCTCTGTCGCGTGACCCGTTAGAGCAGCTCCAACAAGCCGTGGTTCAGCAAGTCCCGGGAAAGTGGGTTCAAGCGATGAAGGATAAGATAGCTAGTAGCTATTAGCTACAGATCCGACAAAGTATGCGGACTACGTGGAAGAAAATGGCCAGTTATACCGGAACATAGGACACCGCGCGGATGACGAGGATTATATCGCGTGGAAGCTCTGTGTCGATGCAGAGCAAAGGAAGCGCATGTTACAGGAATGCCACGATGCACCGACGGCAGGTCACCAAGGGTACCTTCGGTAACGCTGCCTTTAAGATGCTTAAAGCAGATGGGGATGCCACCAGATATCTTCCTCCCAAATTTGGTGACTTTAGCTCAAAGTTTGTAAAAGGTGTGGGAAGGGGGCGGTTTGGGTGGGAGTGGCATCCAAATTTTCGTTGCAGATCTTTGTGGTATGTCAATTGCTATCTTCGCACCAAATTTGGTGACTCTAGCTCAAAGTTTGTATAAGTTAATAAGGGAAGGGGGTCATCGCACGGAAACTTGGAAGCGATTGGCCCAGTGGGAATTGCAATTTTTGAAAGTTCCGGAACCGTCCGCCTCGTCTAACACTCTCAACATAGGTATGCGACAGCGGCAAAAATCCGAGTCAGAATTACTGACTTTTTCTGGGTCATCGAAATGGGCGTTTCCACCACTCGAGCAAGCGCAACATTCGCCAGTAAGGCGGCAGATTGGGACGCCATCTGGGATTTAGGTAGGGCCGTCTGTTATTCCCCCTGTGACTAGTACCCAGGTGGGACAGATGGACTACAAACCTGATATGGCCGCTGGCTACCGGAGAGTTGAAAACAACAAACATTTCATGGTCGTCCCCGAATAAACTAGGAAATGGGGAATCCGTTTTGATGGTTACTCTCACCCGCTGGAGTTCGTGGAGGCATTTGAGGAACGCGCGATGACATACGAAGTAGAGCTAGACCGTATGCCCAGGGCAATGAGCGAGGCCTTAACAGACTCGGCGGCGAGCTGGTTCTCAACGAGTGGGCTAAGAGACGTGACATGGGGCGTCTTCAGGAAAGAGAGATTTTTTTTTACCTCCCCACTATTTTGACAGCTTGGAGGATAGCATCAGGCCCCGACGGCAACGAGTCGGCGAGGGCTTTAAGGATTATTTGATAGATTTAAAGAAACTGATTCATCATGACGGATATAGTCCCGATCAGGAATTGAGCAGGATTTATGAGAATCTAGCGCCAGACTAAAGTTTGTACATCCGTAGGAAAGACTTCCTATTATTAGCTCAACTGACTCAAATAGCCGCGGAATTTGAGAATGTTCGAAGCCAGAGCCGCTGGGAAACAGGGTACAGTCAGGGTACGGGGGTCGAACGCACAAACAGGTTCGGAAACGTAGACACGCACGCGAGGCAGGTTAATCTTTTCCATAGACCGCTGGTCCAAATCCCCATGGCGCGAAACGAACCCAACAGTTCTCAACTTGGGCACGAGCAAACTAGAGCACGCGTATGTTACAATTGTTCGCAGAAGGGACACTTCGCCCGAGAATGTCCGAGCCCCAAAGTGCTTTTCTGCAGGCAGTGTGGCAATCGAGGTGGGAGTTGCGGGAAATGTTGTAATAGTTCAATTAAATAAAAAAATATTTTATAAGAAATTTAGTTGGGGAAAAAAATGTATTGAATGAAATTTAACTAAACAAATAATAAAGATTTGAAGGAAGTCAGAGTTTGAGTGGAAAGAAATGAGATGAATAAAAATTTTGGCAAAGGTTGATAACAAATAGAAAATTTGAGAAAATTTTCGGAAAATAAGAAATGAATTATTATATTAATAAATTTTGAGTAGCCAAATTAAACAAAAGGTTCAACAAAATTTAATAAAATAAAATTAAGTTAAAACGAAGAAAATTTTGTAAATTAGAATTGAAGTAAGGGAATTTAATAAAGAAAGTTTGGTTGATATCAAGATAAAAATTAATAGAAAATTGGTTTCTACCCAATTTAATTAAATACAATAAAATTGAATTAAAGGGATTTTTTTTAAAATAAGGTAAAATTGAATTAAAAGGGGTTTTTTTAAATAAAAATAGATTTAAGGAAACACGGAGAGAAAATTTTTAGTTGAAATTTAAATAAACGTTTCGACAAAGTAAAATAAAGAAAAGTTTTAATTAAAACCAAATAAAACAAGTGGAAACGTTGCAGTCGGACGCAACCGACTGCGGCATACTCGATACCAGTATTAAAACCGGTAAAAAAAGGCATGATTGCGGAGTGGTACGGATGCGGCAGGGGTGTACGCTGCCTTAAAGATTTTCCGATGCAGATGGGGATGCCACAAGCTATCTTCCTTACAAATTTGGTGACTCTAGCTCATAGTTTGTAAAAGGTGGGGAAAGGGGGGCTGGGGGCGGTATGGGTGGGCGTGGCATCCACATTTTTGATGCAGATCTTTGTGGAATGTCAATTGCTATCTTCATACCAAATTTGGTGACCCTAGCTCAAAGTTTGTAAAAAGTGGGGAAAGGGGGGCTGGGGGCGGTATGGGTGGGCGTGGCATCCAAATTTTTGATGCAGATCTTTGTGGAATGTCAATTGTTATATTCATACCAAATTTGGTGACTCTAGCTCAAAGTTTGTAAAAGGTGGGGAAAGGGGGGCTGGGGGCGGTATGGGTGGGCGTGGCATCCAAACTTTTGATGCAGATCTTTGTGGAATGTCAATTGCTATCTTCATACCAAATTTGGTGACCCTAGCTCAAAGTTTGTAAAAAGTGGGGAAAGGGGGGCTGGGGGCAGTATGGGTGGGCGTGGCATCCAAATTTTTGATGCAGATCTTTGTGAAATGTCAATTGTTATATTCATACCAAATTTGGTGACTCTAGCTCAAAGTTTGTAAAATGTGGGGAAAGGGGGGCTGGGGGCGGTATGGGTGGGCGTGGCATCTCAATTTGTGATGCAGATCTTTGTGGAATGTCAGTTGCTATATTCATACCAAATTTGGTGGCTCTAGCTAAAAGTTTGTAAAAAGTGGGGAAAGGGGGGGCGAAATGGGTGGGCGTGGCTCCAAAACTTTGATGCAGATTTTTGGGGGTCGTTGCCAGCTATCTTCCTACCAAATTTGGTGGCTCTAGCTCCACAATTCTGGAAGATACACGCATTCCCGTTTTTGACGAAGCGTTGGGGTGGATGGGGGTGGCTAGGGCAGTATTGGTGGGCGTGGCATCCAAACTTTTGGTGCAGTTTTTAGGGAGTCATCATCACCTATCTTGGCACCAAATTTGGTGGCTATAGCTCAAAAACTGTGGGAGATACAGCCATTTGTGATTTCAAAATGCTGGGGGCCTGGGGGCGGAATGGGTGGGCGTGGCTCCAAAACTTTGATGCAGTTTTTGGGGGTCGTTACCAGCTATCTTCCTACCAAATTTGGAGGTTCTAGCTCCACAACTCTGGAAGATACACGCATTCCCGTTTTTGACGAAGCGTTGGGGTGGATGGGGGCGGCTAGGGCAGTATCGGTGGGCGTGGTATCCAAACTTTTGATGCAGTTTTTGGGGGGTCATCATCACCTATCTTGGCACCAAATTTGGTGGGTTTAGCTCAAAAACTGAGGGAGATATGGGCTTTTTTGACTTTAAAATGCGGGGGGGTTGGGGGCGGAAAGAGGGGGCGTGGCTCCAAAATTTTTGATGCAGTTTTTTGGGGGTTGCTAATAGCTATCTTCTTACCAAATTTGGTAGTTCTAGCTGTAAGGATGTGCGAAATATGTGGATTTATCGGTTTTGAGTTATCGAATTTATCGATTTGCCAGCGCCCCAGTTATCGTAGAACCCCCATCTTGACACTTTAATTTACTATCCCATAGATAAAGAGAATTGGAAAGTTTCAAGTCTCTAGCTTGAAGGGTGTGGAAAAAAGTTGCGAACATACAGACGGACAGACGGACAGACGGACGGACACCATGACGGGCATTGCACAAACTCAATATACTCTTTACCTTCGGTATCGAGTATAAAAACAGCAAAATAAAAAGAATTGACGGCATTATTAAAGAATCAAAGCACAACCAGACTTAAACCAACGATAAGTGAGCCACGAATTCCATCACCGGAGAACCGCGACAGCCCAGGCGTAGGTTCACGATGGGTCTACAATTGCCGGAAAGAGGAACTGGAACGCATCGCGTATGTGAGTTTATAAGGGAAGGGGGTCATCGCATGGAAACTTGGAAGCGATTGGCCGAGTGGGAATTGCAATTTTTGAAAGTTCCGGAACCGTCCGCCTCGTCTAACACTCTCAACATAGGTATGCGACAGCGGCAAAAATCCGAGTCAGAATTACTGACTTTTTCTGGGTCATCGAAATGGGCGTTTCCACCACTCGAGCAAGCGCAACATTCGCCAGTAAGGCGGCAGATTGGGACGCCATCTGGGATTTAGGTAGGGCCGTCTGTTATTCCCCCTGTGACTAGTACCCAGGTGGGACAGATGGACTACAAACCTGATATGGCCGCTGGCTACCGGAGAGTTGAAAACAACAAACATTTCATGGTCGTCCCCGAATAAACTAGGAAATGGGGAATCCGTTTTGATGGTTACTCTCACCCGCTGGAGTTCGTGGAGGCATTTGAGGAACGCGCGATGACATACGAAGTAGAGCTAGACCGTATGCCCAGGGCAATGAGCGAGGCCTTAACAGACTCGGCGGCGAGCTGGTTCTCAACGAGTGGGCTAAGAGACGTGACATGGGGCGTCTTCAAGAAAGAGAGATTTTTTTTACCTCCCCACTATTTTGACAGCTTGGAGGATAGCATCAGGCCCCGACGGCAACGAGTCGGCGAGGGCTTTAAGGATTATTTGATAGATTTAAAGAAACTGATTCATCATGACGGATATAGTCCCGATCAGGAATTGAGCAGGATTTATGAGAATCTAGCGCCAGACTAAAGTTTGTACATCCGTAGGAAAGACTTCCTAATATTAGCTCAACTGACTCAAATAGCCGCGGAATTTGAGAATGTTCGAAGCCAGAGCCGCTGGGAAACAGGGTACAGTCAGGGTACGGGGGTCGAACGCACAAACAGGTTCGGAAACGTAGACACGCACTCGAGGCAGGTTAATCTTTTCCATAGACCGCTGGTCCAAATCCCCATGGCGCGAAACGAACCCAACAGTTCTCAACTTGGCGGGCGTGATTTCGAATGGCATGATTGGGCACGAGCAAACTAGAGCACGCGTATGTTACAATTGTTCGCAGAAGCAACACTTCGCCCGAGAATGTCCGAGCCCCAAAGTGCTTTTCTGCAGGCAGTGTGGCAATCGAGGTGGGAGTAGCGGGAAATGTTGTAGAAAAAGAGTGGGAAACGGGAAGCTGCGTCATCCGGAGCGGGATCGGATGGGCGACAGCACGAGTCAGTCTCAGAGCTAGATTACCCTCTCAAGGTCGAAAATAGTCGCATAGCCGCCACTGTGAAGGTCGGGGACCGACTGGCGAAGGCGACGGTCGACACCGCGGCTACTAGGAGCTTCGTGAGTGGGAGACAGATGTTAGTGACTGTGGCCTCGGAACAGTGCTGACTCAAAACATCGACCAGCAAGAGCGAGTCGTGGCATACGCGAGTCGGAAGCTATCGAAGGCAGAGGAGAAATACTCAGCCACAGAAAAAAAGTGCCTAGCGATAGTGTGGTCAATCCGGAAATTGAAATAATACCTGAAAGGTTACCGATTTGAGGTGATCACGGATCATATTGCGTTAAAGTGGTAAGATTCTATAGAGAGCCTGACAGGAAGAGTCGCACGGTGGGCGTTGGAGCTCCAACAGTATCAATTTGACGTCAAGTACAGGAAAGGCAAACTCAACGTGGTGACCGATGCTCTGTCGCGTGACCCGTTAGAGCAGCTCCAACAAGCCGTGGTTCAGCAAGTCCCGGGAAAGTGGGTTCAAGCGATGAAAGATAAGATAGCTAGTAGCTATTAGCTACAGATCCGACAAAGTATGCGGACTACGTGGAAGAAAATGGCCAGTTATACCGGAACATAGGACACCGCGCGGATGACGAGGATTATATCGCGTGGAAGCTCTGTGTCGATGCAGAGCAAAGGAAGCGCATGTTACAGGAATGCCACGATGCACCGACGGCAGGTCACCAAGGGTACCTTCGGTAACGCTGCCTTTAAGATGCTTAAAGCAGATGGGGATGCCACCAGATATCTTCCTCCCAAATTTGGTGACTTTAGCTCAAAGTTTGTAAAAGGTGTGGGAAGGGGGCGGTTTGGGTGGGAGTGGCATCCAAATTTTCGTTGCAGATCTTTGTGGTATGTCAATTGCTATCTTCGCACCAAATTTGGTGACTCTAGCTCAAAGTTTGTATAAGGTTCTGGAAGGAAGGCTGAGGGCAGTGTGGAAGGGCGTGTCATCCAAATTTTTGATGCAGATCTTTTTGGAATGTCAATTGCTATCTTCATATCAAATTTGGTGACTCTAGCTTAAAGTTGGTAAAAGGTGGGGAAGAGGGGCTTGCGGCAGTATGGGTGGCCGTGGCATCCAAATTTTTACTGCAGATCTTTGTGGTATGTCAATTGCTATTTTCATACCAAATCTAGTGACTGTAGCTCAAAGTTTGTAAAAGGTTGTGGGCGGGGGGCTGAGGGCGTTGTGGACGGCTTGGCATCCAAATTTGTGATGCTTATCTTTGTGGAATGTAAATTGCTATCTTCATACCAAATTTGGTGACTCTAGCTTAAAGATTGTAAAAAATGTGGAAAGAGGGGCGGAATGGGTGGGCGTGGCTCCAAAACTTTGATGCAGTTCTTTGAGGTTCGTTACCAGCTATCTTCCTACCGAATTTGATGGCTCTGCCTCCAGAACTCTGGAAGATACACGCATTCCCGTTTTTGACGAAGCGTTGGGGTGGATGGGGGCGGCTAGGGCAGTATTGGTGGGCGTGGCATCCAAACTTTGCTTATGCAGTTTTTGGGCGGTCTTCATCACCTATCTTGGCACCAAATTTGGTGGCTATAGCTCAAAAACTGTGGGATATAGAGTCTTTTTGACGTGGTTCCAAAATTTTTGATGCAGTTTTTTGGGGGTTGCTAGTAGCTATCTTCTCACCAAATTTGGTAATTCTAGCTGTAAGGATGTGCGAAATATGTGGATTTATTGGTTTTGAGTTATCGAATTTTTCGATTTGCCAGTAACTCAGTTATCGTAGAACCCTAATCTTGACACTTTATCTGTCCCGGCCATAGATGAAGATATTTGGAAAGCTTCAAGTCTCTAGCTTGAAGGGTGTGAAAAAAAGTTGCGTTCATACAGGTGGGCAGACAGACACCATGATGGACATTGCACAAACCGAATATACTCTTTACCATCGGTAACGAGTGTAATTATAAAAATAAAATAAAATTTAACTGAGCAAAAATAATTCAATTAAATAAGATTAAAAAAAATATGTGTGAGCGTTAAAACTCAAGGTAGATGTGTAAACTTATACATTTCAGTATTTATAAATATTAACCCTTAAATGCCCATGCCCAAGAATTAAGACAATCATATATATTTATCTTATTAAATTTTTATGTGAACGTTGATAGCATAATCGTTATCGATATTTCGTGGTAAAGCCCTAACCATATTATTGATCGAAACTGGTACATTTATTATTTGTCCAAGTATTCCATATTGACCCATTCCATGACGCAAACGTCTTATTTGCATAAACGGCAATCTTGGTGAGATCAATCGTTCTGTCACTATGTCTAATTTGGGTAAATGCACAGGGCGAGTAGGATATTTAAATCCGTTTGATGTTGACAGAGGTGGAATTTTGGTTTTCTTTAAAGATGAATGGCATGTTGGGCAAATTTTAGCATTAACAAAATTAAAGGTGTCAAAATGCTCATTTATTAAGTTTTCGCACCCAGCAGGCATAGCTTTAAGGTCGTTTTGAAACCACAATCTATCACACACAGCGCATGCGTATCCGAAGTCGTTGTCGATCATTTTTAATTTAAATTGTTTATGAGCATTAAGATGGTGTACATAATGTTCATATTGCAATTCAATATTTTGTTCATTTGGTTGTTGAAGTTGCGATAAATGATTGTCATGTTGTTGTGGTGATAGATGTTGCGATTGTTGTTGCGATTGTTGTTGTTCTTCTTGTGGTACTTGTTGTGTATGTTGTTGTTGTTGTGCTTGTTGTGGTTGTAAATGTTGTCGTAATCTTGTAATTTCTTTTTGACGTTGACGCTCTCGGTAGGCCCGTTGATACGCAGCGTTTCTTGCCCTTCTTAATGTGTTTGGTGATTGTGAAGTTCTCTACAATATTCATTTATATTAAAATTTGACCTGTGATTTAAAAATATCAATATTACCTCCACTTTTGTAATATAATACCACTTTTCTCTTTAATTTCTGAAATTTAAACTTAAAATTTTGTTTTTATGTTATTGATGTTGTTTGATCACTTCTAAAATTTATACACATTGAAAATGTCAAAATTTAGAGAACAGCTGTTCAAATGTATCGCGGACACAAACCGATATAGAAAATGTCAATCAGCTGTGTCAATATAAAATGTTATATATGTCAAAATTTAGAGAACAGCTGTTCAAATGTATCGCGGACACAAACCGATTTAGGAAATGTCAATCAGCTGTGTCAATATGAAATGTAACATATGCTAGGAACTAACACAAACGTAATAAGGCACACGCATTTTCACACAGAGTCATTCTTAACCAATCAAAAACGTCTTACTTTTTTTTATATGGAGTTTTTATGATAGTATTGGAATAAGATTTTTACCCTACCGAGACTATAGATGTTTACACATCAAAAAAAAATAAAATAGTTCAATTAAACAAAAAAAGATTTTATAAGAAATTTAGTTGGGGAAAAAAATGTATTGAATGAAATTTAACTAAACAAATAATAAAGATTTGAAGGAAGTCAGAGTTTGAGTGGAAAGAAATGAGATGAATAAAAATTTTGGCAAAGGTTGATAACAAATAGAAAATTTGAGAAAATTTTCGGAAAATAAGAAATGAATTATTATATTAATAAATTTTGAGTAGCCAAATTAAACAAAAGGTTCAACAAAATTTAATAAAATAAAATTAAGTTAAACGAAGAAAATTTTGTAAATTTGAATTGAAGTAAGGGAATTTAATAAAGAAAGTTTGGTTGATATCAAGATAACAATTAATAGAAAATTGGTTTCTACCCAATTTAATTAAATACAATAAAATTGAATTAAAGGGATTTTTTTAAATTAAGGTAAAATTGAATTAAAAGGGTTTTTTTAAAATAAAAATAGAATTGAATTAAAGGAAACACGGAGAGAAAATTTTTAGTTGAAATTTAAATAAACGTTTCGACAAAGTCAAATAAAGAAAAGTTTTAATTAAAACCAAATAAAAACATAGTGGCGAATAGTTAATTTTGGCTATGCCAAGACTATGATACCCTTCACACAGCCAAATCAATGCTCCCCCCTCTTATGTTTCTGTGCAGTTGTTGGTAATTTTTCGCTAATATTCTTACTCTTGAGCGTCATTTACTTGTTCGTGTGCAACAACAACAATTTGACATGTAGGTACTTGAAAGTGCACGACAGAGACAACAATTGATAGTACGATATGGTAAATTTGTATGGTGGCTATGTCGTAGAATGCTCCGATCGAAATGAAATTTCATAGTGAACAAACCCGACATGATCTAAGCAATCTGTGAAAGTTTCATCAAGATCGGTTCAGCAGTTTGGCCGGAAATCGTGTTGATATGGTAAATTTATATGGTGGCTATATCGTAGAATGCTCCGATCGGGATGAAATTTCATAGTGAACAAACCCGACATGATCTAAGCAATCTGTGAAAGTTTCATCAAGATCGGTTCAGCAGTTTGGCCGGAAATCGTTTTGAAACAGACAGACGGACAGACGGACAGACGGACGGACAGACGGAAATCAATTCCTGAGCTCGTCCTGATCATTTTGATATATAGTTTATGGGGTCTCCCATCATTCCTTTAAGGTGTTACAGATTCATGACAAAGTCAATATACCCTGATTCACATGTGAAGGGTATAAAAACAGCAAAATAAAAAGAATTGACGGCATTATTAAAGAACCAAAGCACAACCAGACTTAAACCAACGATAAGTGAGCCACGAATTCTATCACCGGAGAACCGCGACAGCCCAGGCGTAGGTTCACGATGGGTCTTCAATTGCCGGAAAGAGGAACTGGAACGCATCGCGTATGTGAGTTAATAAGAGAAGGGGGTCATCGCACGGAAACTTGGAAGCGATTGGCCCAGTGGGAATCGCAATTTTTGAAAGTTCCGGAACCGTCCGCCTCGTCTAACACTCTCAACATAGGTATGCGACAGCGGCAAAAATCCGAGTCAGAATTACTGACTTTTTCTGGGTCATCTAAATGGGCGTTTCCACGACTCGAGCAAGCGCAACATTCGCCAGTAAGGCGGCAGATTGGGACGCCATCTGGGATTTAGGTAGGGCCGTCTGTTATTCCCCCTGTGACTAGTACCCAGGTGGGACAGATGGACTACAAACCTGATATGGCCGCTGGCTACCGGAGAGTTGAAAACAACAAACATTTCATGGTCGTCCCCGAATAAACTAGGAAATGGGGAATCCGTTTTGATGGTTACTCTCACCCGCTGGAGTTCGTGGAGGCATTTGAGGAACGCGCGATGACATACGAAGTAGAGCTAGACCGTATGCCCAGGGCAATGAGCGAGGCCTTAACAGACTCGGCGGCGAGCTGGTCCTCAACGAGTGGGCTAAGAGACGTGACATGGGGCGTCTTCAAGAAAGAGAGATTTTTTTTTACCTCCCCACTATTTTGACAGCTTGGAGGATAGCATCAGGCCCCGACGGCAACGAGTCGGCGAGGGCTTTAAGGATTATTTGATAGATTTAAAGAAACTGATTCATCATGACGGATATAGTCCCGATCAGGAATTGAGCAGGATTTATGAGAATCTAGCGCCAGACTAAAGTTTGTACATCCGTAGGAAAGACTTCCTAATATTAGCTCAACTGACTCAAATAGCCGCGGAATTTGAGAATGTTCGAAGCTAGAGCCGCTGGGAAACAGGGTACAGTCAGGGTACGGGGGTCGAACGCACAAACAGGTTCGGAAACGTAGACACGCACGCGAGGCAGGTTAATCTTTTCCATAGACCGCTGGTCCAAATCCCCATGGCGCGAAACGATCCCAACAGTTCTCAACTTGCCGGGCGTGATTTCGAATGGCATAATTGGGCACGAGCAAAATAGAGCACGCGTATGTTACAATTGTTCGCAGAAGGGACACTTCGCCCGAGAATGTCCGAGCCCCATAGTGCTTTTCTGCAGGCAGTGTGGCAATCGAGGTGGGAGTAGCGGGAAATGTTGTAGAAAAAGAGTGGGAAACGGGCAGCTGCGTCATCCGGAGCGGGATCGGATGGGCGACAGCACGAGTCAGTCCCAGAGCTAGATTACCCTCTCAAGGTCGAAAATAGTCGCATAGCCGCCACTGTGAAGGTCGGGGACCGACTGGCGAAGGCGACGGTCGACACCGCAGCTACTAGGAGCTTCGTGAGTGAGAGATTTTTCTGGGAGAATGAGATGAAAGGGGTGGTACACGACGCAACCGCGAATACACGATTAGCAGACGGTTCAATGGTAGCCATAGATACGTTGTTGCAAAGAAGTAACAATGGATCTGCTTGTGACGCCATCCATGATAGATAGTCTAATCCTGGGGATGGATTTCCTATGTAGCATGGGGACGACTTTGCAGTGTGGGGAGGCGTTATTAATTTTGCAGAGTGCCGAATCCCCGATCGAGGGTGACAACGGAACCGATGCAGAGCCTACGAGGGAAGAGGACAACGAGACACGCAGTACAGGAGGCGCAGAGCGGAGGAATGTCCTGAGAGCACCCCGCAAGGAAGACGCCACGCTAACCAAGCGAGGGGTAGGCCGAGACGCGGTACCAGTCGTCGAGGAGCCATCGTTGGTTGAGTTGGGAAGTACTGGAGTTGAGGCATCTCAGAAAAAGGACAGTGCATCACACCCAGAGTCGGAAGGCGACACTGAGGATAAATTGAAGTGGCCCGCGGACTTGGATTCGGCGTCACAGGAATTTCTTAATGCAGAATTGGCACTTTTCGAGGGACTCCTGGCCGTTTTTAACGTAACCGAGCTTCGTATAGCTATGAAGGATGACAAACCTATTAAACAGAGGTATTATCCTAAAAACCCAGCTATGCAGCGCGTGATCGGCCAGCAGGTAAACGAGCTGATAGAGGCAGGAGCCATAGAGCCGTCACGGAGCCCACATAGCGCGCCTATCGTGCTAGTCCGCAAAAAGACGAACGAATGGATGATGTGTATGGACTACAGGCAGCTCAATGCGCACTCCATACCCGACGCATATCCGGTGCCCCTGATCAATCATATCCTGGAGAGACTAAGAAATGCTCGTTACATCTCGAAGCTGGACTCGAAACATGGGTATTGGCAAATCCCCATGGAGGTGGACAGTCGGGAATACACCGCGTTCACGGTACCCGGACGCGGATTGTTCCAGTGGAAGGCCATGCCGTTTGGACTACATTCCGCGGGTGCGATCTTCCAGAGACATGGTAATCGGCCCGGAGATGGAACCCCACCCATTCTCTTATTTAGATGATATCATTGTAATCAGCCCGACAAAAGAACAGCACCTGGAAAACCTGAGAGAAGTCTTTCGGTCATCATGGTACCGGCGGTTTGTGCCTAATTTTACGACAGTGGTGCAGCCTATGACGGTCCTGTTGAAGAAAGCCCGAAAGTGGTCGTGGAACGAGGAACAGCTAGCTGCGCTAGAAAATCTCAATCTCTGTTTAACAACCGCCCCTATCTTGGCATGTCCGAATTTCGGGGAAAAGTTCACACTGCAGACAGATGTTAGTGAATATGGCGTTGGAACAGTGCTGACTCAAAACATCGACCAGCAAGAGCGAGTCGTGGCATACGCGAGTCGGAAGCTATCGAAGGCAGAGGAGAAATACTCAGCCACAGAAAAAAAGTGCCTAGCGATAGTGTGGTCAATCCGGAAATTGAAATAATACCTGAAAGGTTACCGATTTGAGGTGATCACGGATCATATTGCGTTAAAGTGGTTAGACTCTATAGAGAGCCTGACAGGAAGAGTCGCACGGTGGGCGTTGGAACTCCAACAGTATCAATTTGACGTCAAGTACAGGAAAGGCAAACTCAACGTGGTGACCGATGCTCTGTCGCGTGACCCGTTAGAGCAGCTCCAACAAGCCGTGGTTCAGCAAGTCCCGGGAAAGTGGGTTCAAGCGATGAAGGATAAGATAGCTAGTAGCTATTAGCTACAGATCCGACAAAGTATGCGGACTACGTGGAAGAAAATGGCCAGTTATACCGGAACATAGGACACCGCGCGGATGACGAGGATTATATCGCGTGGAAGCTCTGTGTCGATGCAGAGCAAAGGAAGGGCATGTTACAGGAATGCCACGATGCACCGACGGCAGGTCACCAAGGGATCCGCAAGACGATCATGAGGATATCACAACGCTATTATTGGCCAGGTATATTTCGGGATGCAGCCAGGTATGTTAAAGGTTGCGAAAAATGCCAATTATTCAAGACGGAGCAGAGGAAGTCAGCTGTACAGATGCTTACCCGCCAGGTGGCGGAGCCGATGGCGATCCTGTGCGTGGACTTTGTAGGCCCCTTGCCAAGCTCAAAGCAGGGTAACACAATGTTGTTAGTGTTCAACGAAGCGTTCACGAAATGGGTGGAACTGGTTCCTCTGAGGCGAGCAACGGCAACCACGCTCCTAAAGGCTTTTCCCGAACGAGTTTTGTGCTGCTTCGGAGCACCAAAGAAATTAGTATGCAAGAATTGGGTGCAATTCACATGCCGAATTTTTAAAGCATTTTTGAATTCTCTAGGTGTGGAAAGGAGCACACAGCCCCATATTGCCCCCAGGAAAACCCAACCGAGAGAACCAACCGAACGGTGAAGACGATGATAGCGCTGTTTATCGCTGGTAATCAAAGTTTGTGGGACGAACTAATACCCGAAATCTCGTTAGACGTCAATTCGAGCATCGCAGACTCAACAGGATTCTCCCCAGCATTCCTGATGCAGGGAAGGGAACCGCGCCTGCCAGCAACGTTATACGACGAGAAGACGCAGGGTACGGGAAGCGCATCGCAGACGCCGGAGGAGATGGCGGATCGCTTGAAAGAAGTATTCAGGATAGCGCAGAGCAACCAGCAACGAGCCTCAAAGGATCAAGAGAGAAACTACAACCTGAGACGGAGGGAATGGCGCCCTACGATCAACGAGCTGGTCTTGCTAAGAACACACCAGCTGTCCAAAGCTAGCAATGGATTCGCAGCAAAGCTAGCCCCGAAATACGAGGGGCCATACACCGTTAAAAAGTTCGTTTCTCCAAATGTTGCATGCTAGCATATCACAGCTAAAGCCCTTCCGACGAGGAGAGGAGAATCCAGAATCGAACCAAGAGCAAGAAACAGAGCTCAACGAAAGCCGTCACTTCGTTTTTTTCACTTCGGTTTTAATACTCGTTACCGAAGGTAAAGAGTTTATTGGCTTAGTGCAATGTCCGTCATGGTGTCTGTCCGTCTGTCTGTCTGTCCGTCTGTCCGTCTGTATGAACGCAACTTTTTTCCACACCCTTCAAGCTAGAGACTTGAAACTTTCCAATTATTTTTATCTATGGGGTAGTAAATAAAAAAGTCAAGATGGGGGTTTTACGATAACTGGGGGGCTGGCAAATCGAAAAATTCGATAACTCAAAACCGATAAATCCACATATTTCGCTTATCCTTACAGCTAGACCTACCAAATTTGGTGAGCAGATAGGTACTAGCAACTCCCGAAAAACTGCATCAAAAATTTTGGAGCCACGCCCCCCCCTTCCGCACCCAGCCTCACTACACTTTTGAGTCCAAAAAGCTAATATCTCCCACAGTTTTTGAGCTATAGCCACCAAATTTGGTGCAAAGAAAGGTGTTGAAAACCCCTAAAAACTGTTAAAAAGCTTTGTATGCCACGCCCAACAATACTGAAATGGCCGCCCCAATCCACCCCAACGCTTCGTCAAAAATGTGAATGCATGTATCTGCCAGAGTTGAGGAGCTAGAGCCACCAAATTTGGTAACGACCCCCAAAAATCTGCATCAAAGTTTTGGAGCCATGCCCACCCATTCCGCCCCCAGCCCCCCGCATTTTGTAATCAGAAGAGGCTATATCTCCCACAGTTTTTGAGCTATAGCCACCAAATTTGGTGCCAAGATAGGTGATGACGACCACCAATACCGCCCCCTAGCCCCGCTTTCCGCACATTTTACAAACTTTGAGCTACAGTCACCCAATATGGTATGAAGATAGCAATTGACATTCCATAAAGATCTGAATCAAAAATTTCAATGCCACTCCCACCCATATCGCCCGCAGTCCCCATGTCCGCACCATTTACAAACTTTGAGCTTGAATCTCCAAACTTGGTATGAAGATAGCAATTGACATTCCACATAGATCTGCGTCAAAAATTTGGATCCCACGCCCACCCATACCGCCCCCAGCCCCCCTTTCACCACTTTTTACAAACTTCGAGCAAGAGTCACCAAATTTGGTATGAAGATAGCAATTGACATTCCACATAGATCTGCAGCAAAAATTTGGATGCCACACCCACCAATACCGCCTCCTAGCCCCCCTTTCCCCACCATTTACAAACTTCGAGCTAGAGTCACCAAAGTTGGTATGAAGATAGCAATTGAAATTCCACAAAGATGCCACACCCACCCATTCCGGCCTAGCCTAATTTTCCTCACTTTTTACAAACTTTGAGCTAGAGTCACCAAATTTGGAAGGAATATAGCTGGTGGCATCCCCATCTGCATCGGAGAATCTTTAAGGCAGCGTAAACCCCTGCCGCATTCGTACCCCTTTGCAATCAGGCCTCTTTTTACCGGGTTTCATACTTGAAACGAGTATACCGCAGTCGGTTTCGTCCGACTGCAACATTCCCACTTGTTTTTTTTTTTCTTCTCTTTTCCTCTAGAAACTTACAAAATTCTCTCCCCACTAAACGTTAATAACATACCCCACAAAAGCTTCATAATAATACATATAAATTCTTTATCAGCAGATGAGCATAGAAGTGAGGTTCGGCGACGACGAGGAGCACACCCATGGGTATGCCGAAAGAAGCCATGTGGATGTGCAAGAGAGCGAGCAGAGTCCCGAGGGACCCAGGCAAATAACAAAATATTCATACATACGTACGGAAATAGACTCGAAGGACGACGAACACACAATAAGGATCTTTGAGGAGACAACGATACACGTTGGAGCGACGCGGACCAGGGCAACAGTACCAAGAGTGGACGAGACCTCACAGCCTGAAACAATTGATGAAGCAGAAGCGGAGAAGGAGGGAGAAATTCCAAAATCGGAAATGGAAAGAGTGAGCGTCATGGGAAATGGCAAGGATAAGCCCGTTGACGAGGTCCTCAGCTGGGACGACGACGCGGAGTGGGTCGCCAAACAAATCAAGAACCCTCCAGCCATCCCCTGGATGAAGCAGGCTCGATATTTTTGGGTGGGCGCAAAATTCCCAGCTGACACGTGGACGTGCCTCCAAGATAGCACCACCCTTACGCAAGAAGCAGTAAAAAAATACAAGATATATTGCGTCAGAGAGGGAGACGCGAACGTCGGGATCGCTTCACGGTAGCAGCAGGAGATACGCGGTTTGCCGTGACCCAACACCGCGATGCCAGGGTCACAGTCACGGAGAAAGGGGGGAGAGGGGGGGATGTGAAGTAGGCCCACTACAGGCCTCCACAACATTTAGCATAAGATAATTTTAAATACATATATATATTAGATAACATCGCGCATTATTATCCGTTATACATTATTAGATATTAATACGTTGAACTTACATTTGATTTAGTTTATATCGATACTCATATTCAAAGTTAGCATTTATCGGAGTTTACATTTGTTGATTTACATTACACCACTACATAAAATATTATAGTACTAAGGCTTAAGATTAACACAGAGAACAAGAGAAAAGGCGCAATGGGGAGATCAGTAGAGTAGCGATCGGGCATTTGATGAGTACAGACGTGACGACAGACAGTTCGGAGATTGAAAGAAATACGTGCGCGACGGTCAAGGCAAAAATTAAGTTTAAGCCAAAGACAAAAGAATAGCAATTATTATAGTCGACAAAGGAGAAGTAGTGAAGTTTAAATACGCGATTCGATTTTAATTATAATTGTAAGTGTATCTCTAAGAAAAGAAAGAACAGTGAAAAGTGAAAGAATAAAAGCAAAAAAAGGTTTGAAGTTAAAATTCATCTCTCCCCCTTGAGTTTCTTTACTTTGGTGGATTTATGGTGCATTTACACTAGTTGATGCAGCGTCAATTCTAGCTCTATCAACAATTGATATCCAACGTCAACGCATTTGTTGTGTTTACATTAGTTGACTGAGTTGGCAAAAAAATCGGGTTGCCAACTAATTTTCGAGTTGAGCAACGCGCAAGATGCCAACGCGTTGATATTGAAGTTGAGAGTAATTTACACCAGTTGATATCCACATTCGTTGACATTCACGTTGCTAAGCATTTTTCGTTGACGTCGATATTGTGAATGTATCGAAACTGATTGTAATCGATATTGTGTTGTTTTGTTAATTGAAAAAAGTAAAAAAGTGGTAAGTACTAATGCATATGTAACTTAAAACTAATTGATAAGCAATTTGTTTACTTTAGAATAAAATCAAAGCAATGGCAACAGCGAAGAAGATGAAAATAGCGGCAGCAGTGGTTTTGATTCTAGCTCTTGAGGACGAGGAAAAGCAAGAGCTAAAAAAACGCAAGCGAGCTATGTGGGTTCAAGAACTATATTTGGATCGAGAGGAAAGTGTTTTTTTCCGATCATTTGCGCTATAAAATTTATTTGGCGGCTTCCGATCAGCAGCAGCTTGACCACTTTTGGTCGATTGTACCTTGCTATGTGCATTCTAAAATAAACGACATTGCCCTTAATAAAATATAAATAATTAAATGTAAAGAAAATTATTTTTACTTGCACGGAATTGCTGGCGCAACAAGTTCAATTTATTTGAAACCTTGTCTTTAAAATATGGTTCAATAAATATGCATAAAAATAAATAAAATTGTATTTTTAAATAGCTTTTTATTACTAATTATTGTTTTTTATAGACTGCACAGTTGAAAAGAAGACAACATTAATAAAAACGGGTGGCGAAGCGAAGTGCTGCCACCTATAATATGTACATAAAGTTTGTCAACACAAAGCAAAAGAATGAACATGAGCTCAACTTAATTTTGTGTTGTCAACGCGCCGATTGTGACTTCAACTGTTGACACAAAGTGTTTACACTATGTTTACACTCAGAGCAACAATTGATGATTTTCGCATTGTCAATCTACTGTCAACGCAAAAGTTGATCAAGTTGATAGCTGTTCACACTAGGATTGATAAAGTTGATATCAACGTTGACTTGTTTATCAACTAGTGTAAATGCAGCATTAGTTTCGCGCTCGTGCGTTTACAGACACATACACACAGAAACAGCACGAAACGTGGTTGTCCATTTCTTGCACCGGCCTACGACTTGCATGTATTCGCCGAAAATATACCTTGGGTAATTAGTGGCGGTATTGTGCAGCGGGTCGCCTTGTTACACGCTAATCACCCAGGCGCCCCACTTGCGCGAGACGTTGTCTCTGGCAACTTCACCCCCCCTACCTTCATTTCACGAAGCGTCGCTGGCTAAATATAAATTTTCTTGTGACGTGGGCCTTGGATAGACTGGGATCTGTACCTCGGCAAAATAACTTCTTTACAAATACCATGCAAAACAGCTGATTTGCTCGTAAGGTCTGGCAGCACCATTAATGCGCAGTATCTTAACGTAACAGGTTAACTTTGCACTGAGAAAACCAAATTCGTTAAACACAGTTTAACACGAGCATTAAATTTATACAGAGTATAACTAACTACGACTTTAACCGGACATTGAGAAAACGTCCCTAAGTCATAGAAAGATCAAATTGGTGTAATTGTCATTGTATTAGTGTTAGTGTTGTAAGCTTGCATATAATCTGGCAATATTCATATATATTATATCGTATCATATATCGATAGTATAATTTATGTAAATGCGTTGTCCTCGATATAGGATCAGTTTACATTGCGTTGAAGTTAATTCACTAAGCTAATTTCGCGTGCGTTCGGTCGCAGCATTTAATGAGAACCAATATTACATCCGCATAGGCGACTCCACGTAGGAGAGTGGCTATCGGCCTACCTCCAGAGGTAGCTCTTGGCATAGAACGCTCGTTTCTACCACCCACCCCACTTCTGGGCCTAGAGCGTTGTAGGAATGCCTTGCATTTAAGGCAGCCGGAGTAGCTAGCAGGGTGCTGCTTACCACAGTTGCAGCAGGTACATAGCTCATTGCGGGGTAGAGTACAGTCCCTGGCAGAGTGTTCCCCAGCACATTTCACACACATGGGTACCTTACGGCAAAATTTAGCTGTGTGATCAAATTGCTGGCAATGATGACATTGCACGGTGGGGTTCAATAATCACTCTCACATCGCATAGTGTCTTCACTGCCAGGATCGCCTTGTTATTGGCCGCTGCGGGAATATTCAGACAGAACATGTTAACTGACTTTTCTTCAGGGGTGGTTGGCTCGCTGCGGCTCTGGGGCTTATGGGGCTTAAGGGCATCGAGCAACTTGTGACAAACTTTTTCCAGTTCGTCCTTGATTTGGCTTAGTAGCGTGCTCTGGTGCAAGCCGTTAACGCAAACCTTGTACTGCCTGTCTTCTTTCAGCTGGGAGCAGTGAAATTCGTACTTCGTAATGCTGGGAAATGTACAAACATCAGCCTTATAAGGGCTCATGACACCACCCAGTGAAGCCCTAGCCTCGACCTTACTCACATCAGTGACACCTCTAATGCCTTGCATTAGCAAGTTGACATCGGTAATGCCCTCCATAGCTATTGGGGGTGGCTTAGGCTGCGCTTCGTCGGGAATGTCAGTGTTGCCGGCTGTGGCAGCAACCCACTTCGGCGCAGCTATACCATCTTGGTGGCTGGTGCTGGGCTGCTCGCACAGAACTTCACTATCATTTTCAGCTTCGAAACGGTTTGAGCTGCCGTTGTAGCTCGATTGTAATGAGAAGTATTCACAATTCATGCCAAGGTTTGATTTTTTCCAATCAAGATTTAGAGAAGAGCATGAAATTGTCTCCGCTTAAAGGAGGGTTTACAATGTCAGCTTGGCTTGGATTGAAGCTTTTAAAAATCTGAAATGTACGCTGATAGTTTACAATGTCAGCGTGAACAACATGTTCGAATTTTCGAAATTGTAAAACAGCTGCCTATGAGCTATGAACAGCTGATGTTTGTTTTATGTTTGTGTCAAGAATTTATAAAGTGAATCAAAATGGAGAAAAACACACCCAATTTTATTAGCTTATAATTCAATGATGACGCAGGCAGTTCTTTGTGCTGCTGTGTAGTTGAAGAGGAGAAGCCTCAGAGAAGTGCTCGACGGTGTTGGGCGCGAGAGCATTTGTTGCAGCGGGAACAATGCAATCAACTGATTCGAACTCAGCTAACACATGTGAAAAGACGCAAAAATTAACGATTTTTTTTTAAATTTAACAATAATTTTATTGTTGTATATTCGTTAATATGTACCAAATAAATATTAAGTAGTGAATTCTATTATCATTTACCTCAGTATTAAGCAAAATAGAGGCAAAAACTTTGGAGCTTTCAAGCACATGTTACTAATTTCGAAAATACGACATCTACTGACAACTTTTAAAACTAAATTTTCGAATAGCTTTTTTCCACTCTAAGCTGAGATGCAAGCGAAAGCGGTTTCAGATTGAGAGTGAGTGAGATGAACTTATGTGAAAAATATGTGTGTCAGACAGAAACAAAACATTTTCCAATGTAATAAGTAACATCTTGTTACTTTGAGGTTCGCTTATTCAATGTCTTTATTGAAATCAAAATATATTCTTGGCTTATGCCTAACATTTATAAACTTATGCTGTTATCAGTTAACAGCTACAAAGAGAGGGAGAACGATTGTACTCATACGTTTGGCTAAAGTGCAAGCGCGGCGTTTCCCGTAGGGCAACGGTCTCAAGCTTCCATATGTATGTATGTATGTGCTTTGGTATGCGCATACATATATATGTTTATGCTGAGCGTGTTTAGGTTAATTTATACTTGCAACAAAGTGTTACAAGTTACGTTTTATATATATTTGAAATAACATATATGAATACACTACACCTCCCTTTTTAAAAAAATAACGTAATATTATGAATATGTAATTATTTATAGTATACATGATTGTAATTATTAGAAATATAAAGATTGAATAATATAAAACTATAAAAGTGTAAAAATTTAGTGTTATAATTAGCTGCTTTTTTTAAATGATTTATTTTTTTTTTTTTTTTTTTTCTTAAATAAGTTTTATATGTAAACGGCTGATCAGACCGTTTTAAAATAATTTTTTTTTAATTATTTAATTTTTTTCGTATGTATTAATTTTATATAACACATATATATTATCCTAATTTTATATAAAAATATATATATTTATTATTTTATTTTATTTTTTTTTATTTATTTTATTTTTTTTACTTATTGTTGTTGTTGTTTTGCTCTACATATTTTTCATTATTAATTAAAAAGATGGTAAAAGTATTTCAGATGGTTGTTATTTTATATTATTTTCGTTTTGTTTTTTGAAATATGTTTTCATTTTTTTTTTATATTATCATTTTATTTTTTATTTTTTTGTTTAGTTTTATTTTTAGATTATGATGTTATCTCTTTCTCCTATCTATTTTTTTTTGTTTTTTATTTTGTTTTTCTGTCTGATGGTGTTGTGTAGAAGACGTTTTACTGTCAATCTTTGCACGAGTAAGTCAGTGTAGAATTTGTATTTTCAGTTTCTATGTCCGTGATGAATGCTTCATTGGACTAAACTAGAATATAAAGAATTTCTTAAGTTGGAATATTACTTATTAATTGTAGAAATTATTGCTTTTTGTACTTTTATTTATTGGGGTCACCGGCTTGAGTAGCTACTCTTTTATACATTATTGCCCATATATTTGAAATTATCTATTGAAATTGATTCAATGATATTTCTGCTCGGTGCCACTTGAGTTTGCTGATTGTAAGTATACCGGCCCCCTTTTCGAGCCTTTGGAAAAATTGACATAAGTCGATAACTCCATTAGTATACAAATCGCTAACTTCCATTCTTGCGATAACTTTATTTCCTTGTTTTAATAAACAATTTGGATTTTGTTATACGCAAGGTCACTACTTTTCTTATTCCGTCATTTGTGATGACGTTGGGCTTAGAAGCTTTTCAAGATTTTGCCTAAGCAAAGATTCTTGTTATATTCCTGCGCAGGATAATTTTGTCTACTGTATTGCCTGGTAGTGACTCTCAGGACTTTATTTCGTTAGTCTATTTTTTGTAATTTGAATATTGTTATACTAGAACGGGCTCTGTCTCAAAATTGTCTTTTCTATTTTATGTGCCTGGAAAGGTTTTATTTGGGATAATAATGTTGAGTTATTTTAAACAAAATATTTTTCAATTAGAAATTTAATTATGTAAAGTGAATAAAAACACGGAAGGTGTTTGTGAGAGTTTAAAATTATTATCAGTTTTAACTAATGCATAATCTTTTCTGATTTCAAAAACTATTTTTTAAATTTACTTTAAGTTTCAAGTGGTATAGTCAGTATCAAATGTTTGTACGTCAGTTATGTTTCACAAGAATGGCCAGAGGGCGATGCGATTACTTTGACCTTGCACGCATCTTTTTGCGCTTACGTCTCAAGCTTCGCATACGCTTCTTACGGCACTTAGTGGCTATTTTTTTTTCGATTCGAAAACGGTCAGGGAATTTATACTTATATGTTTTTTCTTTTTGTTCTTTCTTATTTATAAAAATGTGTTTGCTTCATAATAAAATTTTTTTTTTATTTATTTATATTTCGCGTAACTAGCGTAATGCGCAAGATAGTTACTTTTGGTAATTATTTTTTTCTCGTTTATTATATGTTTACATCCCTATTGTATGTCATATTGATCGCCTGTCTATGTGTTGAATGGCTTTACGGGCCATACGCTACTACCGGGCAACTAAGATGTCGCTCAGTATTACAATTTTCTTATATTTACGTATGTGTGTATTAATATATATATTTATTTATTTATTTTTTTTTTTTTTTACAACCAGCACTTGTGGTGCATCTAGTTGAATTTCAGGTATTATTTTTATAGTCAGCTTGCTGAGTCGCTGGTTGGGGTCTTATTGCCAGGATCTGATGGGGTGCCGGTGCTGGTCCTCGCACAGGCTATTGATGTTTCTGTTTTTTTCCTTTTCGATGTCCGTGGCCCAGCTTGATGCGCTGGGCGATGCCGGTGCTGGTCTTCGCACAAGCTGTTGTTAGTATTGGCAGTGACTAACGTGCTGTTCCTGTTGCCGTGATTCATTGTTGCTGTTGCTGCTGATGCTGTTGTCGTCGGCTCAAAGGTTTATCTTTTATCCCTCGTGGCTGTTGATGTAAGTGTCCCTCGTTGTTGTAGTGGACTTTTTTTGTTTGTCCCTCGTGGATGTAGAGGACTAGCAGACCGCTGTCCTCCGCATTAAATTTAAGTGGCTGGTGCTGGCTACACAGGCATCTCCTCGTTCGTTTTTATTATTTTTTTTTTTGATTTTCGTTTAATTATTAATTATTGAGTAATAATTTGTTAAATTTTGTTTGCTTTCATCCATTATAGTTCATAATATTATGTATTGCACTTTTAAGTTGTTGAACATGAACATGAACATGAATGTATAACCAAAATGTTTTATATTTTGTTTGTTTGTTTGTAAAAACTAATTATTTAATTTACAAGACCTTTTTGATCTCACATGAATGTATTAACCAAAATGTTTATACTCGATACCGAAGGTAAAGAGTATATTGGTTTTGTGCAATGTCCGTCATGGTGTCTGTCCGTCTGTCCGTCCCTATGGGTGCAAATTTATTCCACACCCTTCAAGCTAGAGACTTGAAACTTTCCAATTCTCTTTATCTATGGGATAGTAAATTAAAGTGTCAAGAAGGGGGTTCTACAATAACTGGGGGGCTGGCAAATCGATAAATTCGATAACTCAAAACCGATAAATCCACATATTTCGCACATCCTTACAGCTAGAACTACCAAATTTGGTTAAAAGATAGCTATTAGCAACCTCCAAAAAACTGCATCAAAAATTTTGGAGCCATGCCCCCCCATTCCGCACCCAGCCCCACCGCATTTTAAAGTCAAAAAAGACTATATCTCCCACAGTTTTTGAGCTATAGCCACCAAATTTGATGCCAAGATAGGTGATGATGACCCCCTAAAAACCACCCATACCGCACCCAGCTCCCCTTTCCACACTTTTTACATACTTCGAGCTAGAGTCACTAAATTTGGTATGAAGATAGCTGGTGGCATCCGTACCCCTTTGCAATCAGGCCTCTTTTTACCGGTTTTAATACTGGTATCGAGCATGCCGCAGTCGGTTGCGTCCGACTGCAACGTTTCCACTTGTTTATATTTGGTTTGTTTGTTTGTAAAAGTTAATTATTTAATTTACAAGACCTTTTTGATCTCACATCGTTATCGTTTTATTTTCGTACATAACAAGCACTGTATTATTTATTATTACATTTTTCGTAAATAACAAGCACTGTATTATTTATTATTACATTTTTATTTTATACTTCGCCGTTCGAAGTCACATGTCACGGTCGCCATGTAATACTTTGAGGTTCGCTTATTCAATGTCTTTATTGAAATCAAAATATATTCTTGGCTTATGCCTAACATTTATAAACTTATGCTGTTATCAGTTAACAGCTACAAAGAGAGGGAGAGCGATTGTACTCATACGTTTGGCTAAAGTGCAAGCGCGGCGTTTCCCGCAGGGCAACGGTCTCACGCTTGCGTGGCCTTCTAAAGAGGCTTCATATTACTTACATGCGCAGACCATATGTATGTATGTGCTTTGGTATGCGCATACATATATATGTTTATGCTGAGCGTGTTTAGGTTAATTTATACTTGCAACAAAGTGTTGCAAGTTACGTTTTATATAAATCAATCAATTAGTAAATACACTTATTAATTGTCAATTTAAATGTTTATTTTATAATTGAATTTTATGAATTTAAAACATGTGCTTGAAGCTTCATGAGTGAGTTTGCTATAATTACGCGCTGGGCCGATGTGCCTCAACGAAATACAATTTAGAACTAACTTGACATATATGAATAAGCTTAAGCTATCCCTACAATAATCTGGCCGCGCAGTCGGCTACATAGTTGCAGTCGCGCATGGTGTCCGGTTACATCCTGTGTGGCTGGCGTGATCATGCGCTGCGCTCGTTGTTGCTGACCGATAATTTGCCTAGATCAGCATTTTATCAGCAGGCAGTCGCTTGGCGCGGTGTATCCAAACAGTGGGTATTTGTTATGGGATAACTACTCCCCCTCTCGAAGTCAGATCGTCCTCGGTCGTTTTTAGATCCTTGATCATCTCCGAGATTCTTCTCGCGTTAGGACGGGCCGTAGTTAGCTTGTAGACCCAGTAAACCCCTGCTCCGACGATGTAAACCAACAGTATAGCGCCCATGGAAAACAATGTTATGCTTCCCGCCTTGACGCTGTCTCTAACCTCTCCGATGTAATTGAGGTTGTCTTCGCTTAGACGATGGATGTACGGAAGGCTGAGCACTGTGCTGTGTCCGCTGATGTTCAACATTGGGGACGCTGCAACCGCCGGGAAACGGTTCTGCACACTGTTGCGGTTGAAATAACGCGTGCCGTTAACGACAGCGTACGTCTTAAAGGTGAACAGGCTCGTTCCTTCAACTTCAGATGCAGCTATATCGTCGTACGCAACCACTGCACTGCGATCGTATATGATCACGATATCATCATCCACTATGGTGACGGGGTCGAGGTGACTCGGTTGTGTCAGGCAATGGGCTGTGCCTCCTGAGTGAAGACCTTGCGCGCAGCTGTTGTTTTTCGCCTGCTTGCAGAACGTAGCCGTCGCAGTTAGTGAGCAGCTTGTCACAGCCAGAATTTGGCCATCGCAGTCAGCTACCAGGTTGTCGTCCAGCTTTAGAACTGTGCCATTGTGAGCAACCGGGAATATTGTGATTTTCCTGCAGAGCTTGCTTACTACAGGGAATCGAATTATAAAGCTAATTATATTATCCTTACGATCTACTTTAATGCTAGATACTTCTAAAATATCGGTAACTGTAGTCCCTGTAATTTGATCAGTGAGAATATTTAATAGATCCGAATGATCCATAATTGCTGGGTTTATTACGTTAATTTTTTCCAAAGTTAAGGCAAGCATTAAGTTTCCTATTTCGGTTATCAGCATTCTATTTCGTGTAGTGAGTGTTTCAAAAAGGCGACCAGTGTCAGCCTGTTTAACGTTAGTGGATTTTAGAATTTCGTTTACGGTGTCGGTGAGCTGGTTTATTTTCTCTTGTAGCTTTGAGTTGATTTCAATTTGCCTATTGCTTGCAGTGATCAACTGCGTTTGCGTTACGTCCATTCTCCTAAAGTCGTCTGCGTCCGGGGTGCCCGCAATGGCCTTAAGGGCTGTTCCCAAGAATTCAAGGCTTCTTACCTTGCGATGATGCACATCGAGAGCGGACAACATGTCTAGTGCGTGTCCGGTGTCGATTTCCAGTAATTTCCTCATATGGGATTGCGGAAACAGATTCGTCAGTCTCCCTGCCTCGTACAACATTGTTCTGTAGTCCGTCAGGTTGGTAGTGTGTCTCAAGTACCCGTATTTGTCCCAAAGTAAGATGTCTCCGTTCTCAATAGGTATGTAGTCCGCGTGCGTATAGTCAGTCACTCGTGCAGTCGTCGTTACCAGTATTAAAAGTACGTGCAATATAATTCTAAAAAGGTAAAAATATTAAATTTGATTAAAAAATATGTAGGCAAAATTTTCAACGGAGGTTGTCCTTGTGGACCACCCTCCCCTCAACGAGGACCGTTGTCCCCAGGTCCGCTTCGACTTTCTTCTCTACGCAGAGCGGCGTCAGTTTGTTCCCTAGTCTGCGGTTTGTTTTTACCAAGATCTTTTCGCCTACCTCAAAGACCCTGTTTTGTCAATTTTTGTTTTCCCTTTCATTTTGCTGGAGCTGTGCTTTCTCCAACTTTTTCCCAACATTGCGGATGCACTCCGGCGAAGCGGAGACCACAATGTCCTTTGGCCTTTCTTTAACGATTGAATGGATAGAACCATTATACTCAATCGTTGCCTGTAAAATCAAGTCGACCGTGTCAATTATTCCTCTTTGCAGTTTCAAGCACCTGGATATCTCCAAAAGGGTGCTATGAAAGCGCTCTACTTGTCCATTGGACGTGCTGTGGAGGGGAGGCGCGTTTACAACGCTAACGCCATAATTGTTCAACAGTAAAGACTTGATGGTCTCTGACTTGAACGCGAGTTCGTTGTCACAGTACACTTGTTTTGCCCGCGGAAATATGTTCATTAGCACTAATAGAGGTGGCTTCGTGTCCTCTATTGTCCGAGATGCAATCGGCTGGACCACTGCGAATTTGGAAAACTTGTCGATGCAAGTGAGGAAGTGCTTTTTGTCAGTGGAGAAAATGTCAATGTGTAACATTTCTCCTGTTTGCGCAGGGACAGGTGTTTGTCCGAGCTCTTGTTTTTTCGGGTGTCTATCGTATTTTGCTTGTGAGCAGATTTTACAATTTAAAACTACCTCGTTCGCAAGTTTGGTCATTTGTGGGAAATAGTATTCCGTCAATACCTGTTTGACGTTCTCCTCCTAACTATTCCCACAAGCATATCCTTATCGGTGAAGTGTATTTGATGCCGAGTCTTTTCCTTAAAAAGAATCGAGCACCTTTTGAATGGAAAACGTGCTACCTCTAACACGATCTGATTCCGGAAGCAGTTCAAAGGCTTGTCCGAGGAACCGACCGTGTAGGTAAGGGACAACTCGCTATGAATCGTAGCCGCGTCAGATTCTGGCTCGTTGTGGTTACCTTCGAGGGTAATTCTCTTTTCCGGGTTTGTAAAAAAGTTTAGCCCCCATCTCATCAGTGCGCGCCTTCCAGCGCTTGATTTTCGCATTGGGGTTACTCTCGGATACTGAGAACGTAAGCGGTTGGTGGTCCGTGAATATGTTGATGTCACGGACGCCATACAGGTAATGCCGTAATTTTCCAAGGGCCCAGACTATGGCAAGCAATTCGCGCTCATTGGTCGCGTAATTAACCTCCCTATCTTTCAGACCCCTAGAAATCATGGTTATTGGGCGGCCGTTCTGTGACAAAACCGCGCCAATGCCATATGCTGATGCGTCTGTCGTCAGGTCAAATGGCTTGTGAAAATCTGGGTACATTAAAATAACGTCTTCGGACGCTAAAATGCTTCTTAAAATCTCGAACGCGTTGCGCTGAGTTTCGTCAAAGCTTACTGGGACTTTCTTCGACTTGTATTTGCTGATAGAACCGTTTTCCCCTTTAAGGATGTCAGAGACTGGCTTCGCTATTGCAGCAAAGTCTTTGATGAAACATCGGTAGTAATTCGCCAATCCCATGAAGGACCTGACGCCAAATACAGAGGTCGGTTCAGCATATTGCTGGATTGCTCTGACTTTTTTTGGGTCGGTTCTCGCACCGTCTTTGGACACGATGAAACCGAGGTAACCTACACTCTCTTTAAAGAACTGTGACTTTTTGTAAGCCACGCGCATATTTGCGTCGTACAAGTTCTTCAAAACCCAGTCTACGTGCTTAACGTGTTCCGATTCGTTTTCGGAAAAGATGATCACGTCATCTACATACACGAAGCATGACTTTCCGATCTGCTCCCGAAGAACATCGTCAATTGCTCTCTGGAATATGCTGGCGGCGTTTTTTAAACCGAATGGAAGCCGAGAGAATTCGTACTTCCCGCCATTAATGGAAAATGGAATGAGCTTCCTAAAGTCAATTACCAGACGTTTATTTCTATTGCCCAAGCTATCTACGCCTTTTTTGTCTACCACCCACAACGGACTATTGTAAGGCGATCGTGACTTTTGGATTATGCCATTTTTTAGGAGGTCTTTAATCTCCGTATTGACAAAATCCTCAACTCCCCTATTATAAGGGTACCATTTGGAGTAAATGGCATTTTCATCGGTCGTTCGTATTGTTGCAACGACGGCCGTGTTGTAAGGCAGCGACTCGTTAGAGTCCGCAAAAGCCTTGTTGTTTCGGTGAAGCATTTGCAGAAAGTCTGCCTTCACCGCAGGTGGTGAGTCGATTTCTTTATTGTTCGTGTGGTTGACATTGGTACAAGTATAGTACTGCAATGCCTCCAAAGTTGCACCGATTTTTATTTTTCCCTCTTTAAGGCATAAGACTGCACCCACTTGTTTGAGTAGGTCCAGCCCTATGATTCCATCAAACGTGGAAAGGGAATCAAGGAGGAAGAAGAATGTGCCGCATCCAAACATGGGTAACTTGCATTTCTCAACAATGTTGTTGGACCCGTGGATGGAGTGGACAACGAAAGGGGATTCGACCGGGATTACGCCCTTTAGGCGTTTGAGTGGCTTGATGTAGTTTTTTGCCGATCCCGTGTCGATTAAAAACTTCATGTCTATCCCCGCTACTCTCCGCCGAATGAACGGCAGAAGGGACCTACTCCTAAAAAATTGGCGCTATCGCTCTCGTAGTCTACAACATTCTCTTCTTCTATCTCCGCTACTGCTGTGTTCACCAGTTCTTCCGAATTTGCGCTTTCTTCTGCGCGTGCTTGGACATGGTCGACTCTTTGGCGACGCTGACCTGTTTGTCTATCCGAGTTCGCAGGGCGTTTGTTGCCCTGACCCTGGCCGTTATTATATTTCGCGGAGCCTTGGGCTTGCTGAAAGTTCGTTGGCTGCCTGAACTTGGAGGAAGACGGATCAACCTCCATGGGTTCCGAAGCACTCTGCGCTCCGGCCTTTTGTTGCTGTTTGTCCGACCATTGGCCGTTCTGTCTTTTAAAATGCGGGTTTTTTCCTTGACCGCCCTGAGGAACCTGGTGAGACTGCTGCTGTTTGCCCTGCTGACGTTGGTCCGCATTCTTTATTTCCTCTTGCCCTTTTGCGAAACTTGCCGCGAAAGCATACCTCTCGTGGTTTGCCTCAATCTCCTGGGCCAACGCAAGTGCCGAAGGCAAATCTGGGGGAAGGGCTGCAAACAGTACATCGGTCAAGTTGCGCTTTAATCCTGAGATGAACACACGAAGTGCGTCACCCCTGAATTTTTCACACATGCCCATGGCCAGACTATTGTCATAGGTCATATGGGCCTTGTTGGTCAGAAGTGTGAGCTTTTTCTCCACTTCATCGTAATACTGCAAAATAGACAAGCTACCCTGCCTTAGTGTTCCCATCTCCTGCTCGATGACGTGCATCGGCCTCTTGTCGCTGTACGTGAAGTCCAGCCTAGCTATAGTAGCGTCGAAGTTAAGAGGGGTGTTAAACGATGCTAAGACTGCATCTGCCGGTCCTCGGATGTTGCTTCTCAAAATTACTATGGCTTGATAGTGGCGAGAACTGCCATCGTATCTTTTAAAAATTTTGAAAGACGCGTGCGCGGCTTGTCTCCACGACACGTACGTCTCCTGAGTCCCATTGAACTCAGGCATGCATTTTACTACATCGAGGGGCTCATTGCACACTGTATCATCGTTGATCTGTGCGTCTTCGTATACCTTCAACTCAGGTACCGTAAGCTGAGTATTTTTTAGCTTCGAAGAAATTTGTGAGATTTGTTTTTCTAATTCTGACTTGAGAATGCCCTCTCTTACGACAAACTCTTGTGCCTGTACCGCGAGCGCGGACTGTACGACGGCTTGTATCGCATCGCGTAATTGGTTCGGATCCATCATTGGTTCGGTTCGAATTTCTTGCTGTGAGACTTGCAAAACGTCAAAGCTCCCTATTAAGCTCCTTAGCACACTTTCGTCGCTGTCGTAGTTTTCTGGCTCGTCCTCCGTTACGTAGCAGTCACTCATTCGACCGTAAACAAAATTTTCAAACAATACCGCACGTCATGTGGTGCGAGGGGGAAAAATAATGAAAATGTTTTTTTTTTTTTTTTTTTTTTTTAAAACTGATACTCAAAATAACTATCTTTTGCTTAATCTACACCTTGGAAATGATTTGTGCTTTTATTTTTTCTTTTTCTTTGTTTTATATATATTTTTTTTTCTCAATAATCAAATTACTCACATGAAAAACATTTCCTTAACAATTATCCCCGTGGGCTTGTAGTTGGTGTAGGTTGGCGGTGATAGCTCCCTCTGTTGTTCGTTGCTGTGAGTAGTCGCCGGTTTGCGACTCGGGTGATCCTGTTTTGGACTCGCACTGAGGTTTGTGTCTCGCTTTTGATTTGGGTTTGGAGCTTGGGTTCCTTATCTTGGTTTCACTGTTCAGTGAACGTCAAGTCACATTTAGTGTAAACGTGAAAGTGCAGCATTCTTATTTAATTAAAAGAGAATCTTCCCAAAACGGGGCTCCGCTGCCCAGCGGCCACGTCATCCTTAAACATTTATAAAGCTCATCGTCAGTGAAGCTTTGAGCTTTTAATCTCTTTTCTCAAGGTTCTAGTCTTGGCTAGGATCTTGCAACTAACGATGCATACTCTTAGGAGTCCGTTAAAACCAGGACAAATCGGAAAGCAGCCGACAAAGATGTCAGCTATGACAAAAAATAAAGCGGCTCTTGGCGAGGCTCTTAGCAAAGCCGTCAACCAACCCTCATATAGCGAGATGAACGGAGAAGCTGAAATTTTAGTGACTGCAGTGACATTGGAAACTGGTGCTTTCTCAAGCGTCAATGGAGCACCAGCTGGAACCCTCACCAACAACCAAAGATCTTCATCAGAAGATGGAGCTCCGCAGCGCTTTCAAACAATCAAGCGCAAAAGTTCATGTGTTTCTCAAAATCTTGAGATCAAAAAAGCAAACCTTGTCAAGAATGGTGACAACTACAGCGGCAGCTCAAACCGTTTTGGGCTACTTGCGCAAATGACTGCAGACATGGAAGCAGTGAACGATAGAGAAGTGCTGTGTGAGCAGCCCAGCGCCAGCCAACGAGTTGGAACTGATGCTTCGAAGATTGCTGCTCCCGACAAAGCGCAGCCTAAGCCTCCACCAATCGTAATGGAAGGCATTAACGACGTCAACCTGCTAATGCAAGGTATCTCAAAAATCACGGAAGTGAGCAAGGTCGAGGCTAGGGCTTCACTGGGTGGTGTTATGCGACTCTACACGGCCGATGCCAGCACATTTCGCAGCATTGTCAGCTGGCTCGAGAAAGAAAAGTATGAATTTCACTGCTATCAGCTAAAAGAAGACAGGCCATACAGAGTCTGTGTTAAAGGCTTGCACCACAGCACGTTGCCAACCCAGATAAAGGAGGAACTTGGAAAAATTGGCCACAAGGTACTAGATGCCCATACGCCCCAGAGGCGCAACGAGCCAGGCACTCCCAAAGTCAACCCAGTGAATATGTTCTTTCTGAATATTGCCGCAGCGGCCAATAATAAGGCTATCCTGTCAATTAAGACACTATGCCATATGAGAGTAGCAGTCGAACCCCTCCGCAAGCGCACTGCTATCTTGCAATGCCATCGATGTCAGCAGTTTGGACACACTGCTAAATATTGCCGTAAGGCGCACATATGTGTGAAATGTGCTGGCGAACACCCTGCCAGGGATTGTTCTAGACCCCGCAACGAGCTATGCACATGCTTCAACTGTGGTGATGCGCATCCTGCCAACTACTCAGGTTGCCGGAAATACCAGGCGTTTCTACAACGCTCCAGGCCCAAAAGTGGGGTGGGTGGTAAAAGCGAGGACTTCGACCTTTCTATGCCACGGGTTAACATTGGAGGTAGGCCGGCAGCCACTACTCGAATCGGAGTCACCTATGCGGACGTGGCAAAGCAGCAACAGCAACAGCCGCATCCACAACTTAATCGACAACAGCAGCAGTCCAACGACAGGAGCCGCAGCCGTCAACGGACGACATGGGATGCACCTCAGCATGTCAACAACAACATTGAAGCTATTCTGCAGTCCCTTAACGAAAGCATCAACTCTCTCCGCTCGCATCAAGAGAAGCAGATGGAGCTTATGATGATGATGCTAAAGCAGCACCAACAGCAGACACAGCAGCAGGGGCAGATTCTTAATCTACTCACTGCGCTCCAAGCGCAGCAGGCCCCATAATGATGCCGCTGCGCATCTTAGTGTGGAACGCCGATGGTGTATCCACAAAGCTGCCCGAAGTAGAGTGCTTCGTGCAGCGACATGAGATTGATGTCTTGCTGCTGAGCGAGACACACTGTAAGGGGTTAGAGGCACCCAAATTATTCGGGTTTGAGGCCTATCCTGCTAATGATCCGACCGCTGGCAACGCCAAAGGCGGTGCAGCGGTTCTGATCAGATCACGCCTGGTACATTTCCCGCTAACACCAATAGCCACGGACAAGGTACAACTTGCGTCAGCAGCCATCGAAACTGAACTCGGCACAATCAACTTTGGAGCAGTCTACTGTCCCCCGAGGTTTATATGGACTACGGATGATTTTGGGACAATTTTGGAACAGCATCATTCCAAGTTCATCGTTGCAGGAGACTGGAATGCGTCCCACTGGCTCTGGGGAGCGGGGAGGTGCAACCAAAGAGGACATGCGCTAGCAAATCTCGTCTTCAATTCAGAGGTGAATTCTCTAGCAACTGGCGGCCCAACGAGGTACCCGTATAGCAGTAGAGGCTCACCAGGCTATATCGATTTTGCGCTGACAAGGGGTGTCCTGGGCATGCATGCTGACATACGGTCGGTTGTTGAGCTCAGCTCTGACCACCTTCCTCTTCTAATTACGCTGGATGCGGCAGCAATAGCTTACCCTAGGATGGAGCGGCTAATCACCAAACGCACAAATCTGGAATGCTTTCAAGAGCAACTTGAGTCCTCACTGAACCTCAACACGGTTATCAACACTGGGAAGGACATAGATGATGCTATTGACTCGTTTACCTTTAAAATTAAGACAGCAGCTAGACAGGCTACTCGCACCCCATCTCGGAGGCCCGCTGCAGATAGAATCCCGATTACCCGTGAGATCCACCTGCTCATCGCGGAGAAGAGGCGCTTACGCGCTAGGTGGATGAGGTCTCGCCACCCATTGGACAAAGCAGACTGGAATAGTGCGCAGAATAGGCTCCGTCGCGCTTTGTTTGAACATAAATCGGCATGGTTTGATGACAGGCTAGCCAATACCGGGGTTGATTGCGAAGCGACGCACTCGCTCTGGAAGGCTACACGCGCCATTAAAAGGCGATGCGCAAGAAAAGCGCCACTAATGGATAGAAACGGGACATGGTGTCGGACAGACTTGGGGCAAGCGGAGTTGTTTGCTGCGCACCTCGCAGAGCGCTTTCAGCCATTTAATCTTGCCAGTCTGCAGCAGGATGAAGAGACGCAGGACCAGCTGACTCAAGCCTTCCAAATGGACCTGCCTATCAAAGAATTTGACCCCAGCGAGGTAGCTGATGTCATTGCACTCCAAAACATCAAAAGAGCACCAGGCCATGACACCATCTGCAATGCCACGTTAAAGGCACTGCCCAGTTGTGCTATCCGCTTCATAGCGTTGGTGTTTAACGCTATTGTGAGGTTGCAGTACTTCCCTCCGCAGTGGAAGCTCGGGATTATCTCAATGATCCACAAACCTGGCAAGCCTGAGAGGGAACCTTCTTCCTATCGGCCTATCAGCCTTCTCCCTTCGATTTCCAAGGTGTTTGAGAGATTGATTGCCGCCCGGATGGTCAAGTTAATGGAAGCTCGAGGGATCATTCCTGAGCACCAGTTTGGATTCCGTGCCGGCCACTGCACTGTCGAGCAGCTACATCGGGTTGTCGAGCAAATCCTGACTGCCTTCGATAAAAAGGAGTATTGTAACGCCCTTCTTTTGGACATTCGAGAAGCGTTTGATCGGGTGTGGCACACCGGAATTTTAGTAAAAATTAAACATACGCTGCCTGCGCCATATTTCGGTCTACTAAAGTCGTATCTTGAGGGAAGACGATTTGCGGTCAGATTTCACTCGGCACTCTCTACTGAGCACGATGTGGCAGCTGGAGTACCACAGGGAAGTGTCCTTGGTCTCCTGCTTTACTGCTTGTATAGCCACGACATGCCGCAGCCAGATGGAAGCCTGTACGGGACATCAATGCTAGCCACATTTGCCGATGACGTGTGCGTCACCTACAGGTCTCGATGCGAACACGATGCAGCCGACGGCATCCAGGACTATGCCACTAAGTTTGCGGAATGGGCAAGGCGCTGGAACATCGGCATCAATAGTGACAAGTCGAACAACGTTTGTTTCACCCTTAAGAGGAGAACACCACCGGCCGTGTTTATTGAGGGGGCCCCTGTACCACAGATGAGCGCAGCAAAGTACCTTGGAGTGACTCTGGATCGCAGGCTAACGTTCACTAAGCATGTGACTTCCATAAGAACGCGTATACGTGCTTCGGTGAGGAAGCATTATTGGTTACTCTGCTCACGCAGTAAGTTGTCACTTTCCAACAAAGTGACAATTTACAAGCAAATTATTGCACCAATATGGAGGTACGGGTGCCAAATCTGGGGCCTGGCCTGCGATAGCCAAATTCGCAGAATCCAGGTCGACCAAAATAGGGTTGCGAGAACAATCACCGGTTGCGACTGGTTTGTACGTAATAGCACGCTTCACCGAGACCTGAAACTTGCCACGGTCTTCGACGAGATCAACAAGCACTCGAGTCGCTACCATGACAGACTAGAGTGACATAGAAACCGGCTGGCAAACTGTCTAGTCAGATCCCACCCACAAAGAAGACTCAAGAAGCGAACACCGAGGGATCTCATTCTTCGATCTCCACTGTTGAGGGTCAGCAGAAGCTGACTCACCATTGCAGTATTTGTTATATTTGTTATTGTTATTATTGTTATTTAGTGTTTAGAGCTATGCTGTGACAGCTAACTAAGTTAGCCGGCGCGCCCAAATTGGGCTGAATTAATAGAAAATAAGGTCACAAAGGGGTTCTTCGATTCTCCGTATGCCTTAATAAAAACCTGTGGAAAAAAAAAAAAAAAAAAAAAAAAAAAATTTTAAATTTGTTTCACAAGAACTATTTTGGCATTTAGCAGTTGTTTGTTGTTCACGTACGCACAATGATGTCTGTCGACTATCTTTTACTTCCGCACTTTAACTTTTATTATTGACTCCTTATTTCGGGAGTGTGTTTGACCATTAGTTGGGCGCCAATCAAGCAATTAGTAAATACACTTATTAATTGTCAATTTAAATGTTTATTTTATAATTGAATTTTATGAATTTAAAACATGTGCTTGAAGCTTCATGAGTGAGTTTGCTATAATTACGCGCTGGGCCGATGTGCCTCAACGAAATACAATTTAGAACTAACTTGACATATATGAATAAGCTTAAGCTATCCCTACAATAATCTGGCCGCGCAGTCGGCTACATAGTTGCAGTCGCGCATGGTGTCCGGTTACATCCTGTGTGGCTGGCGTGATCATGCGCTGCGCTCGTTGTTGCTGACCGATAATTTGCCTAGATCAGCATTTTATCAGCAGGCAGTCGCTTGGCGCGGTGTATCCAAACAGTGGGTATTCGTTATGGGATAACTTATATATTTGAAATAACATATATGAATACGCTACACCAATCTCAAGCTGACATTGTAAACGCGCTTTAATTTTTTGGAATCTCTGCAAAACTACATCCCCTGAAGCAGAGCTTTGGTTGTGGGTCCCAGCTGAGGCTTCATTGAAGCTTGAGAAAACACCAGTTGCCAATGTCGTTGCATTCGCATCAATTTCCGCTGCACGGTTCATCTCACAAGCTGTGGGTTCGTTGATGGCTTTGCTAAGTGCCTCGCCGAGAATCATTTTGTTCTTTATCATAGCTGACATAGCTTAGTCTGCTGCCTTGCAATTTATCCGGATTTTATAGTACTCCTTAAAGTATGCATAGATTTTGCCAAGATCCTAGCTTAGACTTGAACCTTGAGATAGTTGGAGTAGTAGCTCAAAGCTTCTATCTAGCACTTGAACCAGATAGACGGTGAGCTTTAAGTCAAATAGTAGATACTTTTCGATGCTTTGGACGCTGGGTAGCGGAGTCCCGTTTTGGGTAAATTCACATTTAATTAAATGAAAATAAAACACTTTGACGTTGATATCACTAATAGTAACTTGAGGGCAATATTGTAGGCCTGTCTTTGATTATAAGCGGCAAATATATAATTTTCAAATGCGTATACACAATGAAAACTGAATTTTTATATGTACTTTGATTTTAGCAATATTAGGTTTTTATAAATGTAAACAAGTTGTTATGAAGCGAAAAACTTTGGTCTTAAATATGTAAATGTATATATTACTAGTAAGTGGCCCGCTTACTTCGCTGCGCGGATAGTTTATATAAATTTTAGCAACAGAAGATAGATACAAAATAAATAAATTAGAAAATATTTCACAAAATATTTAAGCAAAGTATTTAATATTCTCTTTTCCACGCCACCATTGAGGTAGAGAATATTGTGGTTTCCCCAGTAGGCCTTATCCACTTATTGAATTTAATTTGCAATTATTAACAACTTTAAGAGCTTCTTTATAAACGACATTGTTTGTTTTTCCGTCAGGTGCTAATACAAATAAACTTTTTGGTGAACTGACTCTTGAGCAGGCTACATAAAATTGGCCATGAGAAAAACAATCGTGTCTTAAGTCTAGTCCGGCTAGTTTAAGAGTTTGTCCCTGTGATTTATTAATTGTTAAGGCAAAGCAAACTTTTAAAGGAAATTGCAATCTTTTAAATTGAATTGGCAATTCAGAATCAGAAGGTATTAATGGAATTCTCGGTATAAAAACCGTTTCCCCTATACCATTGCCAGTAAAGATAATTGCTTCGACAACATTCTTATGAAGGACTTAAACTTGCAATCTTGTACCATTGCACAGTTTTGGCGGTTTCACGTTGCGAATCAACATTACAGGTGAACCAATCTTTAAAGTTAATTTATGTTGAGGCAGGCCAGCCGGATTTAATGAATTAAGAAAATCGACGGGGTAATGAACTGCATCTTCGATTTCAGTCACAGAATCAATAGGGTTATATGTCATTTCTTCACTTTGAAATGATTTTAATAAAAACTCGTTTATTTCCAATGCATTGTCATTTCTCGCAGTCAAAATAGCACCTTCTGAAAACCATTCGAGTGATTTTTGAGAGATATTTGTAATATCCGGAAATATTTTTAGAGTTAGCTCTACAATACTTTTCACAACATGACACAAAGTTGATGGTAAAGTTATTTTGCCATCATCCCAAAGCTGAATCGCTTTTAACTCCAGGAAAATTTGGCACATCATGCCCTCGTTTTCTTCTTTGAAATTCTTTATTGTTCCATGTTAAATTCGATGGAACTTCACAATATAGAAGCGTTCTTGCAAACTCATCACGTGTGCATAGCTCGAAGAAGGCTAGCAAAGTGGTTTTGGGTGTAGTGCTTAATCTGTCAAGTAATTGTTGCGGATTATTGGAGTTAAAATATATCCGTTGACCATTTTCGAAATGAACAGCTAAGTGTGTAATAGCCGGAAAACGTTCATGTATGGGAAATGCAAGGATTCTCCATACCGCTTCTGAGCTACTTATATAACGGCCACTTTCATACATATTAATTTCATTACGTTGGTCTTCAAGAGTAAATGATGCTTGATCACTGCCCTTGTTAACATATTTACAAATGTATTTAATAGACTTTACAGAACTACGTTACTCAACATTTATGTGAGCTTCAAATGTTCTCAAATAGAGATGGGCGTCGGGATCGGGATTTTCGGGAATCCCGCGGGTCCCGAAAAAATTATCGGGATCGGACGGGATTGGAGTGATTTTAAAAAAATCCGGGAAAATCGGGATAAGTGGTCGATCCCGATATTCCTGAGGGACCCGTTAAACCTGTCGAGACCCGAAAATCCGTCGGGACCTAAAGAAAATGTTGTCCATAAATGTTCTGTATTTATCGAAATTACCCACCGATTGAATTTTTTAGTGACACGATATATCGCAAGTGCAATATATGGGAGCATTTAGATGTATTTTCACTATTACGATATTCGGTCACTCATTTCCAATAGTTGGTGCAGCAATTAATTGCCAAGAAAAGTGAAGAAATTCTGGAAGAGAGAACTCGATTGACTGGTAGAAATTTTGAGAGAATATCGTTTTTAAACAAAAATTTAAATCTAAAGATTATATTTTTTAAAAAAATATATACACACTTATTTGAAAAAAAAAATTTTCGGGAAAATGACGGGACCCGTGGGATAGACACAAAATTTTTCGGGACATTCGGGATGGGAAAAGCGAATTTGATTTCGGGACGGGATGGGATGGGAAGCAATTCATTTGAAAGCATACTTTCTTACACGATCAAAGAAATGATCATGCTTGGGATGTCCACAAATTATTAAGCTTTTAAGTGGATCAGGCAAACTTTCATTTTGGGAAAGCTTAACTTTTTTTGCCTTGTAACAGATACCCAGGGGTCATTTTTCCATTTTAAAGCATTACAATGTTTGCATATAAAATTCATACTACCAAGTTGAGTAACTTTATCTGACTTGTAAATTATTTCAAAATCTTAGCTTAAGCCAGACATGGCTTTAACACTCCATGCACGCAAACGCCTTTCTTGACGTGCATTAGGATTATTAGCCTGATGTCTTCTCACTGCAACTCTATGAGCTTCAGAATTATTAACCTGAAATCTTTTTGATGCTTCTATGCGGTTACCCCTATTGATATATTAAAATGAAGTCAAGAAAAACTCACTTCTGCAACTCATTTTAATACACGGGCTCAGCGCTGCTGGTCCCAAATCCAAAGAGGCAGCTTAAAACTTGAACACGCTCGCGCATCGCTCTTCATGTTCGGCGCTAGAAGACAAATTATTTTTAAATCTCGCTCCGATCATGCGCCTTCGTTGTTGGCTATTTCGGTTAACTCTCTTATGTATGCGCGCGCTCTGCAAGTCTAACAAAGAGCGTAGTAACGCTACCTTCTTCGCACGCACTGAATTAACGCAAAACATATCTTAGAGGCTGCAGCTAAGTGAATTGCATATTGCCTTTAGCTTTAATTTAGTGTGTGCAGAGGAGTTAAGGTTATTAAACTTTATGATTGACATGCAAAGCGCGCACATAAAATAGAGAGTGAACGTAAATGAGCAACATCACAGGAACATGATCGCAGCGAGATTTGTAATTACCTGATTATCTTAAGAGCAACACGCGCACTTATGTCAACGCCCTATGCTTGTTCGCAATTGCATATCAATAACATATTAATAATGTTAGTTAGTTTTGTCTAAGTTATATAAGCAGCAAGTAGGCGAATCCACCCCCATAAAATATTCTGGTGTGGGTAATTTTTCTAGACGCACCAAGTTTTGTTTTGTTGTTTTTGTTTTTTTAATCAATCACACCAACAAAAAGTAGCAGTGCGGGCCCAACAACAACAACAACAAACGCTTCTTGCAAGTGTACGAACCTTTTTTTTATGACACTTTGCTTGCGGGACTCAAAGGCGTCATTGCCCATTGTTTTGTTTTTGTATTCTCGCTCGCGATCGAGCTCTCAGCTTGTCCGACAATCTGGCGACAGTAGTGGAATGGGTAATTGTTGTAATTGTAATTTGATTTTTAAAATGGGTAAAAAGTGCTCCAAATCGTATGGGAGGTACTTGAAGGAGTTGTCCAAATAAAAATTCCTTTCTTAGTGCTCACTTTCAACCTGCATAAAATATTGTGTGAAAATTTCAGCCTTGTAGCTCTTTTCGTTTAGGCTGTGGCAATGTCAACAATCACTTAGGACAAACTCTTTTATATATATATATTTAGGGTGTTCAACAGCTCGTTTCATCGTTTCAAGTTTCAAAGTTGAAACGTCTCGCAACAACAACATACATAGAAAATTTCTTGAAACGTTGAAACACCCCAGCCTATGTATACAAAAAGTGTTTCAAGTTTGAACAAAGTAAAGATGGGAAGAGCACGATATTTATTCGATATTTGCTATTGATGTTCAGTACTTTTAGTATATTTGGTGTAGTTTTGTGCAAAATAGTAAAAAACACATGTGATTAATGGCCGCCAAATTTTAAAAGCATGTAATTGAGCAACTAATTCAAACAACGAGCTCTTCTCACCTTCAATATCCTCTATTTCTCTAATAACTTGCTTTGCTAAAGCATCGCATAGCATATCTTTAACACTTTTAAAAAGCATTTTTTATAAATAAAGTATAACCGCGGTAAACAGCAACAGTGACTAAAATTGAAGAATAAGAAATGTAAACAAACAACAGCTGACTGCACAAACTTGAAACGCATTGACACCCAAAATGCCGTTCACGAGTTAATCGTTTCAACTTTGAAACATGAAACGTTGAAACGGAGCTGTTGAACACCCTAATTATAAATATTTAGTGAAGCTGCCAGCTTCAACCTTTTGTGGCTGATGCTTGTGCGGTAGATATTTGATGCTTTATTTACTAAAAATCTTACTGCACCTTTTATTCATGGTGGACAGTTTACGCACCCATGTTTTTCGTTTCCAATCTCAAAAGTACAGGTATGTATCTCTCATATAACGCGGCGTTTTCTAAATAACGCGATCATAAAGAAATCAGTTTCAGTACACCGCGAAATTTCGACTTGTATGAAATATCTTCTGATAAAGTTTTACGCCCAAAGCGCTCATTATTTCAACGAAATATAATGTTCGAAGACAGTGACACAGACTGGCGAAAGCAGATTAATGAATTACATAACGCGGAATTTTTTTGGAACGCAACCACCGCGCTATACGAGATATACCTGTGTTTCATGTTTCAAATTTGAATGGTCTGGATTCAGATACGGATATTCTTGACCGTCACACGTTCGGAATTGATATGCACACCCACAATAAAATGTCTACATAATTAGTTTAAGGCAGTAGACAGTAAAAATATATTTAATGGAAACGAAAGAAGCTTTGCCTAAGTAAGGTAAATGACTAATTCATACTTTACGTTGCTTCAATGCATTTACTTTACATACGATCATTTTAAAAAATAACTATTAAAAACTGAATAACACACAGGAAAATAGGCGATGATATGGCTGTTCAAGCATGAACATACTTACATAATAACAAGATAAGATAACAAACATGCCTTGTGCGCTCTCAAGGTCCAACAGGTAGACGAACTGAGAGAGCAGTAAAAATAGGGACACATGTTTGTTATCTTAAATAGCCATATGCACGCTGTACCTTACAAACACAGCGATAGGATAATAATATTAATAGACCAACGCTGAGTCTTACAAACTCAGCAATAGATAAGTAAGAATTAAGGGATGAAATATGCATGAGTTGGGTATAAGAAGCCTGGCTCATGAAAATAAAGATCAGTATAAAAAGTACAACACCACGAGTACTTTATTCTCAACATTTTGGTCCTTCGAGTACTGTGCTACTTTACTCTGCAAAATAATAAAGCGTTTCTGTGGCATTCAACAACAAAAGTGTTAATAGTGTGTGTGTATAGTGAAAAAATTTTTTTTTGGCTAACCATAACAAGCTGTGAGTCGAGGCACAGCACGATCAACCAGGCGATCAAACAAAAACACCTCCAACGCGTTTAGCCAAAAGAAAAATAAAAACATACAAAATGCTGTCAGCACAAACTCTGCAACTGTTGAAAAAGCAATCGGAGATATTTGAAGAAGTCCGGCGGGCAATAGAAAAAAAGGAAGCAGTATCAGTTGTTGATAATTTGGCAGCCGAATTCACTGCCAATCATGACATGCTGATGAAAATTGGAGTCGTCGATCATCAACATTTTGATGGAAAAATATATGATGTCACAATGGCAAACATCAGGACCTATAAAGAGTCCCTGATGAAGGTCGAAGCTGCCGACCAAGCCAAGATAAGCGACCAACAAAATGACGTGGAAATGCTACCTGGGACGTCCAAAGGAAAGCACATTCAAGAGAAATTTGAAATGTCTTCTCAACGGAGCCCAAGCCCAATGGACGTATTGGTAGATCTTGTGGACAAAAGAGCACAGAAGGTAAGGCAGCACATTAATACAGTGAATGCCTGCCTAGAAATCAGCAACCAGGAAGATATAAATGATCTTAGGAACAAACTTAACTTCCTTTGGAACAAGGTGCAGTCAACACTTACAGAATTAGAGGAACGCTATGAAAAATTTGCATTTGACATCGACGAGATCGATGATCTAGAGTGCAGTGTAGACGTTCTTTTAAAAAAATTAAACAAAAGAATAAGTGACATGCACCGAATTAAAGAAGAAGTTCCAGAGCTACCAAAAGTGGATCTTCCTCACTTCAATGGAAGTCCCAAAGAGTGGCCAACATTCTTCGAGCTGTTCTCCGAGGTAATTCACAACAGGAAAGACATCAGCGATACAAGGAAGCTGAACTATCTAAAATCTTGCCTCAAAGGAGAAGCTAAAATGGTCGTCGGCCATTTATTAATAGGATCAGCAGCTAGCTACAATGCAGCGTGGGAGCTTATATGCAAGCGCTACGAAAATACGCGCAAAATATTTGCTAACTGCGTAAACCAGCTGCTGGACTTGGAACTGCTGAAGAACAATGATGAAGGCAGTATCCGCAAGTTCTTGGACACAGCTACTGAGTGCATCTACATCATTAAAGAAAAAGGTCAAATTTCTAGTGATGCTGATGTTTTATTCGCTCAAATTCTGCTGCGAAGATTTTCCACAGAAGTCCTACAACTTTACGAGCAACATGTAAAGAAGGCTAGGGAAATTCAGTCCTTGTCCGATGTACTAGAGTTTATTGAGCAACTATATAACTCAATAGACTCAGTACAAAAACATGCCATTCAGTCAGAAGCCAAGAAAACGAACAACAAAAGATGCCGTTATTGCCAACTGGATGGTCATGAAATAACGAGATGCCAGAAGTTTAGAACCGAGCCAGTCAAAAAGCGCAAGGAATTTGTGACCAAAAAGCTCGCTATGCTTCAAATGCTTGGGCACACATAGCATCAAAGATTGCAAAAAGGATTGGAAATGCAATCGATGCTCGAAAGCTCACAACAATTTGCTTCATGAGGATGCAAATAATAAAGAGACCGTCAGCAGCAATTGCCTTAAAGAAAGTAAAGGGCAAGACACGTTGCTGGCAACTGCGCTCATCCAGATAAAAAATAAGTCTGGAAACTATGAGCAGCTAAGAGCCCTGATCGATGGAGGCTCGCAAAAAACGCTCATCTCGGAAGAAGCCGCACAACAACTGAAACTTCGACGAACAAAAAGAAATGTTGAAGTTCAAGGAGTTTCACAAAACGTGGAAATATTAAAAAACAGCGTTTGCCTAATGATTAAACCCAGGTTTAAAAGCCAGTTTATTACAAAAACACAGGCGCTTGTGATGCCAAAACTACAAAGAGCTCTACCAAGCAAGAAAATTGACATGAATGTCTGTAAAGATTGGATGGGCTGCGAGCTAGCAGACCCACACTTCAATGAGCCCAGCCGAATTGATGTCATAATCGGCGTTGACTTACTTCCTATAATTATGTTAGGACAAGTAAAGAAAATCAATGAAACTCTGGGTCAAAAACCGAACTTGGATGGATAGTTTCCGGCAACATAGCTAGATCGTCCAGCAATAAAGTGATCAGTGCAACAACGACCATTTGCCTGGACGATCTGGAACGCTTCTGGGAGCTTGAAAGCGACTCCAGCGACTCGGAAGACAACACTGTTTGTGAAAAGGTGTTCCAGGAAAAAACTACGCAGGATGAAAATGGACGGCTGGTAGTCTCAATACCATTCCGTAAAAACTTTGAGTTAGGCAACTCTCGGAAACAGGCAATGGCAAGACTACTTCAAATGGAAATAAAGTTCAAGAAGCACCCGCAAATATTCAATGAATACAAAAAGTTCATGAGGGAATATTTGAAACTGGGTCACATGGAACCGGTGAACACAATCGGCCAAGGCAAATATTATATGCCACACCAAGCAGTGATCAGGCCAAACCAACAAGAATGGAACTTATATAGAGTCGTCATGAGGTCAAATTCTGACTGCCAGTTGGAATATGGAATCGTGGCGACACCTCTCTCTCGGAGCGCTGTTTCTCTGCCAGCGCATTTCGTGCCCGAGTTTCAAGTCACTCGGCTTGCCGACTGTGCTACGCTTTTTTTCTCTTCTTGCACAGCCAGCCAGCCGTTCTGTGTGTATGCGCCCGTAGCTAGCGATTTTGCAGCGCGCAGTCGCTTCTTCGCTTGCTGTTCGCCCTTCTTTTCCTTGTATAAGCATATGAGCGTGTATACGTCACACGATCATATGTTATGTTTATTTCTTATCACTTTTTGCGACGTTGCTATAGTGAAGCTATGCACTATACCCACATACATATATGTTTGCAGTTTTGCTGGAATATATGTAGGCTTTCTACTAATTTTGCTATTTTGTTTGGGCTGGCTAGTGTTAGTGTGTTAGTGATTTTGTATATCTACATAACATATTTTAATGTATGCGTAGCATTTGCCATGGCATTCATTGACCTTTCTCTATTATCAATTAAATTTGGTGTATTTTGCCTACAAAAACCTAAAAAGCAATACTTCCAAGGCAGTCAAATATCATATTTTGTGCTGATCGACCATTTGCATTATCAGGCAAACAGCAAAAGAAACAAGCGTCTAGTAAAATAAGCAGGCAAATATCAGTTTTGCATTGCTGATCTTTCATACTCTATCATGTTTTCAGCTCTATGACCATTTTCAGCAATTTTGCCATCGCAACTACCATACACTTATGCAGCGATGCTCACAAACTGCGAAAGTGTATTTAGTTGTGCATATGTCGATTTCATTTGCCGAAAACTCGGAATATAGGAAAATAAAGAATGAAAGAAAATAAACTAAGAACTAAAATAAAGGGTCAGCCAATGTTTCACATACATTTACATAGTCATATATGTATATACATTTTGCTGCATACACTCATATCATTTTGCTGCTTATCGCCAATGTTCACCAAAAACCTAGACTTAGTGTCTATTCTACATTTTGCTGCTGATCGGCAAGCAAATTTTGTTTGACGCTTTTTTATTTTGCTGTGCGCCTGTTGCTGCAAGTCTTTGGAAGTCTTTATTTTGTCTCTTGGCGAACGCTGGCGTTCTATGGCGATCTATGGCGATCTATGGCGATCGGTAACGATCGGTGGCGATCGATGGCGATCGGCTATGCAGCAACAGCGTCTGCTGAGCAAAGCGAGAAGTCTTTGCTAATATTTTCCTGGCGTTCTCGCATAGGCATAGCATAGGCGAACGCATATTCATATATACTTATATATTTTTATATGTATGTTGATATTGATAAGTTCATGTGTTTTGTTATTTTACAGCTAGGACAACCAAAAGCGAAAAAGAAGCAAAATAAAAACAAATGAAGACGTATAAAGAAATACGCTCATATGAATAAGCTTACATTGACGCTTGTTCATTTTGCTGTTCGCCTGTTACTCAAATGCTCGACCAGCAGCAAAAATGATATTTTACTTGCTTGGAAGGTCTTGGTTTTAAGTTTTTGTAGGCAAAATACAAATTCTGCACCAAATTGAATTGATAATATAGTAGAGAAAGGTCAATGAATTGCCTAAAAAATGCTACGCATACAATTAAATATGTCATGTAGAAATACAAAATCACTAACACACTAACACTAGCCAGCCCAAACAAAATGTGTAGAAAGCCTACATATATTCCAGCAAAACTGCAAACATATATGTATGTGGGTATAGTTCATAGCTTCACTATGGCAACGTCGCAAAAAGCGATAAGGAATAGGCAAACCATATGATCATATGACGCTCATATGCATACACAGGCAATATAACAAGCAGCTGTGCGCTGCAAAATCGCTGGCTATGGGCGTATACACAGAGAATGGCTGGCTGGCTGTGCTATGAGAGAAAATAAGCGTAGCACAGTCGACCAGCCGAATGGCTTGATATTCGGGCACGAAATGCGCTGGCAGAGAAAAAAGCAGCGAAAGAGAGAGGTGTCGCCACGATTCCATATTCCAACTGGCAGTCAGAATTTGGCCTCATGACGACTCTATTTAAGTTCCATTCTCTTTGGGCCAAACAGTCTTACTACTAAACTAAGAGTAGTGTTTGACGCATCGGCAAAAACGTCCAACGGATTAAGTTTAAATGACGTGATGTTAGTTGGTCCCAAAATACAAAAGGACTTATTTGATATACTAATCAAATGGCGACTATGGAAGTTCGTAATGACAGCTGACATTGAAAAGATGTACCGTCAAATTAAAGTCGCCAAAGACGATCAGGAATATCAATATATCCTCTGGAGAGACGACCCAAAGTTGCCAATTAAGGAGTTCAAGCTAACTACGGTAACGTACGGGACTTCAGCTGCGCCATTTTTAGCAGTCCGCTGTCTACAAAAACTAGCAAATCAGCATTGCCAAGGCAACACCAAACTGATGACGGCAATAAAGGAAGACTTTTACATGGATGATCTAATCACTGGTGGCGACTCAATTGACGACTGCATCAAAACACAAACTGATATTAGAAGCGTCATGGAAAAGGCTGGCATGCATTTGAGAAAATGGGTATCAAATGATGACAGAATCATCGCTGGAATTCAAGGAGGAGACTCAACCGAAAAAATTATAATAAACAATGACGAGTCGGTAAAAACTCTCGGTCTGCAATGGGATCCCAAAAAGGATGTATTTACATTTTTCGTCGACTGTCCAAAATTAGTGCGCATAACAAAGCGTCTAATTTTATCTCAATTGGCACGAATCTTCGATCCACTGGGATGGCTTACACCAGCTACACTGCAGGGAAAATGCTTTATTCAGGAGCTATGGAAACTACCGCTTACTTGGGACGCCGAGCTGGAGCCCAGTCTTGCCAATTATTGGCAAGAATATGCGAGCGCATTGCCAGACTTAGAAAAAATTATAATACCGCGCTGGTCTGGAAAATCGAGCACTGATGCTACGGAGCTCCATGGATTTTGCGATGCATCAGAAAAAGCGTATGCAGCAGTGGTGTATACCAAAATTGGAAATAAAATCACTTTGCTAACAGCGAAAAGCAAAGTAAATCCAATAAAAAACAAAAAAACAATCCCTAAGCTAGAGCTATGTGCAGCTCACTTATTAGCCAAACTATTAGCTAAAGTCCAAGCAATAGTAGGAAACCACACCAAAACGCAAGCATGGAGTGATTCACAGTTTACGCTAGCTTGGATAAAGAACAAGCGCAGCAAAGATAAATTCGTCAAAACAAGAGTAGATGAAATAAACAAAAAATTGCCTCATGTCGAATGGAGTTACGTTAAATCAGCAGACAACCCAGCAGATGTCGCCTCAAGAGGAATTTCACCAAACCAATTAAAAGCATGCAACATATGGTGGAAAGGACCCGAGTGGCTAACAAGACCGTCAAATCAGTGGCCACAATTTGAAGAACCTGAGTTATTTATAGTAGCAACTCTAACAAAAAAGAAAACTGCCTCATCCCACTATTGACAAAATTTTCGTCGCTTAACAAGCTAAAAAGCGTACTGGCCTATGTATTACGCTTTATAGCAAAACTACGAGGGAAGCAACAGCAGTCGACCTACCTCACCGTTGACGAATTAAAGAAAGCCAAAACAGCCGTTGTAAAATTACAACAACAGCTTGATTTTGGGCAAGAAATTAATTTGCTGACAGCTGGAAAATCTCTAGAAGCAAAGAGTAAATTGCAGCCGCTCAACCCCTTTCTGGATGGAGATGGAGTATTACGTGTGGGAGGCCGTCTTCAAAATGCAATGGTGCCATATGACGTGAAGCACCCAATTATAGTTGGAAAATCAAACTTAGCTTCTCTAATCATACACAATGCTCATAAGGAAACTTTACATGGTGGAATGAAGCTGATGAGGAACATAATTCAGCGAGAATTCTGGATCTTTGGTCTTCGGAACTCTTTAAAAAAATATGTACGCCAATGTATTACCTGCGTTAGGTATAGACAGGAAATGGCCAGTCAACTGATGGGCAATTTGCCTGTGTATCGAGTAACAGGTGATTACCCGTTCCAGATTACTGGCATCGACTACGCTGGACCTTTCCAAATTCGCTGTTCAAAAGGAAGAGGTCAAAAATCATATAAAGGGTACATATGCCTATTTGTATGCATGGCCACGAAAGCAATACACCTGGAAGCCGTCAGCGACTTATCATCAGATAAGTTTTTAGAGGCTCTACGCCGATTTTTTGCCAGACGCGGCAAAAGCGAACATCTGTATTCAGACAACGGCACAAACTTTGTGGGTGCAGCTAGAATACTTGACAAAGATCTGGTCACCGCTATAAAAGGCAATAGCAATCTGGCACCGGTGCTTGAAAAAGAAGGCATCAAGTGGCACTTTATCCCGCCGGCAAGCCCCCACATGGGAGGAATATGGGAAGCTGGAGTAAAGTCGGTAAAACACCATCTCAAGCGGGTCATCGGCAATAACAGCTTCACATTTGAGGAGTTTACAACACTGCTCTGCCAAATTGAAGCAGTGTTAAACTCACGCCCGTTAGTCACCTTGGATAGTGACACAGATGGGGATGACATTTTGACTCCAGGTCACTTTATTGTGGGAAGACCACTCATTGGAGCTCCAGAACATGTTGATGACAATCGGAAAACTGGGTCTTTAGACAGATGGAGACACATGCAGCGCATTAGAGGAGAATTCTGGAGGAAATGGAAGGAAGAATACTTGGCGTCACTGCAACAGCGAACAAAATGGCGACAAGGAAAGTCAAACCCCAAGGAAGGCCAACTTGTTTTATTAAAACAAGAAAACACGCACCCGGGTAGATGGCCCATGGGAAAAATAACTAAAACTACTAAAGGACAAGATGATAAAGTTCGAGTAGTAACAGTAAAAACAAACACGGGTGAAGTAAAAAGATCAATAAATAAGATCTGTTTACTACCAACTCAGGACAAAGATGAGCAAGTCGACAACTCCAAAAAGCGGATCAAAACAAGAGCAGCTAAAATAACTCCAGTTAAAGCAACGATTTTAAGCCTGCTAATGATCCTACAGATAGCAAGTGCTTCTACGATACCTGCCGCAAATACAAGCAAGTTGAGAATCCAGAACATGGATCAGCAAACAGCAATGCTGATGGACAATCTTGGAAAAGAGGAAGTCGTCTCGTCAAGCTAGCAATTGTTGTTTTACTACAACATGCAAGCATATTTCGAAGTCCTGAGACAAGCTGATGAGGTCATGAGGAAAACGGACGCCATTTGCGAGAAATTGGGTGAATTTAAAGAATACTGTACAACCGTGAGCCGCACCGTCAAGTTGAAAATAAACAATATACAGGAGAAAAATAAAATCATCACTCAAGCTTCGGAAAGGAAAAAAAGGTTTATAATGTTTTTCGACATTGGCACAGCTAACAGAATGAAAGAAAACATGCAAACCATAATCCAGAACCAGAAACGCCTTAATGAATATGTCAGCAACCAGACTTCGATTATCAACGCAACTTCAAACTTGGTACGCTCAACTACAGAAGATATAAATAAAAGCTTTGAAGAAGTATCAAAGGAAATGAACAAGATGGCAAACACGATAAAAGAGAACTTTTTCGTCTACAAGGAATCCATAAAATTCTTCATGTTAATTACTCAAGTACGTAACTGGATTGATGAAACCGAAGATCTTCAATCAGCGGTCATTGCGCTTGTAACGGATGTTAACCAAGGAAGAGTTCATCCCTCGCTTGTTGAACCAAATAAAATGTTAGCCGAGCTCAATGAAATTCAAAAAAGGTTGCAAAGAAATCAACTTCTTCCCGGCGGCAATTCCCCACATCGATTACAATTAGTATACAAACTAATGAAGGCACAAACCATATTTAAGGACAACATGCTAATCATCGATGCAAGGATGCCCATATACATAAATCAACATGCCAGCCTCTTCAAAACAATTCCAATACCGCTGGAACTCAATGGAAGAAGGGTAATTCCTAAAATTAAAACGGATTTTATTATCTTCAATAACGAGATAAATGCATACCACTCAATGAACGAAGCTGAAGTAAATCGTTGTCGCCATGAAGACGAGAACACTTGGCTATACGAGGGAAGTTGGGCCTGGAAAGATGCCGACGATCAGAGCTGTGAAATATCACCCATCAAGCCAAGCAACAAGCAGCCATGCAACATGGTCGAGTACGAGGAGGATACCTTCTTAGAAAAGCTGAATGGAAAAAATCGGTGGTTGTTTAAAATATTCGAAAAGACGTCAGCTCACATAATATGCGGAAACTACCAGGAGATGACCCTATTGCCTAACCAAGGCATAATAGAGCTATACGCTGGATGTACAGCCAGGATAGGTAAAATCACCATCATAACACCGCAGGAAGTCACATCAACAGATACAGCAAGGTACTCTCCACTCTTCCTAAAAGTACTCAACCACAACAGCACATGGGTGCCGACACCACTCCACCACATTGTAGTAAATAACTCAGTGGAACTACAGCGACTACAGCAAAACATAAAGGATCTACACAGGCAAAAAGTGCACATTGAGGATCTGGCATTTCACACCATGAATGGTCATATTTCCTTAGCATTAACAATAATAATAATAGTTGTAATTTTCATTTATGTAAAGAAAAAGCAAAACCAGAGGCAACAGTTGCTAGCTGTTACATTTGCTGGCCCCCCGCAGAATGTTCAAGCATGAACATACTTACATAATAACAAGATAAGATAACAAACATGCCTTGTGCGCTCTCAAGGTCCAACAGGTAGACGAACTGAAAAGCAGTAAAAATAGGGACACATGTTTGTTATCTTAAATAGCCATATGCACGCTGTACCTTACAAACACAGCGATAGGATAATAATATTAATAGACCAACGCTGAGTCTTACAAACTCAGCAATAGATAAGTAAGAATTAAGGGATGAAATATGCATGAGTTGGGTATAAGAAGCCTGGCTCATGAAAATAAAGATCAGTATAAAAAGTACAACACTACGAGTACTTAATTCTCAACATGGCAAAAAAGCCAACATATGGCTGTTTTTTGTCAAAGGAAAGGCGAATGAGTGTTAGCAAATGTAAAGTTCTTATTTCTATCAACAGCTTATCGAAAATTGAAAGTTTGGGCATTAAATTCTATAAAATATTTGATGAACGTAAATTTTACAGGTATTAACGTTCTGAATCCAACTATAAACCGTTATGCTAGTAGAATTTCCCCTCTAGTGCTTCCGGAAGATACCTATCATCCAACCTTAGAGCTATCCATCGAAATTCTTAACCCTAGTTTAGTATCTCATAATACTTTAAAAACACGTTGCTTTCGTTAAACTAACTTTACTAAATTAAATTATCTTCTTCAACATACTAATTGGTCTCGCCATTATTCTTGTAGTGAAATAGATACTGCCATTTCCATATTTTATAGGAACTTGAATTCGCTTTTGGATATTTGTGTTCCCCTCACTTGTTCTTCAAGTGATAATAAACCACCTTGGTTTACGAGGAAACTATCGAAATTGAAAAACGTGAAGACAAGATCATATAAATAATTTAAAAAATCGGGAACGACTTTAGATTTATCTTCTTATTTAGTAGCTAAATCTAGTTTTCTTTCTGTTAACACATCTTGTTATAATAATTATCTTAATCGTTGTAGACTAAACTTTTCACGTGACCCTAAACAGTTTTATAAATTTGTTAACTCTAAACGTAAGTCTTCTTGCTTGCCATCCTCAGTATACCTCGGCAGTAGCCGATCTATTTGCTGAGTACTTTCAATCAGTATATTCAACGAATTCTTATAGTACTAGTAATTCCTATCCTTTTCAAATTCAAACGTCAAATTGCTTATATGTCCCAGTAGTTACTGAGTCTACGCTCCTGAGTGAATTTAACTCTATCAAACCTGGCTACTTGCCTGGTGTCTGTTGACTCAACTGTGTTTCCTGATATATGGAAGGAATCTTTTATCATTCCACTCCATAAAAATGCTTCTAAGTCTAACGTTAAAAATTATAGGGGTATATCCAAGTTGTCTGCCATTCCTAAAGTCTTTGAAAAAATTATATGTTTTCAACTGCAACACATATGTAGTTCAATTATATCGCCTTATCAACATGGTTTTGTTAGGCGTAGATCTACTACCACTAACCTTCTTGAATTCACTTCGCTTGTTATTAAAGGGTTTCAGGAAAAAATTTAAACTGACGTTGTTTATACCGATTTTAGTAATGCATTTGATTCTGTAAGTCGTTCTCTGTTTCTTCAAAAATTGAACATTTCAGGCAAAACTTTTTTTCTGGCTTTCGGAGTACTTGTGTGGTCGAACACAAAAAGTAGTTTTTAAGTCGTCTGTATCTAAACCTATTTTTGTTACCTCTGGTGTTCCCCAGGGTAGTCACCTTGGACCTTTGCTATTTAATTTGTTTATTAACGATCTTCCAGCTGTTATTACTAACTCTTTTGTATATATGTTTGCTGATGATGTGAAGCTATGTTTCACCTATAATGATGCTTCTCTTTGTAACTTGCTACAGTCGGATTTGGGTGCATTGTCGGCCTGGTGTCGTTTAAACTTACTCAATTTAAACTGTTCTAAATGTAAAGTCATGTCTTTTTGTAGAAGTACCCTTCATACTGCTCACTACTTGCTTGATGATTCACCACTTGACCGCATATATGAAATTAAAGATTTAGGTATTATTCTTGATCCTAAATTAAAGTTTGACGCTCATATTTCGTCTATGGTCAATAAGGCCATTAATGTCTTTGGCTTCATCAAGCGGTGGTCGAAAGAGTTTAACGATCCATACACCACTAAAACGCTTTATACATCCCTAGTACGTCCCATCCTGGAGTATGGATCTTGTGTGTGGTCCCCACAATACTCGATTCACCAGGATAGAATTGAATCTGTGCAGAAGAAATTTCTTCTATTTGCCCTTAGAAGTTTTCACTGGGATCCTGCAGTATGTGAGGAATAGGAATTTTACGAAGTATACCTAATATCTTAGATGCCGCTGTTGCTTGTGTGGGTGTAAAACTTGGATATAGGTAGATAGAATGTCAGACGCCACTGTTGATCAAGCTCAAGCTCAAGCTATAAGCTTAAATTGATCAGCTGTTATGCCACTCTTTTTGACAGTTGTCAAGTTATCTTCTTTTGCTTGAATGCAAGGTTCTCAAGCTTAGCACTCGCTCTCTTAAAAAGAATAAAGCGCTGAGGATAGACGTGTCGCTGCCAAATCCAGCCCCTGATAAATTTACATTCACGTGTCCAAACTAAGAATTAATCTTAAAATTGCGGACTAATAAACGGCCATCGGTCGAGAATCGCCGCGAAGCGACTTCAGGCCAACCATCAGGCTGTCGGCTTGGATATCATCGAGCACCTCGGAACACATATTTGTGGAATTCCGAAATTCTTCTTGTTGAGACGGCACACATCGCCTCCAACGCTCCTATGTTGTAAGCCGCCACTGATTGGTGCGTCTCGTAAGGGAAGATATACTGGCGGTCTGGTATCAGTCTGCGTCTGCAACCTTTCGGATGGGTCGCGTTGCCTCAGCATTTCGCACTTAACATAGTGCAGTAACGGCTAGTGGTTGCCATACCCGCCGTGGACTGGATGACCTGATTGCCAACATCGGAACGCGTGCATCCACGTCCGTAAAATTTTATAAGCTTTACGAGTTCGTTGGCCCAGCCCCCTCAGACGTAGACTTGGTTCCAGTCGGTTCATGGATTTGTAATATACACCCCGCGACATATCCCTAAGAATCACGCAAGCTAAAGTAAAGTAAAAGAAAGAAAAATTTTTTTTTTGATATACTTGTACTACCCCCGAGTCAACACGTACTTATTATTTGATTACCTATAATATAGATAATGTGGCGAAGACAACGAGGAACAATAACTTTAACCATTTACTATTCCTAAAAAAGCTGGAAGCGCATCGATCGTCGTCAACAGGCCTGCTGACTACGCGGGAAACATTGATAGTATTGTGAGTACGGCCTATCCGAAACTTAAAGTGAAAACTGATGGCTAAACGGGCGAGGTAAACGTGTTGTAGTGCTATTTTTATTCGTTGTTCTTCGACCTTCACTAAAGTTGTTAAAGATAAGTTAACCGTTGCCTAGGTGTTGACGAGGAGCAACTTAAGCGCGCATACTCTCTGTGCTTCATGAGCGGCTAGACGGCATGAGTGCAGAAATGCAGAAAATGAGTGAGCGTGTTGAAAAACTGGAGAGGGATGCGGCTGCGTTGGACTCGCTAAAGGCACAGGTGGGCTTGCTTGAGTCAAAAATGTTGACATTTGCAACAGCAGAAGTGGCGAATGACCTCCGCATGCATGGGGTCCCGTTCTGTGAGGGGGAGTCACTCAAAACTGTTTTCAACACTTTATGTTTTTCTTTGGGATTGACACCGGCACCGAGACTTAAAGACATTTTTAGGGTCAAACAGGCAAAAAATTTAAACACAGTTGTCGACCCTGCAATAATTATTAAATTTGAAAACGCACGTGATAAGATTGCTCTCATGCGGGCAGCGGGAGAGTATCGGCGGACGGCAAAACAACTACTAAACTTGCAGTTGTTGGGATTTGACTCGTCCACGCCTTTCTACATCAACGAACAGTTGACAAGAGAGAACCACGCTGTGTTTAAAGAGGCTATGCGGATGAAGCGACAGAAAGTTTTATCTGCCGTTTTCTGCCGACGCTCATGCGTTTATGTAAAGAGAAGTGAGAGGGCAGAGCCAGTCTGTGTGGAGAGCTTTCAAAAGCTATTACAATTTCAAGCCGAAAGCTCTACAATTTCGGCTAATGCTTCGCCTGAATGAGCGTCAATTTGATTCTGTTTATATGTTTTGCCTTTGTCACAATTTTCGTATATATTCTTATTTTTACTTGTATTTTAATTTAAATTACCCGCCTATTATTATTGTTGTTATTATTGTTGAAACATATTTAGTGTTAAGTATTGTAAAATATTCTGATGTGCCTCAGTTAGGTTCTAAATTCAAACTTTTAAGATGTCTATAACACAGATTAATTCCAGAGCGAGCAGCCATGCCATGGTTAGAGTTTTATGTAAGCAGACTAGCGGTTTAAAAATTTGCCACTTAAATGCTCAAAGCCTTGTTAAGAAGATGGATGAATTTCGTTATATCTTTGTAAATTCTAATGTTGATATTGTCTGTGTCTCTGAAACGTGGTTTGTCCCAGAATTAAGTGACTTGTCTTTTATTTGTGATGGCTTCAATGTTTTTCGTTCTGATCGTGTAAGTCATGCAGGTGGTGTAGCAGTGTACGTAACAAAAAGAATTAGATGTAAGGTTGTATTAACTCATCCCCTTGACAGCCAAATTGAATATTTATTTCTTGATCTTTATGGTGTTAATAAAGATATAAAGTTGCTTCTCGGGTGTGTGTATAGGGCAAATAAGAACTTAGATTATTCAGGCATGATTAATTCAATTGAAAACGTATCGGTAAATTATACTGATGTAATTATACTTGGTGACCTAAATAGTAATATGATCCAAGAAGAAAATTTATTATTAGACTTCAACGCACTGGGTCTTAACCTTGTTAACGCATCAACACCAACACATTTTTCACGAACTATTAATACACTACTTGATGTCATTTTTGTAAATGATATGGATAAAGTTATGTTGTATGACCAATTATCAGTACCTGAATTCTCTAAACATGATCTAATTTTTCTGTCCTATAACACACAACCTGACTATAGTAACCAGACTATTCAATATAGAGATTTTAAGAATGTAGATAGTAGTATGTTATACAGTGACTGTAGCTCGTGTGATTGGGACCGTATATACTCTCTTCCCTCGGTTGACACCCAGCTAGGCCTGCTACAAAGAAATATAGACTATCTGTACAATAAGCATGTACCGATTAGAACCATAGTTGTTAAGCCGAAGCTAAATCCATGGTTTAGTAGTAATATTACAAGTGCAATAAAATACAGGGACATGCTTTATGAGAAATGGAAACGATACAAGACTGCTCATTTGCTTCAACTATTTAAGACTGCTAGGCGTAAGGTTAATGACTTGATTAATAGTGCTAAGCGTAGGTTTTATGGTAATAAGTTCAATAGAATAAATTCGTCGCAAAAACTATGGAAAGAGCTGAAGAGCGTAGGAATAGGAAAGGGTAAATCTGTGATAAACGACGACTTGGACGTAAATGTTCTTAATCGTAGTTTTGTCAACATTAGTGTCCGTCCAGCTACATGTAATCCGTATGTTAATTCTGTGTCGTTAAATAATTGTTCTAGCTGTTTTAATTTTGTGGGTGTGAGTCAATGTGATGTACTTAATGCAATCCTTAGAATCAAGTCAAATGCAAGTGGAAGAGATGGAATAAGTCCAAAGTTTGTAAAAATGTTACTACCATTTATTCTAGGGCACATTACACACATTTTAAATAATGCTATAACCACATCCACATTCCCAGAGATGTGGAAAATTGCGAAAATCACACCCATCCCCAAAAATAAAAATGAATATAGACCTATAGCTATACTACCATTTTTATCCAAAGCCTTTGAAAAATTGTTGGCAACACAAATCTTAACATTCATGGACACAAACAACTTTCTTAGTAACAAACAATCCGGATTTATGAAAAAGAAAAGCTGTACAACCGCGGTTTTAAAAATTGTTGAGGACATAAGAAGCCGTATGGACAATAGCGAAGTTACTTTTCTAACGCTTCTTGACTTTAGTAAAGCTTTTGACACGGTAAGCCACGAAATTTTGACAACAAAGTTAAGCAAACTTTATAACTTTTCCAATACGGCAGTTAAGCTTATGTCTTCATATTTGTACAATAGAAAACAGGCCGTCGTTGTACAACACTCCACCTCCGACCTCATAGCAACAACCCGTGGTGTTCCACAGGGATCAATTCTTGGTCCTCTTCTCTTTGTAATTTATGTTAATGATCTTCCAAATGTTTTGTCTATGTGTGAAACTCATATGTACGCTGATGATGTCCAATTATATGTGAGTCGTCCTCTGTAAGTCAGATTGACCAGTGTGTCATGTTTTGTAATAATGATCTGTTACGTGTATGTCGATGGGCAAGTAACAATGGTCTTTGTTTGAACCCTTCTAAGTGTAAATGTATTGTTATTTATAAGAAAAAACTAAATGTTGGCAATTTAAGTAAACTGTATATTGATAATGTAGAAATAAAATATGTGGATAAGGCTGATAATCTAGGAATAACAGTTAATAATACACTGACATGGAAAGACCAAGTCAATAAGGCTGTGGGGAAGACTTATGGCGTTCTTCGGCAACTTGCGCTAACACAACCCTGGCTGCCGGTTAAAACAAGAATAACCATCGCCAAAACCCTTGTTACCCCCATACTATTTTATGGTATAGAAATATTTGCAAATTGTGATACTGCTAGTCAGCATAAACTTAAAGTAGCATTTAATAGTATAGCACGTTACGCGTTTGGACTTAATAGGTATGTTCATGTTACATGCTTTGCAAATCGTATTTTTGACTTAGACTTAAGAAACTGGACGAAGTACAAGACTTTAATTCTGCTTCAGCAAATAATATACACAAGAACGCCTGATTATTTATATGACAAATTACGCTTTGCGGTATCATTAAGGACATGTAATGTTGTATGTCCAAGAACTAAGCTTGCGTCCTCCGACAGGCAATTCTTTGTATGGGCTGCCCGACTTTGGAATCAGTTGCCATTTGAAATTAAGACCGTAAGAAGCACATCAGATTTTCGATCTAAGCTAAAATCATACTTACACCAACATATTTGATGATACATAATAATAATAACAACATTAATTAAGGTTTATAATAGTAATATGTTGATGAAGATATGTTAATTTAAGTTTATCATTTTTTGTTATCAATGATCGGAGACGATCACATGAATGTATTTTGGTTTACTCGATATATTAAATGAATTGAAGTAATAGTATCGATAATGTTAAATTTAAGCACTATAATCGATAGTCCAAGAGACCTCTTCCTCTTCTAATTTTGATCTCGCGGCAACAAGACTGAAGCGAATGCCATTGAATTTGTAATAATTTTAATCTTTAAAAATATAAGCCATCGTTTGAAATTAAAGAATAAACATATGAAAATAACTGAGATGCTGACTTATTAAAATATAAATATCGTGTATCTGGAAGTTTGGATACGGGAAAAATGAGAAACCGGTCGTTCGAGCCGGATAGTAATATATTTGTGTCTCAGGTAACAGAAACAACATGGTCGTTCGAGCCGGATAGTAATATATTTGTGTCTCAGGTAACAGAAACAACATGGTCCTTCGAGCTATTTGACTGGCATGTGGAAAAAGGTCCACTTAAATTTACATTTCGGAAAAGTGACGCGCAAAACAACGATATTGCATCAGACAAAGTGCTGTGAGTGTGTATACGAAATTGACTTGGTATACATGCATGCACACGCAGACAACGACGTTTGATCAGCAAAAAACTGTAAATGTGTGTATACGAAACTGACTGGGTATACATGCATGCACAACGACGATCGTAGACAGCGATCATGGCGCCACGCAAAAAATCAAAAAAACTACAGGCGACACCTGGGAACGAAAAAACATTGGTGGATGGATTTGACTCGCCATGCGACAACACGGTGATTCAGGCATCAACACCAATGATGCAAACCAGGAAGATGGTGAAAGCAAAGCAACTAGAGCAGCAACATACCGAGCCGTGTAACTACAGTGCAAAAGACGACGACGCACAATCGCGGACATCACAGCGTTCGAGTAAAAGAGTGCAACAGCTTCAACACGAAATACAATTTTTAAAGGAGCAACAACAACTCCAAGAACAACGTACAGCACTGGAATTCAAGGAGCAACAGTTAAATCTGCGACAGCAACTGGCACGAGCACAACTGGAAGATGAATCTATTCCGGATGACGACTATGGACAACATAAGCACGAGCAAAAGGTGGATTACACACGTGAGTGGGTAAGCGGACAGCCGCCAATGTTAGAAGTAACTAATAATAACAATCAGAATTATATTGAAACATTAATGACACGACAAACTATAACACAAGAGCTACCAGTATTCGCAGGCGATCCAATGGATTGGCCAATTTTTTATGCGGAGTTCACAAACAGTACAAACATTTGTAAATTTACTAATTACGAAAATATCAACCGTTTAAGAAAATCACTTACAGGTCGAGCTAAAGAATCAGTTCAAGCTCTGTTACTATTACCGCAAAATGTGGATATAATAATTAATATATTAAAAGATCGATTTGGTGATCCAGCTCACATTATACGCCACATACTAGAACAAGTAAGAAACTTTCCACCCATAAAAGACGAGAAAATGGATAGGTTAATTAAAATAAATGATCTTATTACAAATTTAATTCATACTTTATCATCACTAGAGGAAAATGATCATTTAAGAAATCCCACTTTAGTAACCGAACTGATTGAAAAACTGCCTTTGTCACAAAGAATTGCATTTATACAGTATTATCAAGAATCCAATAGTCATGACCCAAAAATATTTCTTTTAAATAAATGGATTGGAAAAAAGGCTAAAGCCGCTCAGTATTTAGGATTTGGGCAAAACAAACCTAAAGAATCGACATTGACAATTTCTAATATATCGCCTCAGCAAAAGACGATTAAATTTTGTAATTTCTGTAAAGTAAATGACCATTATGTAAATTATTGTGAGAAATTCAAAAAATTAGATATTGACAAAAGGTGGGAACATATTACAAAAAATCGCCTATGTATTGCATGTTTAGGTAAGAACCATTCAATGAGAGATTGTAAAAGAAAAAAATATGTAACGTTAACAATTGTACGTATTCACATAATGCACTATTGCATAAACAAAAAAGACAAGTTCAGACAGAGCAAAGTCCAATAACACACGAAATGTCGAATCAGCAGAATGAAATTGAGAAAAATTGTAACATTAATTACAACCAAAGTAATGTTTTGTTAAAAAATAGTCCCAGTCACTCTAGTGGGACCAAAGACGACAGTAAATACGTATGCTCTTTTGGATGAGGCCTCAACAGTTACATTAATAGATCACCAGTTAGCCAATGAATTGGAGTTGGATGGGCCAACGATTCCTTTTAGAATGCAATGGACAAACAATGAAATTTATGAACAGGATGATTCTAGGGTAGTGAGTCTACGCATTAAAGGTAAACAGAATAACTCTAAAACCTATTTAATGCGTAGAGTTAAAACAGTGTCTACTCTTAACTTACCCTCACAGACAGTAGCGATAAATCATATAGCCGAACAATGGAAGTTTTTGAAAGACTTTGATTCTTGTTCTTATCAAAATGCACAACCCAAAATACTAATAGGTCAAGACAATTGGTCTTTAATAGTAACGCGTAAGCTAAAGCATGAGTCCTATAATGGGCCAGTTAGTAGCAAAACATTATTGGGGTGGGTTGTACATGGAAACATAAATTTAGACAGACGATTCAATCAGACACATCATATGTTTCATGTAAATGTTCCAAATAACGACAAAGAAAATGACAAGGATGACTTAAACGTTATACATTATCTGGTAAAATCCTTTTGGGCTGTTGAAAGCGAACTAACTTCCTTACGAGATAAGCCAATATCATTAGACGACAAAATATGTATGCAAATAATTGAGACAACACTTAAAAGAACAGAAGGTAGATTTGAATCCGGATTATTTTGGAAGGAAGAGAGTGTAAAGTTACCAGAAAGTTACAACAATGCTTTCAGTAGACTCTTACTACTGGAAAGGAAAATTGACAAAAATCTGACATACGGAAGAAAATATCAAGAAATGATTGAATCATATATATCAAAGGGATATATAAAAAAAATTAAGTGAGGATCAAGCGGGCGTATCAACACCATTAACATATTATTTACCTCATTTCGGTGTAGTCAACAGCAACAAGCCAGAAAAGTTAAGAATTGTGTTTGATGCAGCAGCTAAATCTCACGACAGGTGTCTGAATGACTATCTCTTAACGGGAATGGATCTTTATAATGAGTTGTCAACAGTATTAATGAATTTTCGAACTAATAAAATAGCATTTGTTGGAGACATAAAAGAAATGTTTTTGCAGATAAAAGTAATAGAAAAGGATAGACATGCACAACGAATATTATGGCGAGGATATGATCGCCAGAGGATTCCCGATGTATATGAGATACAAGTAGTCTTCTTCGGTGCGAAGTGCAGCCCAAGCATCGCACAGCAGGTTAGAAATCGAAATGCACTTGATTTTAAAGATCAATTTCCAAAGGCTTGTAAGGAAATTATTTCAAATCATTATATGGATGATTATCTCGGTGGAGCTGAAGATATTTATAGTGCAATTAACTTGATAAAAGATGTTTCATATGTACATAGTCAGGCAGGATTTCAAATGTGCAACTGGATTTCCAATTCAAAAGAGGTAGTCGAACAGGTAGTCGACCAAATATGTGACAAAAAAACTGATAGAAAAATTAGAAATTTATCGGAAGAGCGAGTTTTGGGTTTAATGTGGGACTTTGAAAAGGATTTTTTTGCCTTTAATTTGAAATTTATCAATAGCCACACTAGCATCTTATCTCTGGGAAAAAAGCCAACCAAACGTGAAGTACTAAAAATCACGATGTCAGTTTTCGATCCGTTGGGTTTTCTCTCCAATTTATTGATAGCAAACAAGATTTTGTTACAAATGATTTGGGACAGTGGCATAAATTGGGATAACGAGATAACGGATGAACAACATGATATGTGGAAAAAATCTTGTAACAATTTGCAAAAAACTTAATGATTTTAAAATTCCACGACAAATGACTGACATGTCGATTGGCAACTGTAATATACAGCTTCATATGTTTTCTGACGCATCCAGGTTAGCCTACGCTTCTTGTGCTTACCTGAGATTTGACAATGGGAACGTGGTAAATTGTGCTTTAGTATTAGCAAAATCGAGAGTTGCACCTCTCAAGCCAATGTCGATACCGAGACTCGAATTGCAGGGCGCTTTACTTTCTGCACGTCTGAGTAAAGCAATAAAAGAAACGCTTAAAGTAAATATTGACAAGACGTATTTCTGGACTGACGCTGAAACTGTGCTGTACTGGCTTAAATCTAGTAGCAAACGTTTTAAAGTCTTTGTGGCACAGCGATTGGGTGAGATTCAGGAGTTGACAAATGTCTCTGATTGGCGATATGTACCAACGAATTTAAATCCTGCAGACGACGCAACCAAAATTAAAGACATTGACTTTTCAACGAAAAGTATTTGGTTAACAGGTCCACTATTTCTTAGTAAAGATAGTGCTGAATGGCCCAAACGCAAATTGTGTGAGCAAACAGATAATGAAAGTGTGACATTAGAATACGTAAACGCTACCACAGACGTTGAAAATGGGATAGTATTACCTGATCCCAAAAGATTTTCTAACTGGATGAGATTTCTTAGAACAACTGCTTGGGTTCTCAAGTATTTCGAGCGACTCAAGAAACCAAAAGACATTGAACAAAACCCAGAATTGTTACCCCACCATCTTGATAGCGCCGAAAAACTAATTTTCAAGGCAATTCAAAGAAATTGTTATAGCCGAGAAATCAGGTGTTTGACGAGACACATTCCCATCGACAAAAAGAGTAATTTACAATCACTTCCTATATTTATAGCAGAAGATGGATTGTTGCGTTTAAAGGGACGACTGGACAATATTGACGATGACCAATTTGATTTCGATTCAAAGAATCCAATTATTCTACCTAAAGGACATTTAATAACAGGCTTGATTGTTCATTATTTTCATGAAAAAAATCATCACTTGGGCACTGAAACAGTAATAGCTAATCTCAGGAAAAAGTTTTGGATAATTAACTGTCGCAACACCGTTAAGAAATGTATTCATAACTGTCAATTTTGTAGAAACATAAAAGCCAAACCTAAAGTACCAATTATCGGCCAGTTACCGATATGTCGACTGGAACCAACTAACAGACCTTTCTTAAAGGTAGGGATTGATTATTTTGGACCCATAGAGGTTTTAGTCAATCGGAGTCATGTTAAGAAATACGGAGTTATTTTTACTTGCATGTCAAGTCGAGCCGTACATCTGGAAATAGCTGAAGATTTATCAGCCAATGCCTTTATTCATGTGCTGCGACAGTTTTCTGGTCGCAGAGGGTTTCCCGAAGAAATATATTCTGATAATGGAACGAATTTTCAAAAAGCAAGTAAGGACATTATGGCTGTAATAAGACAATGGTCATCAAAAGAGTTGACACAATACCTGACCACAAAAAAAAATGTAAATGGATTTTCAATCCACCATTGAGTCCTCATATGGGTGGAGCGTGGGAAAGACTCATTCAGTCAATAAAGAATTTTTTATCTAACATGTTGAAGGAGCGATATCCAAAAGAGTACGTCTTGAGAACATTATTTTGTGAAATTGAATTTATGATGAATAGCAGACCGCTTTTATATATTCCCTCAAATGCATTAGACTTCGAGCCGTTAACACCAAACGACATTTTAATCGGTCCAAATTTTAGAGACTCATTTTATGCAGACAGTTCGGACAAGGATTTAATTTACCTAAATATGTGGAGAGCTTCCCAAAGATTAGCGGATATTTTTTGGAATAAGTGGAAGACCGAATACAGGCAATACTTATTATGTAGTCGTAAGTGGTCAAAGGATGAAGATGCTGTTAAAGAAGGTGACATTGTTTTGTTATTGGATTTTAATCTGCCAAGAAGTTACTGGCCAAAGGGTATAATAACTAAAATCTATCCAGCCAAGGACGGCAAAATAAGAATAGTAGACGTTAAAACAAAAACCGGTATATATAAGAGATCAGTTGCTAATTTAATAAAACTTCAAATAAAATAATGTGAAGTATTGCTGAATGCAATACTTGGGTGGAGAATGTTGATGAAGATATGTTAATTTAAGTTTATCATTTTTTGTTATCAATGATCGGAGACGATCACATGAATGTATTTTGGTTTACTCGATATATTAAATGAATTGAAGTAATAGTATCGATAATGTTAAATTTAAGCACTATAATCGATAGTCCAAGAGACCTCTTCCTCTTCTAATTTTGATCTCGCGGCAACAAGACTGAAGCGAATGCCATTGAATTTGTAATAATTTTAATCTTTAAAAAATATAAGCCATCGTTTGAAATTAAAGAATAAACATATGAAAATAACTGAGATGCTGACTTATTAAAATATAAATATCGTGTATCTGGAAGTTTGGATACGGGAAAAATGAGAAACCGGTCGTTCGAGCCGGATAGTAATATATTTGTGTCTCAGGTAACAGAAACAACAGTAATACATATAGTCAATACGATTAAGATTCTGATTGCAAATTTTCTACTGATATGTTTAGTTTATAAGTATATTTAATATTTTGTAATCTTAAACAGAAATTTTAAATGTGACTAGTGCATTAATTTATAAGTACTTCTACTTGTAGCACTAGGATAAGAAATAAGCAATAAATCAAAATCAAAATTTAAGAAATTTAAATATAAAGTAATTATCAAATCCTTTCAAATAATTAAAAGATTATAATTACGGTTAGTTTGTAACTAGAAGAGATAAATGTGATGAAGAAACAACTAAAATTGAATTATATGCATTAAGGCCGAATTATACCAACATGAATTGTAACTAAGTTTTGTTAATTTTGGAGTGGGAATCCGAGACCAACTACTGCTATGCTGATTCGTTACCACAGAACATCGCGCTTTTACACCATTAAATTAGTGAACTGGTACTTTTCTTCGCTCTGTCTGAACTTTAGTCATGTGACGCCTACGCTACTTAGCAAGCAAACCAGAACCCAAGCATCCCGTACCATGAGCGTAGTCCGTGTTCGTTACATACTAAATGGCGCCCAACTTCGAGCATACAAAATAGTCTGATATAAAAAAAAAAGTTAACACATGCTGTCCAATTCCCTTTCCAGCTTCCTTACAAAGTACCAGTTACCTTACCTCCAAAATAATTTTTGCACTTAAGACAGTAAACTTATCAATTGACGCTATTGGAAAAGATGGTATGTGTAACACTGTTATAACCAGACCAAACGACAATAATAAGTTAAAATATTAGGTAGCTCCTAAAAATGAAATTTCTTGTTTATTCTGTTTAGGACATATAGTTCTGATGGTTTTATATTTAGTTCTATACCAAGTAGAATTACAAGGAAAAACAAGAGTTAACCATATAAAATTGAGACTAGATCTAATTGGATAATTTCAGCTAGATACTTTTTTATATGAGTTGAACATTCAAATTTAATTTTCTTTAGTAGTCTCAGAATACTACGATTAAAGATTAATGGTGTAGCAACGGAGCAGAATAGCAGCAAGTTGTGTCAGAGATATCCCCCTCCAAAATTGGATATAATAATTGTTGATTGAACAAATATCGCTAAATTAAACTTAATCAAATAAGATGACGGTTAGAAGAAGCCAAGAACATCTTAACCTAATAGAAACCCTTGCGGCATGCAGTATATGCAAAAATTCAGCAAATCATTTAAGTTTCACTGAGACCTTATGCAAACACAAATTTCATAAAGAATGTCTCACCGAATGGCTAAAGTCCAATACTACTTGTCCAATATGTCAACAACCTTGTCAGACAAGCAATAATTCTGAACAGCTCGCACCTCTAAGTATGGCTCACAATATCCAGCCACCCAAGCAGTCAAATCGTAGCGATACCCATACGCCTAGCAGCAGAGGCCGACCCAATACTAGGGCATCCCAACGTAAGCTACCAGCAGCTGCCAAGCAGCGACAGTCCACATCAGCTAACACCCAAAACCAATTCAAAGTTAAGAGCGCACCCACAGAGCAACAGGTCAAGAATCTTATAGCTTCTTCAATAGAGAACGTGCGGTCCTCATTGACAGCGGCAATGGCCGAAGAGATCTCAGCGGCAATGAGAAACCTTCAAGTAGGTTCCCCTGCATACGAGCCCCGTGATGACCCTCAACTAGAATGGGAAAATGAGATTTTTAATAGAGTCAGAGCGGAGTGAACCGGTTAATATGAGACATAGACGTCCTTCTGATAGGGTCCTGAGACGAGATCAGGACTCAACAGGGCGACCGGACAGACTTTCCAATATAATCTCTAATTGGCACTTAAAGTTTAGCGGAAAATCAGATGATATTCCAGTTGATGAGTTTATTTATAGAGTAAATTGCTTGACCGGTAGATGCCTCAGCGGCGATTATGAAACTTTATATCAGTTTGCAAATCTATTATTTGCTGGACCGGCATTAACATTTTATTGGCGATTTCAGCGAAACTCGCCTCATCAAACATGGTATAATCTTTGCAATCGCTTGTGCGAAAGATACCAAAATGAGCTTTCAGATGAAGATATCAAAAATATACTGAGACGTCGTAAACAGAAACCCACTGAGAATTTCGATGAATTTCTGGATGCTATGTTAGGCATTGCAGACACCCTTCAAAGTCGGCTAACAGAAAGAGATTTCGTATTATATGTTAAAAGAAATCTTAGAGAAGAACTTCGACATGAATTGTTACATGTGACCACTCAAAACGTGGCAGCCTTACGCCGCGAGTGTCACAAGCACGAAGAGTTTTACACTATCATGTCTAACAAATCTGGCCCAAAACCCTGGCAGCCCAAACGTTATGTACAAGAAATCCAAGCAGAGGAAACCGAGTACGCTAACTCCGCTGAGGAATCAGAAATTAACGCAATTCGAGCAGAAAAGAAAATAAGGTGTTGGAACTAGGCCATCGATACCAAGACTGTCTTAAAACAAGACGCATATTCTGTTATGGTTGTGGACAATTAGATACTTTTAAGCCCAATTGCGAATAATGCCAAGCAATTTCGGGAAACTTAAAACAGGGTATCTGCCCGAGACCAAAAGCGGATATCCACAAAACGAGTCAAAATTATAAATCCTATGGCATGATAATGTTAATAATGACTCTATAAAATCTAGCATTACACATAATATAGATAGCCAATATGATTTTATCCCATATCATATCAAAGTAAGAAGATACCATAGTATTAAAACGGATAAACTATGCGATCAAATTGTATCGCCCACTCGGTCCACAAAGCGTATGAAACAGTTTTGGAAAGAGAAAAACACGTTAAGAAAAGTGATTATCTCATCTCTTATACAACAAGGCAATGACATTAGACCATTCACATATATACAACTTTTTGATGAGTCTTACCTAGCTTTATTAGACAGCGGAGCTAATGAAAGCGTTATAGGCGGCTCATTAGCCACTTACCTGTTGAGCTCTAACATTAAAGTTACAAAAGTTAATGGATCAGTCCGTACTGCAGATGGCCAAAAACAGAAAATAGATGGAAAAATTTCCATTAATATCAATTATAATTCTATACAGAAAGATTTTCAATTCTTGATAATCAGCTCCATCGAACAGAACGTAATTTGTGGCATTGACTTTTGGCAAGCGTTTGGTATTAAACTTAAATAAGAAGATTCGGTAAACGAAATAGCAGAAGATTTGAACAAGCTTCAGTTGAGTGCAGAGCAGCAAGAAAGATTGCAAGCGGTGATAGAGTTTTTCCCATCGTGTGAAAGGGAAGGCCTTGGGAAAACTAATTTAATTGAGCATATCATAGATACCGGCGATGTAAAACCTATTAAGCAAAAATATAAGCCCATTTCCCCTGCTAAGGAAAAACAAGTGGAAACGTTGCAGTCGGACGCAGCCGACTGCGGTATACTCGTTACCAGTATTAAGACCGGTAAAAAGAGGCCTAATTGCAAAAGCGTACGGATGCGGCAGGGGTGTACGCTGCCTTAAAGATTCTCCGATGCAGATGGGGATGCCACCAGCTATCTACCTTCCAAATTTGGTGACTCTAGCTGAACATTTGTAAAAGGTGGGGAAAGGCGGGGCTGGGGGTGGTATGGGTAGGTGTGCCATCCAAATTTTTGATGCAGATCTTTGTGGAATGTCAATTTCTATCTTCATACCAAATTTGGTGACTCTATGGAATGTCAATTGCTATCTTCATACCAAATTTGGTGAATCTAGCTCGAAGTTTGAAAAAGTGTGGAAAGGGGGGGCTGGTGGCGGTATGGGTGGGAGTGTCATCGAAATTTTTGATGCAGATCTTTATGGAATGTCAATTGCTATCTTCATACCAAATTTGGTGACTCTAGCTCCAAGTTTGTAAAAAGCGGTGAAAGGGGGGGCTGGGGGTGGTATGGGTGGGCGTGGTATCCAAATATTTGATGCAGATCTATGTGGAATGTCAATTGCAATCTTCATACCAAATTTGGTGACTCTAGCTCGAAGTTTGTAAAAAGTGGTGAAAGAGGGGGCTGGGTGTGGTATGGGAAGAAGTGGCATAAAAATTTTTACTGCAGATTTTTGTGGGATGTCAATTTCTATCTTCATACCAAATTTGGTGACTCTAGCTCAAAGTTTGAAAAAGTGGGGAAAGGGGAGGCTTGTGGCGGTATGGGTGGGAGTGTCATCGAAATTTTTGATGCAGATCTTTATGGAATGTCAATTGCTATCTTCATACCAAATTTGGTGACTCTAGCTCGAAGTTTGTAAAAAGTGGTGAAAGGGGGGGCTGGGGGTGGTATGGGTAGGTGTGGCATCCAAACTTTTGATGCAGATCTTTATGGAATGTCAATTGCAATCTTCATACCAAATTTGGTGACTCTAGCTCGAAGTTTGTAAAAAGTGGTGAAAGGGGGGGGTATGGGTAGGTGTGGCATCCAAAATTTTGCTGCAGATTTTTGTGGAATGTCAATTTCTATCTTCGGTAAAGGAGTGATTTAGCCAGGGTATAAACTCAGTCCGGCCAGATCCACCACACAAGAATATTTGTATATTTTGGTGGGACTATAACGCGCGCGGCTTACAAGTTGGAAGGGGGAACGCCGGCGTCGGCACCAACGCGACGACCGGCACACTAAGCAGCCAGGGTATAAAACGACTCAGCTTAACTCGCGTGCGCGCGTGTACAAAGCCAAAAAAAACAAGTGGAAACGTTGCAGTCGGACGCAACCGACTGCGGCATACTCGATACCAGTATTAAAACCGGTAAAAAAAAGGCCTGATTGCGGAGGGGTACGGATGCGGCAGGGGTGTACGCTGCCTTAAAGATTTTCCGATGCAGATGGGGATGCCACAAGCTATCTTCCTTACAAATTTGGTGACTCTAGCTCATAGTTTGTAAAAAGTGGGGAAAGGGGGGCTGGGGGCGGTATGGGTGGGCGTGGCATCCAAATTTTTGATGCAGATCTTTCTGAAATGTCAATTGCTATCTTCATACCAAATTTGGTGACCCTCGCTCAAAGTTTGTAAAAAGTGGGGAAAGGGGGGGCTGGGGGCGGTATGGGTGGGCGTGGCATCCAAATTTTTGATGCAGATCTTTCTGAAATGTAATTTTTATATTCATACCAAATTTGGTGACTCTAGCTCAAAATTTGTAAAAGGTGGGGAAAGGGGGGCTGGGGGCGGTATGGGTGAACGTGGCATCCAAATTTTTGATGCAGATCTTTCTGAAATGTCAATTGCTATCTTCATACCAAATTTGGTGACCCTAGCTCAAAGTTTGTAAAAAGTGGGGAAAAAAGGGGCTGGGGGCGGTATGGGTGGGCGTGGCATCCAAATTTTTGATGCAGATCTTTCTGAAATGTCAATTGTTATATATTCATACCAAATTGGGTGACTCTAGCTCAAAGTTTGTAAAAGGTGGGGAAAGGGGGCTGGGGGCGGTATGGGTGGGCGTGGCATCCAAATTTTTGATGCAGATCTTTCTGAAATGTCAATTTTTATATTCATACCAAATTTGGTGAGTCTAGCTCAAAATTTGTAAAAGGTGGGGAAAGGGGGGCTGGGGGCGGTATGGATGGGCGTGGCATCCAAATTTTTGATGCAGATCTTTCTGAAATGTCAATTGCTATCTTCATACCAAATTTGGTGACCCTAGCTCAAAGTTTGTAGGGGGTGGGGAAAGGGGGGCTGGGGGCGGTATGGGTGGGCGTGGCATCCAAACTTTTGATGCAGATCTTTGTGGAATGTCAATTGCTCTCTTCATACCAAATTTGGTGAACCTAGCTCAAAGTTTGTAAAAATTGTGGAAAGGGGGGCTGGGGGCAGTATGGGTGGGCGTTGCATCCAAATTTTTGATGCAGATCTTTGTGGAATGTCAATTGTTATATTCATACCAAATTGGGTGACTCTAGCTCAAAGTTTGTAAAAGGTGGGGAAAGGGGGGCTGGGGGCGGTATGGGTGGGCGTGGCATCCAAATTTTTGATGCAGATCTTTCTGAAATGTAATTTTTATATTCATACCAAATTTGGTGACTCTAGCTCAAAATTTGTAAAAGGTGGGGAAAGGGGGGCTGGGGGCGGTATGGGTGAACGTGGCATCCAAATTTTTGATGCAGATCTTTCTGAAATGTCAATTGCTATCTTCATACCAAATTTGGTGACCCTAGCTCAAAGTTTGTAAAAAGTGGGGAAAAAAGGGGCTGGGGGCGGTATGGGTGGGCGTGGCATCCAAATTTTTGATGCAGATCTTTCTGAAATGTCAATTGTTATATATTCATACCAAATTGGGTGACTCTAGCTCAAAGTTTGTAAAAGGTGGGGAAAGGGGGGCTGGGGGCGGTATGGGTGGGCGTGGCATCCAAATTTTTGATGCAGATCTTTGTGGAATGTCAATTTTTATATTCATACCAAATTTGGTGAGTCTAGCTCAAAATTTGTAAAAGGTGGGGAAAGGGGGGGCTGGGGGCGGTATGGGTGGGCGTGGCATCCAAATTTTTGATGCAGATCTTTCTGAAATGTCAATTGCTATCTTCATACCAAATTTGGTGACCCTAGCTCAAAGTTTGTAGGGGGTGGGGAAAGGGGGGCTGGGGGCGGTATGGGTGGGCGTGGCATCCAAACTTTTGATGCAGATCTTTGTGGAATGTCAATTGCTCTCTTCATACCAAATTTGGTGAACCTAGCTCAAAGTTTGTAAAAATTGTGGAAAGGGGGGCTGGGGGCAGTATGGGTGGGCGTTGCATCCAAATTTTTGATGCAGATCTTTCTGAAATGTCAATTGTTATATATTCATACCAAATTGGGTGACTCTAGCTCAAAGTTTGTAAAAGGTGGGGAAAGGGGGGCTGGGGGCGGTATGGGTGGGCGTGGCATCCACATTTTTGATGCAGATCTTTGTGGAATGTCAATTGTTATATTCATACCAAATTTGGTGAACCTAGCTCAAAGTTTGTAAAAATTGTGGAAAGGGGGGCTGGGGGCAGTATGGGTGGGCGTTGCATCCAAATTTTTGATGCAGATCTTTCTGAAATGTCAATTGTTATATATTCATACCAAATTGGGTGACTCTAGCTCAAAGTTTGTAAAAGGTGGGGAAAGGGGGGCTGGGGGCGGTATGGGTGGGCGTGGCATCCAAATTTTTGATGCAGATCTTTGTGGAATGTCAATTTTTATATTCATACCAAATTTGGTGAGTCTAGCTCAAAATTTGTAAAAGGTGGGGAAAGGGGGGCTGGGGGCGGTATGGATGGGCGTGGCATCCAAATTTTTGATGCAGATCTTTCTGAAATGTCAATTGCTATCTTCATACCAAATTTGGTGACCCTAGCTCAAAGTTTGTAGGGGGTGGGGAAAGGGGGGCTGGGGGCGGTATGGGTGAACGTGGCATCCAAATTTTTGATGCAGATCTTTCTGAAATGTCAATTGCTATCTTCATACCAAATTTGGTGACCCTAGCTCAAAGTTTGTAAAAAGTGGGGAAAAAAGGGGCTGGGGGCGGTATGGGTGGGCGTGGCATCCAAATTTTTGATGCAGATCTTTCTGAAATGTCAATTGTTATATATTCATACCAAATTGGGTGACTCTAGCTCAAAGTTTGTAAAAGGTGGGGAAAGGGGGGCTGGGGGCGGTATGGGTGGGCGTGGCATCCAAATTTTTGATGCAGATCTTTGTGGAATGTCAATTGTTATATTCATACCAAATTTGGTGACTCTAGCTCAAAGTTTGTAAAAATTGTGGAAAGGGGGGCTGGGGGCGGTATGGGTGGGCGTGGCATCTCAATTTGTGATGCAGATCTTTGTGGAATGTCAGTTGCTATATTCATACCAAATTTGGTGACTCTAGCTAAAAGTTTGTAAAAAGTGGGGAAAGGGGGGCGAAATGGGTGGGCGTGGCTCCAAAACTTTGATGCAGATTTTTGGGGGTCGTTGCCAGCTATCTTCTTACCAAATTTGGTGGCTCTAGCTCTACAATTCTGGAAGATACACGCATTCACGTTTTTGACGAAGCGTTGGGGTGGATGGGGGCGGCTAGGGCAGTATTGGTGGGCGTGGCATCCAAACTTTTGATGCAGTTTTTGGGGGGTCATCATCACCTATCTTGGCACCAAATTTGGTGGCTCTAGCTCTAAAACTGAGGGAGATACAGCCATTTGTGGTTTCAAAATGCTGGGGGCCTGGGGGCGGAATGGGTGGGCGTGGCTCCAAAACTTTGATGCAGTTTTTGGGGGTCGTTGCCAGCTATCTTCCTACCAAATTTGGAGGTTCTAGCTCCACAACTCTGGAAGATACACGCATTCCTGTTTTTGACGAAGCGTTGGGGTGGATGGGGGCGGCTAGAGCAGTATCGGTGGGCGTGGTATCCAAACTTTTGATGCAGTTTTTGGGGGGTCATCATCACCTATCTTGGCACCAAATTTGGTGGGTCTAGCTCAAAAACTGAGGGAGATATAGGCTTTTTTGACTTTAAAATGCGGGGGGGTTGGGGGCGGAAAGGGGGGGCGTGGCTTCAAAATTTTTGATGCAGTTTTTTGGAGGTTGCTAATAGCTATCTTCTTACCAAATTTGGTAGTTCTAGCTGTAAGGATGTGCGAAATATGTGGATTTATCGGTTTTGAGTTATCGAATTTATCGATTTGCCAGCCCCCCAGTTATCGTAGAACCCCCATCTTGACACTTTAATTTACTATCCCATAGATAAAGAGAATTGGAAAGTTTCAAGTCTCTAGCTTGAAGGGTGTGGAAAAAAGTTGCGAACATACAGACGGACAGACGGACAGACGGACGGACACCATGACGGACATTGCACAAACTCAATATACTCTTTACCTTCGGTATCGACTATAAAAATAGAGAAAACACAGCAACTCAATTTCACTGGGTCACGGACTTGCCGGCGACCAATTTATTTCACTTCCCTAAAAGATCGTATATACAAGAAAAACCTAAACCTAGCTATATACATGTATATGAACTGCGATGAACTATCCCCTCTTACCTTATCTCTTTAAAATCCTATGCCTTTTCTTGGAACACACTGTCTCTCTTTTTCGTTCTTATACTTTGCTAACCTTTCTCTTCTAGCTCTATCGCGTACGCGTCTGCTCACGTTCGGAGGTAAATCGCAACTACTGCCCACGCTTCGGCTTCGGCCCAAGTTGCAGTTTTTGCCACTCCCCACACTTGCTCATGACCGTGGTGGATTTGATGATCGCAGCTGGCGCGCTGCCTCTTGCAACCCTGCGTTTTGGGGCGGTTACATTTAAATTCTACTACGATATTTCGAACGTTAGGCGTTCATTAAGGAAAAGTAAGTCTAATCACACCCCTTGCGTTTATTAAATAGAAATACTGCGCGCTCCTTGCGTTTATTAAATAGAAATATTGCGCGCTCCTTGCGTCTAACAAAACTTATAACTATAGCGCTTCTTGCGACTTAAAACTTATAAATATAATGCAGGTAACTTAAACATCCGATGCGCTTCTTGCGACTTACAAATATAATACAAACAAGTAAGAAGGCTCTAGTCGGGGCAGCCCGACTCAAAGATACCCTGAACCCAGTTGCAGCAAATATATTAAATTTATATAAGACTTTGGTATACTGACTTAACTTCAATCGATTAAATTCGATATCTCGGGTGTTTCTTAACCGATTTGGACGAAATTTTTAGAAAAGCTCTATCGTTACAAATTCTTTCAACCCTCATTTTTTCATTTTCCAAATTCGATATTTTTTGTTATCGATTCCATGTGTATATCGGAAACCAGAATAGGTATCGATAATTTGAAGCAAACTTGTTCTGCTCATGGTATAGGAGAACTTATTTACAAAATCTGAAGTCTCTAGCTCTTGTAGTCTCTGAGATCCACGCGTTCATACAGACAGACAGACGGACAGACGGACAGACAGACAGACAGACAGACGGACATTGCTAAATCGACTCGGCTATTGATGCTGATCAAGAATATATATACTTTTTAGGGTCGGAGATGCTTCCTTCTGCCTGTTACATACTTTTGCACAAAACCATTATACCCTTATTTACCCATTTTATGGGTTAAGGGTTTAAAAAATGTAAATTAAATCATTGATGCGCCCTTGCGACTTGAAACTATGAAAAATAATGAATATAAATTAAATCAACAATGCGCTCCTTTGCGACTTTAAACTATAAATATAATAAATCTAATACTTTGTGAAGGGGCCGATGCGGCCTACTTGAAAAGGCAGCCACGCGTGGTTGGCAAGAAAAATTCTGCCGGCGTTGCAGCCGACACATGTATAGAGAGAGAGAATATGTGTATTCTATAAATAGAACGCTCAGCAGCTTGTTCTCTTACGATGCGCGTGTTCATTTGCATTTGCTTTCTCGACTCATGTGTTCGGCTGAAGCTCAAAAGTCAAACGCGCAGTCATTCGCTATGCTGCATTGCAAAAAAATGTTTGATGTCAATTGGGAAAATGAATTGTTTTTCGTTGAGAATATGGATGGTAAAAAGCTCAATGTTTATTGTGCCATTACGATTCATGTCGCTTAAACTTTGATGTTATAATTTTTTTTATGCTTGGATCGCACGCGTTTTATTTTTTCAGTGTAAAGCAGTAAAACGTCACGTTGCCTTCGTGTTTCGCTGCTTCGCACACAAGCGCAACGCTTTCATTGTGTGAGTTTGGACACCACTGCTTTAGAGAGTTGGTGTGCTCTTAGTAACACCAACGTATTGAGTCCGGGTCGCCATTCTCTTCTCCTGAGGTAATAGTTCCTCCCTTGGTCCTTCGACGCTCGCTGTAAATTTGTCCGAACGATACTGAAAACTTCCTTTAATCTTCTTGCCCGGTTTCTTGCGGCATGTTTCCGGATCCGGGTGTCTTCTCGTCGTACAAGGAAGCTGGTAAGAGGTGTTCTCTCCCCTGCATCAGGAAAGCCGGTGAAAATCCTGTAGAATCCGCCACACTGGAGTTAACCGCCAACGGAGTTAACCGCCGGTAACAATTCGTCCCACGAACTTTGGTGTCCCACTTTAAACTGCGCGATCATCGTCTTTACTGTACGGTTGGTTCTTTCTGTCGGGTTTTCTTGTGGACAATATGGGGCAGTGTGCTGCAATTCTACGCCCAACGAGTTCAAAAATGACTTAAAATTCCGGCTCGTAAACTGTACACCGTTGTCGCATACAAACTTTCTGGGTATGCCAAATCGACATAACACACGCTCACGGAACGCCTTCTGCAGTTGGGCCGCTGTCGATCGCTTCAAGGGGACCAGCTCCACCCATTTTGAAAACGCGTCGTGGAATACCAGGAGCATCGTGTTCCCGTGTTTCGAGCGCGGTAAGGCCCCTACAAAGTCGGCGCATAGTACAGCCATGGGCTCGGCCACCTGCCGCGTCAACATCAGTCCAGCCGGCTTTACCTGTTCCGTCTTAAACCTCTGGCACGATTAGCAGTACTTAACGTACTTCGCCGCGTCTCGGAACATTCCAGGCCAGTAGTAGCGTTCTGCCAGACGCATTATCGTCTTCGGTACTTCTTGGTGCCCGGCCGTCGGTGCGTCGTGGCACTCTAACAACACTCGTTTCCTCTGATCCTCATCGATGCACAGCTTCCAGGGTATGTAGTCGTCGTCATCTGCACGGTGTCCGAGGTGCCTATAGAGTTCACCGTTCTCTTCCATAAAATCGGCGCATTTCACTGGGTCTTTAGCAATCTTTTCCTTCATCCTTTCGATCAACTTTCCTTTCGATTTTTCCTGTACCGCTTGTTGAAAAACCTCCACGGGTTGCCGGGATAAGGTGTCCGCTACAACGTTGAGTTTCCCTCGTCTGTACCGTACGTCGAATTGATACTGCTGCAGCTCTAGTGCCCAGCGCGCTATCCTCCCCGACGGGCTCTCGATCGAATTCAACCATTTCAAAGCCATATGTTCGGCTACTACCTCGAACCGATATCCTTCCAGGTAGCATCTCATCTTCCGGATTGACCATACGATAGCCAGATACTCCTTTTCGGTCGCTGAATAATTTTCTTCAGCCTTATTCAGCTTCCGACTCGTGTAAGCTATCACGCGTTCCTGTTGATCGATCGTCTGTGTGAGTACCGCTCCGAGACCAAAATCGCTGGCGTCCGTCTGCAGAACAAATTTTTCCGCAAAATCCGGACAGGCCAGGACCGGTGCGGTTGTCAAGCTATGTTTGAGGGTCTCTAGCGCTGCCTGTTGTTCCTCTCCCCATGACCATTTCCTGGATTCTTTTAACAAAGCGGTGATCGGTTGCACTACTGTAGCGAAATTCGGCACGAATCGTCGATACCAGGAGGCCATGCCCAGGCAACGTCGCAACTCCTTACAATTGGTTGGGGCCTTCAAGTTCCGGATCGCTTCTACTTTGGCGGGGTCGGTTTTGATCCCGTCGCCGCTCATTAGGTGTCCCAGGTATATCAGCTCCTTCTGGAAAAACAAACACTTCTTACGATTCAGCTTCAAGTTGGCCGCTCTTAAACGCCTGAAGACTTCCTTCAAATTTGTCACGTGCTGCTCCTTTGTCGCTCCGATCACTATTATATCGTCCAGATAGGCAAATGCATGCGGCTCCATATCTGGTCCGATAACCGTATCCATTGGAATTTGCCAATATCCGTGTTTTAAATTCAACGTAGATATGTAACTTGCGTGCCTCAGCCTTTCCAAGATATGGTTTATTCTGGGTACTGGGTACGCGTCAGGTATTGAATGTGCGTTGAGCTGGCGGTAGTCAATACACATTCACCATTCATTTGCCTTTTTACGAACGAGCACTATAGGCGCACTGTGAGGACTCCTGGATGGCTCTATTGCACCGGCTTCTATCAGTTCGTTCACTTGATCGTCGATAACTCGCTGCATAGCTGGGTTCTTGGGATAATACCTCTGCTTTATTGGCTTATCATCTCTCATCGCAATCCGATGCTCGGCTATATGAGACACGCCTTTGAGTCCTTCGAAAAGTGCTTACTCCGTCTCCAAGAATTCCTGTAACGCCGGCTCCAGATCTGCTGGCCATTCCAACCCTCCTTCGGTGAATGCACTCGGTTGCATCCCTGACTTCGCTTTTCCCGTGCCAGATAATCCTGCCTTTGGATCCTCGTCTCCCTCCACATGTGCCCTGCCCATGGGATGCCTTTCGCCTTTCCTCGGATTTTCCTTTTGTATTGGAAGCGCTGTGCGCACCGGGCTCGTTGGGTTAAGCTTTTCCTTGCCTGGATCTTCCAGCCGACCTAGTAGAGACTCCTTTGCGCCTGGCGCCATCTCCTGATTTTCCTCTCGTTTAGCTTTCACGGCTTCATCCACCTTGGGTGCCCCTGTTACATCTCTTTGTTCTTTTCTTTCGTACCCATCCAGCACAGAAAGTCTATACCTAAAATCACGTTGTTCAACATAGACGGCATAACGAGCATATCTATCGTCGCCTCGTCTCCTGCTAATCCAACCTTTACCCGCAATATCTTTTTTATGGTTATGCTTGATCCATCCGCTAAGCGCGCCTTAGCATCCGCTACTAGTAACTTGCCTTCGTCTGCCACCTTGCGAAAAAAAACCTTCGCTCACAAAACTCCTGGTGGCCCCCGTGTCAACTGTCGCTTTCGCTACGTACCTTCCAACCTTAATAGTAGCGACTATATGACTGCCCTGGACACTCAGTGGGTATTCTAATTTTGGGAACGACTCACACCGGCACCCATCCGATCCCACTCTGGATGCCGCCGCTGCTTGTTTGCCGGCTGTTTCTGACAACACTCTGCGCTGTTCACGCCCTGTGTACCACACGATCTGCAGAACAGTACTCGCGGATTGGGGCATTCTCTAGCAAAATGCCCGCCCTGCGAACACTTATAGCACACGCGTCTCCCGTCGTAGGGTCTAAGCTGATCTTGACCGATCCCACCGTTTGAAATCCCCCTTACTGGACTGATCGGGAAAGCATGATTTTTGTGCGCTGGTGCCGGTTGTACATGCGTCGGATTTTTAAACGGGTTGCTTCGGGTGACGGGAATGCCTGTCCCCCCTGTCGCGGCATGATCTTCACTGCCAAACCTCTGACTACCCTCTGCTTCCCTGCGGCTCTGATTTCGGACGTTTTCGAATTCGGCGGCCATCTGCGTTAGCTGCCCCAACTTCACAAAATCTTGTCTGCGGATATATAATCTATACTCCGGCGCTAGGTTTTCGTAAATTCTGTCTAACTCTTGTGCTGACCCATATCTAGGGATGGCAGAGTTTTTGAAATAATCGATTAATCTATCAAATGATTAGTCGCAAGAAAACATAAATTAATTGCAATTAATCGCAATTTGAGCAATTAATCGAGTAATTTCTCGATTAAATTTTATTTTTGTTTTTGCATTATATTTTTTTATGTTTTACATATATTTATTTATTTATTAATTCGTAGGGTACACTAAAATCAATATTTTACAAAAATGAAATGTGATTTTGAAATGAAAAATTTAATTATTTTGATGTGAAAAATGAAATGTGATTTTTACGTTTAGTACAAACATTTTTTATCAGTGATTTAGCCATGACTGCAGGAATAAAAGTTTTCCCAAACGTTTTGTAGTTAGTCTGTTTCTCTTAAGAGTGGCTGTTGCACCTGCTTTTGAAAACAGTCTCTCCGCGGGTACTGATGTTCCTATTAAATGGCAATAGTTGTTGGCAAGAGAGTAAAGCTTTGGATACACTGATTTCATTTCGTCCCAAGCATCAATGACATTGCGCTTTAGTTCCAGATTTTGAGCATTTAGAAAGAAAGCTAATTCATCTTGTGGCATGTCATAATTTTTCTTCTTTCTTTTATGAATTAAAGACTTATGAGTAGCCCAGAGGTCAAAATATTCTTCTATTGACCCCACTGAGGTCTCGCTTCTGCTTTCAATACTGTCTTCAATATTTTTCATTTCTGTTCGCAAATGCCTCATAACTCCAGCAAGCGCTAAAGGGTCACTGAAATGAAGTTTTTGAATCTGGGGTCTAATAGAATCGACGCTGCCAGAAGAAACATAAGTAATTAAAAGTATAATTATTAAAAAAATATTACGATTATTTTCTCATTACTCGATTATTAATCATTTAATCTAAACAAAAAAAATCATATAATATAATCGTTTATTACCCAAAATTAATCGATTATTTCCTTTCAATCGATTAATCTTGCCATCCCTACCCATATCCTGCGTAATACATAAGTCCCCTAAGGTCAATTAAAAAGTCTTTGTACCCTTCGCCACTACGCTGCCGACGAGCTCTGATTTCGTCTTCCAGCCTCTGGAAGTACCTTGGGGGCAAGAAAAATTCCAAGAATTCTTTCTTGAAAGTGGCCCACGTCGTATCTCTTAGTCGACTGGTTGTGAACCAGAGTGCCGCCTTATCTGTCAATGCTTCGCTCATAACCTTGGCCACACGGTCTAGACAAACCTCGTGGGATATCGCTCTTTCTTCAATCGCTTCTAGAAATGTGGGTGGGTCGGTGCAACCGTTAAACCTGATTCCCCACCTGCGAACTAGCTCAGGGACGAACATATATTGTCTATGACTGCCAAACTCCGCGTCGCCGGCTCCCACACTCGGTCTGTAGTCCACCTGCCCCACCTGGGTACTATTCACAGGGGGGTTTACAGGCGGGACCACATGTATACCAGGTGAGGATTCAATCCTTATCTTCTGCTCACTGGGTGGCATAAATTGTGTGTGGCTGTGCAGCGGAAACAATCCCCCGGGTGACCCCGACAGTGTCAGCAGGTCAGATTCTGATTTTTGGCGCGTTCGTGGTTCTGCGGCGGAAAGGCCGGGCGATTCTTGGGTCTTGGCAAACCTCGACTCCCATTCCGTCAAACGTGTCCACGTCCCCAAATTATGGGTCCCTTCTTTTATAAAGGTACATACCCGTTTCCGCAACTCTTCTACTATTCCGAGTTTGTCCAGGCCGAGTTCGTGCGCAATCTTCTCCAAGTCCTCCTTTGGGCAGTGGTACACCCATCGCACGCCTACGCCTGGGTTACTGCAGTTCTCTAATACTGTGCTCTTGCGTTCACTCATGGCTGGTTCGGGTATATTATTTGCTCCTGGTTGTAATTCGGTTTTATAGTTTTATTTAGATTTTATTTCGTCAGGACCCTCTTTTTCCGTTTTACTTTAATTAATTTTCCACCCTTTTTTTTAAATTTGGTTTGCATTAGTCTTGCCAAACTTTATTTCCGCTTTATCTGTACAAATTAAATTTTTTTTTTTAATATTTATTTATTTTTTTTTATTATTTTTTTTTGTTTTTATATATTATTATTATTATTTTATTTTTTTATATATATTTTTATTATCATTATTATTATACATTTTTTTTAATTATTTCATTAAAATGTTTTTTTTTTTAATTATTTAATTTTTATTCCACTTCGCGGTTGCACTCATCCCACTGCTCACATTTATTTTCCCATCACTCTTGTCCCACTGGTCAGTTTTTCATTCCCGATTGTTCTCGTCCCACTGTTCGCTATTTGCCGTTGCCAAAAAAAAAACCACTCCACTTTTGATAATTTGATGCGTGCTGTACTTGGCTTGTCGACGTGCGCGTTATGCCGTTAGGTGATCGGCTCGTCCACTTCACCATCAACTTCGCTGCGCCGCGACTTGTTACCAACCGCTGGCACTTAAAAAAAATTCCGCTATGCAATCAGTGCGCACGCTTCCACCGTCACTTTCGTTGCTCCGCAAATGGCCCGACTTAATCGCTTGCTTTGCGCGATCCCGTTTTTTTAATCGGTGCGCCCGTTTCGACCGTCAATTTCTTTGCGCCACGGCAATTGCGCAAAAGAAGATTCTCGAATGATTCCGTTTTTTTCTGTTTAATGCACGTGCAGTAAAACAGTGTATGACCGGGTATACACGAATTCGCGACTTTCGAACTTTTAATTATTGCTTCTCAATCTAATGATAGACACACGTGGTTTTGGGGTTAGGGTATTTCTGTCTTTCGAACCTTTATTTCTATATGCCTTCCTTGGGTGTTCTATATTATGCTTACTTTAGTCTTGGCTGTAATATATATGTGCGCTTGTTATATCTTCTCTACTCCGTCTGAGGATGCCTACGCTTTTGTTCCGTTTTCGCTCTCGTCAACTGTACTTGGCAACCGTTTACCCTTTACTTGCCATTAATCAATTATTCCGCCGACACGTCTACACGCCTTTGACCCGAATTTCTAACTAACTCGCCGGTCGCGTGCTCAGCTCGAGTGCGCCTTCCTTCTTCGCGTGGGTCGTGATTGTGGATCGTGGGTCGTGAGAGCGCACGCACCCTTCGATCATCTTTCGCCGATCTGGCCGTTCGAACCTTCTGTTGTCAAACATTCTGTTAAGTTGCTTGAGCCGAAATGTTATTTAAAGCTAATGAACATAATTTTAACATGGAAAACTATGATATAATAAAGAATGAATGATTGTAATCTTAATGTTTAGCAAGTTGTTAATTACTCTTAATAACTAATAAATTATAATATAAGGTGAGAACGACTTCTTCTCATTTGTACTTCATGTACATACTTAGCTTCATTAAATGTCAATATATTCTATAATAATAAACTGTAAGGGAGGCAAATGTTGGCCTACCTCACAGCACTGTGTAAAAAAAAATTGCCTGTTTAATGGTTACTGTTTATCGTGTTTTTTTTTTTTTTTTTTTTTTTTTTTGTTCCCTTGTACGCTTTTAAGGTTGAGGCCCACTGTGCGGGGACTTCACGTTAGTTGGATACTCGACCAGAACCGATGGGACAACTCCGCACTCAAAACAAAAGTCAATTTGAATTTTCTAACTTTCGCGGTCGATGCCCACTGTGCGACGCGACCACGACTTTTGCAGCGGCCTGTACCAACTACTGTCACGCCGTTAGTTGACCGCTCGTACACTTTGCCGACACTTTCGTTGCGCCGCAGGTGTTCACTTATGCACAGTCTCGAACGCGAACCGCTAGTTTGATCGGAGTGTCTTCTTCCACCGTCAACTTCGTTGCGCCGCAAATGTTTCTAAGGCACAACTCGAACGCGAACAGTTATTCTTATCGGCACGTGCCTTGCGCCGTCACTTTCGTTGTGCCGCGACGATTGCACAAAACCACGCTCGAAAACCGTTCTCGCTGGCCACTTGTAAAGCAGGGTATCGCCGGGTATACCCGCACTTCACTTTTATGCACTTTTCCTTCCACACTTGTTGGTGATATTTCTGAGGCTTTAATAACAGATTATACCACACCTTTGCACTTTAGAGTCCCTGATCGGGCGCCACTTGTAAAGGAGTGATTTAGCAAGGGTATAAACTCAGTCCGGCCAGATCCACCACACAAGAATATTTGTATATTTTGGTGGGACTATAACGCGCGCGGCTTACAAGTTGGAAGGGGGAACGCCGGCGTCGGCACCAACGCGACGACCGGCACACTAAGCAGCCAGGGTATAAAACGACTCAGCTTAACTCGCGTGCGCGCGTGTACAAAACCAAAAAAAAAAAGAGAGAAAACACAGCAACTCAATTTCACTGGGTCACGGACTTGCCGGCGACCAATTTATTTCACTTCTCTAAAAGATCGTATATACAAGAAAAACCTAAACCTAGCTATATACATGTATATGAACTGCGATGAACTATCCCCTCTTACCTTATCTCTTTAAAATCCTATGCCTTTTCTTGGAACACACTGTCTCTCTTTTTCGTTCTTATACTTTGCTAACCTTTCTCTTCTAGCTCTATCGCGTACGCGTCTGCTCACGTTCGGAGGTAAATCGCAACTACTGCCCACGCTTCGGCTTCGGCCCAAGTTGCAGTTTTTGCCACTCCCCACACTTGCTCATGACCGTGGTGGATTTGATGATCGCAGCTGGCGCGCTGCCTCTTGCGACCCTGCGTTTTGGGGCGGTTACATTTAAATTGTACTACGATATTTCGAACGTTAGGCGTTCATTAAGGAAAAGTAAGTCTAATCACACCCCTTGCGTTTATTAAATAGAAATACTGCGCGCTCCTTGCGTTTATTAAACAGAAATATTGCGCGCTCCTTGCGTCTAACAAAACTTATAACTATAGCGCTTCTTGCGACTTAAAACTTACAAATATAATGCAGGTAACTTAAACAACCGATGCGCTTCTTGCGACTTACAAATATTATACAAAAATGTAAATTAAATCATTGATGCGCCCTTGCGACTAAAAACTATGAAAAATAATGAATATAAATTAAATCAACAATGCGCTCCTTTGCGACTTTAAACTATAAATATAATAAATCTAATTCTTTGTGAAGGGGCCGATGTGGCCTACTTCACACTTCATACCAAGTTTGGTGACTCTAGCTCAAAGTTTGTAAAAGTGGGGAAAGGCGGGAAAGGGGGGCTAGGGGCGGGTTGGGTGGGCGTGGCATCCAAATATTTGATGCAGATCTTTGTGAAATGTCAATTGCTATCTTCATACCAAATTTGGTGACTCTAGCTCAAAGTTTGTTAAAGGTGGAGAAAGGGGGGTGAAATGGGTGGGCATGGCACCAAAACTTTGATGCAGTTCTTTGGGGGTCAATACCAGCTATCTATCTACCAAATTTGGTGGCTCTAGCTCCACAACTCTTGAAGATACACGCATTCCCGTTTTTGAAAAAGCGTTGTGGCGGATGGGGGCGGCTAGGGCGGTATTGGTGGGCGTGGCATCCAAACTTTTGATGCAGTTTTTGGGGGGTAATCTTCACCTATCTTGGCAACAAATTTGGTGGCTATATCTCAAAAACTGTGGGAGATAAAAGCTTTTTTGACTTTAAAATGCGGGTGGCTGGGGACGTAATGGGTGGGCGTTTTTTTGCTTTGCCGTACCTTTGCCAATAATAAATTTAAAAGAAAAACTTTACCTGTTCCACCAGGTGCATCTAAAAAATATATATCTCCTTTTTCTGCTTCAACGCTCTATAGTATCTTTTCGTATACTTGTTTTTGCTCAGCAGTTAGGAGTAGCTCATTATTAACAACAAAATTGTCGCAATTTTCATAATTTGTTTTTCTATGATATTCAATATTTGGAACAATTTCCTCGGATCTAATTGGTAGTGGAAGTCCATAGTAAGTCAAATTTTGACCACCAATGGACAGTACAATATCTTCAATGTAAATAAGACATTTATTTAATACATTATTCACAATACTTTCATCAATATTTCTGTCTTGTGAAAAATGAAAGGCTCTTAAAATATCTTCTGAGAAACTCTCTTTATAAGTATTCCAAAGTTTAAGAGCATCTGAAATTTGACAAAATACTAACATTATTGCAAAAAGTTCTCTCAGTTTTGTAGGATTTTGACATATGACAGCTTCGGCTGATTCAACTATAGTTGAATCCCAGTGCTTATCATCTTCTAGTAATCCTAGAGCTTTACACTCCAATTGAAATGATGCGTATGCTATACCATTAACGGTTTTTATACTCGATACCGAAGGTAAAGAGTATATTGGTTTTGTGCAATGTCCGTCATGGTGTCTGTCCGTCTGTCCGTCTGTCCGTCTGTCCGTCCGTATGTGTGCAAGTTTTTTCCACACCCTTCAAGCTAGAGACTTGAAACTTTCCAATTCTTTTTATCTATGGGATAGTAAATTAAAGTGTCAAGATGGGGGTTCTACGATAACTGGGGGGCTGGCAAATCGATAAATTCGATAACCCAATACCGATAAATCCACATATTTCGCACATCCTTACAGCTAGAAGTACCAAATTTGGTAAGAAGATAGCTATTAGCAACCCCCAAAAAACTGCATCAATAATTTTGGAGCCACGCCCACCCATTACGCCCCCAGCCCCCCCGCATTTTGAAATCAGAAATGGCTATATCTCCCACAGTTTTTGAGCTATAGCCACCAAATTTGGTGCCAAGATAGGTGATGATGACTCCCTAAAAACTGCATCAAAAGTTTGGATGCCACGCCCACCAATACTGCCCTAGCCACCCCCATCCACCCCAACGCTTCGTCAAAAACGGGAATGAGTGTATCTTCCAGAGTTGTGGAGCTAGAGCCACCAAATTTGGTAGGAAGATAGCTGGCAACGACCCCCAAAAATTTGCATCAAAGTTTTGGAGCCACGCCCTCCATTTCGCCCCCCTTTCCCCACTTTTTTACAATTTTCGAGCTAGAGTCACCAAATTTGGTATGAAGATAGGAATTGACATTCCACAAAGATCTGCATCACAAATTTGGATGCCACGCCCACCCATACCGCCCCCAGCTCCCCTTTCCCCACTTTTTACAAATTTCGAGCTAGAGTCACCAAATTTTTTATGAAGATAGCAATTGATATTTCACAAAGATCTGCATCAAAAATTTTGATGCCACGCCCACCCATACCGCCCCCAGCCCCCCTTGCCCCACTTTTTACAAACTTCGAGCTAGAGTCACCAAATTTGGTATGTAGATAGCAATTGACATTCCACATAAATCTGCATCAAAAATTTGGATGCCTCGCCCATCCATACCGCCCCCAGCCCCCCTTTCCCCACTTATTACAAATTTCGAGCTACAGTCACCAAATTTGGTATGAAAATAGCAATTGACATTTCACAAAGATCTGCAACAAAAATGTTGATGCCACAACTACCCCTACCGCCCCCAGCCCCCTCCCTTTCCCTACATTTTACAAACTTTGAGCTAGAGTCACCAAATTTGGAAGGAATATAGCTGGTGGCATCCCCATCTGCATCGGAGAATCTTTAAGGCAGCGTACACCCCTGCCGCATCCGTACCCTTTTGCAATCAGGCCTCTTTTTACCGGTTTTAATACTGGTATCGAGTATGCCGCAGTCGGTTGCGTCCGACTGCAACGTTTCCACTTGTTAAAATTAAAAATGAAGTTGAGCCCTTACAAAATGTAATAAAAGTCTTAAATAAAAACATTCTGTATTATTGGGATGAATAGTGTAAACTCTTCCCAAAGCTGAATCTCTTTTAACTCCAGGAAAATTTGGCACATCGTGCCCTCGTTTTCTTCTTTGAAATTCTTTATTGTTCCATGTAAAATACGATGGAACTTCACAATATAGAAGCGTTCTTGCAAACTCATCGCGTGTGCATAGCTCAAAGAAGGCTAGCAAAGTGGTTTTGGGTGTAGTGCTTAATCTGTCAAGTAATTGTTGCGGATTATTGGGGTTAAAATATATCCGTTGACCATTTTCTAAATGAACAGCTAAGTGTGTAATAGCCGGAAAACGGTTTCATATATGGGAAATGCAAGGATTCTCCATACCGCTACTGAGATACTTATGTAACGGCCACTTTCGCACATATTAATTTCATTACATTGGTCTTCAAGAGTAAATGATGCTTGATCACTGCCCTTGTTAACATATTTACAAATGTATTTAATAGACTTTACAGAACTACATTACTCAACATTTATGTGAGCTTCAAATGTTCTCAATAGAACACAGTTATAAGGCACAACCCAACGATTATCTATGCAATTACCATTTATATTAATTGCATTACCACCATCTTCTATCGATCTTCTACGATATAGAGGGTAACTATCTTTTCTCGTCACAGTTTCTTTAAGTAATTGTCGAGGAAACCTTTTGGTACATTTTCCATTTTTCATGCATGGCGATTTATTGTTAAATGCACCGCAAGGACCATGAATCATATTTGACTTAACAATGTTAAATAACAAAGGATCCTCATCTGCGTTTGGTATTTCGGCACAGATAATCTTATCAATTTTATCTGGTCTTATTTTATTTTCTAACCAAAGTAGAATATGTATATGCGGTAAACCCCGCTTTTGCCATTCCACAGAGTACATGAAACATTGCACGCTTCCAAACAAAGAACCTCTTATCAATAGTGACATTAAAGCTTTAACTTTTAAATGAAAAACTCGAGCTATAATATCGTGACGATCATGCGGTTTTTGACCCGGTAATAAAACACTTTTTATGTCATTCCATTGTGGATTGCATGTGAATGTTTTGAAAAGATCTGGTCGCCCATAATGGCGAACATATGTCATAGCATCTTGAGTCTTTTCAGGCATATATCGTGCAGAGCTTGTAAAAGAAGATGGTAAAATAACCATCTGACCAAGTTGAGCTGCGACAACATCTTGTTGGCCTATTGCATCTTGTAGATGTATATAGCTATCTGCTCTGAGTTTCGCTTGATTGTAGCGAATATAATTTAACCTTTCTGTTTCAATTTTAGCATACATATCAACCAAAAACTGACTAAAAAGGGAACGACAATAAATTAAATGATTTATCTCAGATTGACGAATCATTATTTTATAGCTGTAAAAGCTTAACGCAGATATCTTTTTTTTTTTGTTCCTCCTTTTTATACTCGATACCGAAGGTAAAGAGTATATTGGTTTTGTGCAATGTCCGTCATGGTGTCTGTCCGTCTGTCCGTCCGTATGGTTGCAAGTTTTTTCCACACCCTTCAAGCTAGAGACTTGAAACTTTCCAATTCTCTTTATCTATGGGATAGTAAATTAAAGTGTCAAGATGGGGGTTCTACGATAACTGGGGGGCTGGCAAATCGATAAATTCGATAACTCAAAACCGATAAATCCACATATTTCGCACATCCTTACAGCTATAAGTACCAAATTTGGTAAGAAGATAGCTATTTAGCTATTAGCTATTAGCAACCCCCAAAAAACTGCATCAAAAATTTTGGAGCCACGCCCCCCATTCCGCCCCCAGCCCCCCGTCTTTTTAAGTCAAAATAGCCCATATCTCCCACAGTTTTTGAGCTATAGCCACCAAATTTGGTGCCAAGATAGGTGATGATGACCCCCTAAAAACCGCACCAAAAGTTTGGATGCCACGCCCACCGATACTGCCCTAGCCGCCCCCATCCACCCCAACGCTTCGTCAAAAACGGGAATGCGTGTATCTTCCAGAGTTGTGGAGCTAGAGCCTCCAAATTTGGTGGGAAGATAGCTGTTAACGACCCCCAAAAATCTGCATCAAAGTTTTGGAGCCACGCCCACCCATTACGCCCCCAGCCCCCCGCATTTTGAAATCAGAAATGGCTATATCTCCCACAGTTTTTGAGCTATAGCCACCAAATTTGCTGCCAAGATAGGTGATGATGACCCCCTAAAAACTGCACCAAAAGTTTGGATACCACGCCCACCGATACTGCCCTAGCCTCCCCCATCCACCCCAACGCTTCGTCAAAAACGGGAATGAGTGTATCTTCCAGAGTTGTGGAGCTAAAGCCACCAAATTTGGTAAGAAGATAGCTGGCAACGACCCCCAAAAATCTGCATCAAAAAAAAAAACCACTCCACTTTTGATAATTTGATGCATGCTGTACTTGGCTTGTCGACGTGCGCGTTATGCCGTTAGGTGATCGGCTCGTCCACTTCACCATCAACTTCGCTGCGCCGCGACTTGTTACCAACCGCTGGCACTTAAAAAAAATTCCGCTATGCAATCAGTGCGCACGCTTCCACCGTCACTTTCGTTGCTCCGCAAATGGCCCGACTTAATCGCTTGCTTTGCGCGATCCCGTTTTTTTAATCGGTGCGCCCGTTTCGACCGTCAATTTCTTTGCGCCACGGCAATTGCGCAAAAGAAGATTCTCGAATGATTCCGTTTTTTTCTGTTTAATGCACGTGCAGTAAAACAGTGTATGACCGGGTATACACGAATTCGCGACTTTCGAACTTTTTAATTATTGCTTCTCAATCTAATGATAGACACACGTGGTTTTGGGGTTAGGGTATTTCTGTCTTTCGAACCTTTATTTCTATATGCCTTCCTTGGGTGTTCTATATTATGCTTACTTTAGTCTTGGCTGTAATATATATGTGCGCTTGTTATATCTTCTCTACTCCGTCTGAGGATGCCTACGCTTTTGTTCCGTTTTCGCTCTCGTCAACTGTACTTGGCAACCGTTTACCCTTTACTTGCCATTAATCAATTATTCCGCCGACACGTCTACACGCCTTTGACCCGAATTTCTAACTAACTCGCCGGTCGCGTGCTCAGCTCGAGTGCGCCTTCCTTCTTCGCGTGGGTCGTGATTGTGGATCGTGGGTCGTGAGAGCGCACGCACCCTTCGATCATCTTTCGCCGATCTGGCCGTTCGAACCTTCTGTTGTCAAACATTCTGTTAAGTTGCTTGAGCCGAAATGTTATTTAAAGCTAATGAACATAATTTTAACATGGAAAACTATGATATAATAAAGAATGAATGATTGTAATCTTAATGTTTAGCAAGTTGTTAATTACTCTTAATAACTAATAAATTATAATATAAGGTGAGAACGACTTCTTCTCATTTGTACTTCATGTACATACTTAGCTTCATTAAATGTCAATATATTCTATAATAATAAACTGTAAGGGAGGCAAATGTTGGCCTACCTCACAGCACTGTGTAAAAAAAATTGCCTGTTTAATGGTTACTGTTTATCGTGTTTTTTTTTTTTTTTTTTTTTTTTTTGTTCCCTTGTACGCTTTTAAGGTTGAGGCCCACTGTGCGGGGACTTCACGTTAGTTGGATACTCGACCAGAACCGATGGGACAACTCCGCACTCAAAACAAAAGTCAATTTGAATTTTCTAACTTTCGCGGTCGATGCCCACTGTGCGACGCGACCACGACTTTTGCAGCGGCCTGTACCAACTACTGTCACGCCGTTAGTTGACCGCTCGTACACTTTGCCGACACTTTCGTTGCGCCGCAGGTGTTCACTTATGCACAGTCTCGAACGCGAACCGCTAGTTTGATCGGAGTGTCTTCTTCCACCGTCAACTTCGTTGCGCCGCAAATGTTTCTAAGGCACAACTCGAACGCGAACAGTTATTCTTATCGGCACGTGCCTTGCGCCGTCACTTTCGTTGTGCCGCGACGATTGCACAAAACCACGCTCGAAAGCCGTTCTCGCTGGCCACTTGTAAAGCAGGGTATCGCCGGGTATACCCGCACTTCACTTTTATGCACTTTTCCTTCCACACTTGGTGATATTTCTGAGGCTTTAATAACAGATTATACCACACCTTTGCACTTTAGAGTCCCTGATCGGGCGCCACTTGTAAAGGAGTGATTTAGCAAGGGTATAAACTCAGTCCGGCCAGATCCACCACACAAGAATATTTGTATATTTTGGTGGGACTATAACGCGCGCGGCTTACAAGTTGGAAGGGGGAACGCCGGCGTCGGCACCAACGCGACGACCGGCACACTAAGCAGCCAGGGTATAAAACGACTCAGCTTAACTCGCGTGCGCGCGTGTACAAAACCAAAAAAAAAAAGAGAGAAAACACAGCAACTCAATTTCACTGGGTCACGGACTTGCCGGCGACCAATTTATTTCACTTCTCTAAAAGATCGTATATACAAGAAAAACCTAAACCTAGCTATATACATGTATATGAACTGCGATGAACTATCCCCTCTTACCTTATCTCTTTAAAATCCTATGCCTTTTCTTGGAACACACTGTCTCTCTTTTTCGTTCTTATACTTTGCTAACCTTTCTCTTCTAGCTCTATCGCGTACGCGTCTGCTCACGTTCGGAGGTAAATCGCAACTACTGCCCACGCTTCGGCTTCGGCCCAAGTTGCAGTTTTTGCCACTCCCCACACTTGCTCATGACCGTGGTGGATTTGATGATCGCAGCTGGCGCGCTGCCTCTTGCGACCCTGCGTTTTGGGGCGGTTACATTTAAATTGTACTACGATATTTCGAACGTTAGGCGTTCATTAAGGAAAAGTAAGTCTAATCACACCCCTTGCGTTTATTAAATAGAAATACTGCGCGCTCCTTGCGTTTATTAAATAGAAATATTGCGCGCTCCTTGCGTCTAACAAAACTTATAACTATAGCGCTTCTTGCGACTTAAAACTTACAAATATAATGCAGGTAACTTAAACAACCGATGCGCTTCTTGCGACTTACAAATATTATACAAAAATGTAAATTAAATCATTGATGCGCCCTTGCGACTAAAAACTATGAAAAATAATGAATATAAATTAAATCAACAATGCGCTCCTTTGCGACTTTAAACTATAAATATAATAAATCTAATTCTTTGTGAAGGGGCCGATGTGGCCTACTTCACACTTCATACCAAGTTTGGTGACTCTAGCTCAAAGTTTGTAAAAGTGGGGAAAGGCGGGAAAGGGGGGCTAGGGGCGGGTTGGGTGGGCGTGGCATCCAAATATTTGATGCAGATCTTTGTGAAATGTCAATTGCTATCTTCATACCAAATTTGGTGACTCTAGCTCAAAGTTTGTTAAAGGTGGAGAAAGGGGGGTGAAATGGGTGGGCATGGCACCAAAACTTTGATGCAGTTCTTTGGGGGTCAATACCAGCTATCTATCTACCAAATTTGGTGGCTCTAGCTCCACAACTCTTGAAGATACACGCATTCCCGTTTTTGAAAAAGCGTTGTGGCGGATGGGGGCGGCTAGGGCGGTATTGGTGGGCGTGGCATCCAAACTTTTGATGCAGTTTTTGGGGGGTAATCTTCACCTATCTTGGCAACAAATTTGGTGGCTATATCTCAAAAACTGTGGGAGATAAAAGCTTTTTTGACTTTAAAATGCGGGTGGCTGGGGACGTAATGGGTGGGCGTGGCTCCAAATTTTTTTGCTTTGCCGTACCTTTGCCAATAATAAATTTAAAAGAAAAATTTTACCTGTTCCACCAGGTGCATCTAAAAAATATATATCTCCTTTTTCTGCTTCAACGCTATATAGTATCTTTTCGTATACTTGTTTTTGCTCAGCAGTTAGGAGTAGCTCATTATTAACAACAAAATTGTCGCAATTTTCATAATTTGTTTTTCTATGATATTCAATATTTGGAACAATTTCCTCGGATCTAATTGGTAGTGGAAGTCCATAGTAAGTCAAATTTTGACCACCAATGGACAGTACAATATCTTCAATGTAAATAAGACATTTATTTAATACATTATTCACAATACTTTCATCAATATTTCTGTCTTGTGAAAAATGAAAGGCTCTTAAAATATCTTCTGAGAAACTCTCTTTATAAGTATTCCAAAGTTTAAGAGCATCTGAAATTTGACAAAATACTAACATTATTGCAAAAAGTTCTCTCAGTTTTGTAGGATTTTGACATATGACAGCTTCGGCTGATTCAACTATAGTTGAATCCCAGTGCTTATCATCTTCTAGTAATCCTAGAGCTTTACACTCCAATTGAAATGATGCGTATGCTATACCATTAACGGTTTTTAAAATTAAAAATGAAGTTGAGCCCCTTACAAAATGTAATAAAAGTCTTAAATAAAAACATTCTGTATTATTGGGATGAATAGTGTAAACTCTTCCCAAAGCTGAATCTCTTTTAACTCCAGGAAAATTTGGCACATCGTGCCCTCGTTTTCTTCTTTGAAATTCTTTATTGTTCCATGTAAAATACGATGGAACTTCACAATATAGAAGCGTTCTTGCAAACTCATCGCGTGTGCATAGCTCAAAGAAGGCTAGCAAAGTGGTTTTGGGTGTAGTGCTTAATCTGTCAAGTAATTGTTGCGGATTATTGGGGTTAAAATATATCCGTTGACCATTTTCTAAATGAACAGCTAAGTGTGTAATAGCCGGAAAACGTTCATGTATGGGAAATGCAAGGATTCTCCATACCGCTACTGAGCTACTTATGTAACGGCCACTTTCGCACATATTAATTTCATTACATTGGTCTTCAAGAGTAAATGATGCTTGATCACTGCCCTTGTTAACATATTTACAAATGTATTTAATAGACTTTACAGAACTACATTACTCAACATTTATGTGAGCTTCAAATGTTCTCAATAGAACACAGTTATAAGGCACAGCCCAACGATTATCTATGCAATTACCATTTATATTAATTGCATTACCACCATCTTCTATCGATCTTCTACGATATAGAGGGTAACTATCTTTTCTCTTCACAGTTTCTTTAAGTAATTGTCGAGGAAACCTTTTGGTACATTTTCCATTTTTCATGCATGGCGATTTATTGTTAAATGCACCGCAAGGACCATGAATCATATTTGACTTAACAATGTTAAATAACAAAGGATCCTCATCTGCGTTTGGTATTTCGGCACAGATAATCTTATCAATTTTATCTGGTCTTATTTTATTTTCTAACCAAAGTAGAATATGTATATGCGGTAAACCCCGCTTTTGCCATTCCACAGAGTACATGAAACATTGCACGCTTCCAAACAAAGAACCTCTTATCAATAGTGACATTAAAGCTTTAACTTTTAAATGAAAAACTCGAGCTATAATATCGTGACGATCATGCGGTTTTTGACCCGGTAATAAAACACTTTTTATGTCATTCCATTGTGGATTGCATGTGAATGTTTTGAAAAGATCTGGTCGCCCATAATTGCGAACATATGTCATAGCATCTTGAGTCTTTTCAGGCATATATCGTGCAGAGCTTGTAAAAGAAGATGGTAAAATAACCATCTGACCAAGTTGAGCTGCGACAACATCTTGTTGGCCTATTGCATCTTGTAGATGTATATAGCTATCTGCTCTGAGTTTCGCTTGATTGTAGCGAATATAATTTAACCTTTCTGTTTCAATTTTAGCATACATATCAACCAAAAACTGACTAAAAAGGGAACGACAATAAATTAAATGATTTATCTCAGATTGACGAATCATTATTTTATAGCTGTAAAAGCTTAACGCAGATATCTTTTTTTTTTGTTCTTCCTTTTTATACTCGATACCGAAGGTAAAGAGTATATTGGTTTTGTGCAATGTCCGTCATGGTGTCTGTCCGTCTGTCCGTCTGTCCGTCCGTATGGTTGCAAGTTTTTTCCACACCCTTCAAGCTAGAGACTTGAAACTTTCCAATTCTCTTTATCTATGGGATAGTAAATTAAAGTGTCAAGATGGGGGTTCTACGATAACTGGGGGGCTGGCAAATCGATAAATTCGATAACTCAAAACCGATAAATCCACATATTTCGCACATCCTTACAGCTATAAGTACCAAATTTGGTAAGAAGATAGCTATTAGCAACCCCCAAAAAACTGCATCAAAAATTTTGGAGCCACGCCCCCCATTCCGCCCCCAGCCCCCCGTCTTTTTTAAGTCAAAATAGCCCATATCTCCCACAGTTTTTGAGCTATAGCCACCAAATTTGGTGCCAAGATAGGTGATGATGACCCCCTAAAAACTGCACCAAAAGTTTGGATACCACGCCCACCGATACTTCCCTAGCCTCCCCCATCCACCCCAACGCTTCGTCAAAAACGGGAATGAGTGTATCTTCCAGAGTTGTGGAGCTAAAGCCACCAAATTTGGTAAGAAGATAGCTGGCAACGACCCCCAAAAATCTGCATCAAAGTTTTGGAGCCACGCCCTCCAATTCGCCCCCCTTTCTCCACTTTTTACAATTTTCGAGCTAGAGTCACCAAATTTGGTATGAAGATAGCAATTGACATTCCACAAAGATCTGCATCAAAAATTTGGATGCCACGCCCACCCATACCACCCCCAACCCCCCTTTTCCCACTTTTTACAAACTTCGAGCTAGAGTCACCAAATTTTGTATGTAGATAGCAATTGATATTTCACAAAGATCTGCATCAAAAATTTGGATGCCACGCCCACCCATACCACCCCCAACCCCCCTTTCCCCAATTTTTACAAATTTTGAGCTAGAGTCACCAAATTTGGTATGAAGATAGCAATTGATATTTCACAAAGATCTGCATCAAAAATTTGGATGCCACGCCCACCCATACCAACCCCAACCCCCCTTTCCCCAATTTTTACAAATTTCGAGCTAGAGTCACCAAATTTGGTATCAAGATAGCAATTGACATTTCACAAAGATCTGCAAAAAAATTTTGATGCCACAACTACCCATACCGCCCCCAGCCCCCCCCTTTCCCTACAATTTACAAACTTTGAGCTAGAGTCACCAAATTTGGAAGGCAAATAGTTGGTGGCATCCCCATCTGCATCGGAGAATCTTTAAGGCAGCGTACACCCCTGCCGCATCCGTACCCCTTTGCATTCAGGCCTATTTTTACCGGTTTTAATACTGGTATCGAGTATGCCGCAGTCGGTTGCGTCCGACTGCAACGTTTCTACTTGTTTAATAATGAATTCCATTGTGGTCTATCCACTGAAAAGCCATCTTCGCCATATGGAAATAGCAAAGGGTTCTGTGAGGCATCGTATGATCGATGCACCTCACTTATACGATGTTATTTATATTTATGGCTTTCAATAATAATATTGCGCTTTTCAAATTGCTGACCAACAATAACTATAGCTACTTCTCTTGATAGAGGTGCGTTGTAAAGCCTTTTATGTGCACCAGCGGGTGTTCGATCAGCATGTATAATCAATTTATAGTCTTTGGTACTTGTTTGTATTTTATTGAGAGCCATTTTTAGATCTTTAACATAACAATTATGATGATGAAACATACATTGAAGATCCTTTACTACGCTTAAATCAACATTTGAAATATTTTTGCAACGTAGTTGAGCTTCCTTTTCATCATCCCCAACAAAATTAATTTGAAGAAACTACTTTTCTTCATTTGGCAAAGGTCGGACACTACCAATTAAGTGATACACTTGTCCTTGGACTTAAAAGGTTGACCAACTTTCATTTATAGTTTTTGTACTTTGTAAGGTAGTGAATTATGCCGAGGTACAGATCTCAGTCTGGCCAAGGCTCGCGTTACAAGAAATTTATAATTTGCCGAAACGCGTTGGCTATCATAGATGCTTGTTTCAATAAGCGATACAACCCCGAGGTTGCGCGGCCGAAAAGATGGGAGTGTCAGGGATTGACGTACTTTTGTACAGTCTCCGCTGACTCCACAAATGCCGCTCCGTACGAATCGGGGTCTGACCCGCCGATCAGTAGGAATGCGAGGGAGGAAGCTGAAACGCTCCGAAAGACAGGGATGTCAGGGCTTGACGTACATTCGTAAAGTCTCCGCTAACTCCGCTTATGTTGCTCCGTACGAATCGGGGCTTGATCCGCCGATTAGTAGGAATGCTGGGGAAAAGAGAAAGGGGGAACGTGTCGCGAACTGCTGCCGTCGACGCGATGCCGAACCGATTGAGTGATCGCCGGTCACCCAACCATTTAATTTATATGAAAACGAAACGTAATGCGTCTGATACTCTGCGCGTGCATATATATATGATCGCATATATATATATGCTGCGATTCTCGCTCGTCTTACGCAAAAAAATAATATAACACGTGGGGTTTCAGATCAGTTTAGATTACTTTTTAATTCCCTTTCAATGGGCTCGCTTATACTTACTTACATTTAAACAATGTACCGAGTCTTTATTTTACACGCCTCGTGCGGTGTCTCTTTCACGAAAAATTGTCTTTTTCATCTGCGTTTCACTTTCGCTGAACTTCCAAACCGTTTTTTGTAACCTCGCGTCCGTCCACTTGTCACGCTACTGGATAACTAATTTGCCGGGTTGCGCTCGACCTGAGCTTGCCCTTTTGCCAGTTGTGGATCGCGACATTTGAGAGTGTGGGCCGCGAGAGCGCGCACGACCTACGTTCTCTTTATGCTGATCTGGCCGCTCGGCCCTTCTGTTGACTGTTGTGGACTTCTATGTTATTTTTATCGTCTTAATTATGTTACGAGTAAATGTTATATTCGTAGCTTATGTTTATGTATAACAGTAATTCGTGACTGCCTTATATTATTAATACTATTGTGTCTCCTTGACCCTTAACAGTAATTCATGGCAAATGAGTAATTCGTGACTGCCTTATATTATTAATACTATTAATACTATGATGCGAAGCATTCGAATGTGGGGAGGCCCGTGGGCGGCCTTCCTCACAACTTCCAAAAGAATTCATTTGAAAGCATACTTTCTTACACGATCAAAGAAATGATCATGCTTGGGATGTCCACAAATTATTAAGCTTTTAAGTGGATCAAGCAAACTTTCATTTTGGGAAAGCTTAACTTTTTTTGCCTTGTAACAGATACCCAGGGGCTCATTTTTCCATTTTAAAGCATTACAATGTTTGCATATAAAATTCATACTACCAAGTTGAGTAACTTTATTTGACTTGTAAGTTATTTCAAAATCTTAGCTTAAGCCAGACATGGCTCTAACACTCCATGCACGCAAACGCCTTTCTTGACGTGCATTAGGATTATTAGCCTGATGTCTTCTCACTGCAACTCTATGAGCTTCAGAATTATTAACCTGAAATCTTTTTGATGCTTCTATGCACTTACCCCTATTGATATATTAAAATTAAGTCAAGAAAAACTCACTTCTGCAAGTCGTTTTAATACACGGGTTCAGGGTATCTTTTAGTCGGGATTTCTCGACTAAAGCCTTCTTACTTGTTTTCAGATTCGCTCATTCTCGTGTTGTGCTGACAGTCGGCAATTCAACACCTGCATCATGAATTAAGCGCTGCTGGTCCCAAAACCAAAGAGGCAGCTTAAAACTTGAACACGCTCACGCATCGCTCTTCATGTTCGGCGCTTCGTAAATCAATTGTCAAAGGCACACAAATTTGAAAAAAAAACAAGTGGAAACGTTGCAGTCGGACGCAACCGACTGCGGCATACTCGATACCAGTATTAAAACCGGTAAAAAGAGGCCTGATTGCAAAAGGGTACGGATGCGGCAGGGGTGTACGCTGCCTTAAAGATTCTCCGATGCAGATGGGGATGCCACCAGCTATATTCCTTCCAAATTTGGTGACTCTAGCTCAAAGTTTGTAAAATGTAGGGAAAGGGAGGGGGCTGGGGGCGGTAGGGGTAGTTGTGGCATCAACATTTTTGTTGCAGATCTTTGTGAAATGTCAATTGCTATTTTCATACCAAATTTGGTGACTGTAGCTCGAAATTTGTAATAAGTGGGGAAAGGGGGGCTGGGGGCGGTATGGATGGGCGAGGCATCCAAATTTTTGATGCAGATTTATGTGGAATGTCAATTGCTATCTACATACCAAATTTGGTGACTCTAGCTCGAAGTTTGTAAAAAGTGGGGCAAGGGGGCTGGGGGCGGTATGGGTGGGCGTGGCATCAAAATTTTTGATGCAGATCTTTGTGAAATATCAATTGCTATCTTCATAAAAAATTTGGTGACTCTAGCTCGAAATTTGTAAAAAGTGGGGAAAGGGGAGCTGGGGGCGGTATGGGTGGGCGTGGCATCCAAATTTGTGATGCAGATCTTTGTGGAATGTCAATTCCTATCTTCATACCAAATTTGGTGACTCTAGCTCGAAAATTGTAAAAAGTGGGGAAAGGGGGCGAAATGGAGGGGTGGCTCCAAAACTTTGATGCAAATTTTTGGGGGTCGTTGCCAGCTATCTTCCTACCAAATTTGGTGGCTCTAGCTCCACAACTCTGGAAGATACACTCATTCCCGTTTTTGACGAAGCGTTGGGGTGGATGGGGGTGGCTAGGGCAGTATTGGTGGGCGTGGCATCCAAACTTTTGATGGATATACTTCTTGACCAAATTTGGTGGCTATAGCTCAAAACTGTGGGAGATATAGCCATTTCTGATTTCAAATGCGGGGGCTGGGGCGTAATGGGTGGGCGTGGCTCCAAACTTTGATGCGTTTTTGGGGGTCGTTAACAGCTATCTTCCCACCAAATTTGGAGGCTCTAGCTTCACAACTGTGGAAGATACACGCATTCCCGTTTTTGACGAAGCGTTGGGGTGGATGGGGGCGGCTAGGGCAGTATCGGTGGGCGTGGTATCCAAACTTTTGGTGCAGTTTTTAGGGGGTCATCATCACTTATCTTGGCACCAAATTTGGTGGATATAGCTCAAAAACTGTGGGAGATATAGTCTTTTTTGACTTTAAAATGCGGGAGGGTTGGGGGCGGAATGGGGGGCGTGGCTCCAAAATTATTGATGCAGTTTTTTGGGGTTGCTAATAGCTATCTTCTTACCAAATTTGGTACTTCTAGCTGTAAGGATGTGCGAAATATGTGGATTTATCGGTATTGGGTTATCGAATTTATCGATTTGCCAGCCCCCAGTTATCGTAGAACCCCCATCTTGACACTTTAATTTACTATCCCATAGATAAAAAGAATTGGAAAGTTTCAAGTCTCTAGCTTGAAGGGTGTGGAAAAAACTTGCACACATACGGACGGACAGACGGACAGACGGACAGACGGACAGACACCATGACGGACATTGCACAAAACCAATATACTCTTTACCTTCGGTATCGAGTATAAAAATGTGCACTGTGCGAAGTGATACATGTACATAAAATTATGAAAATTATTTTCAAGCGCATTGTTCACTTAATTGTGTATGCGCTTTTTCATTAAGAAGCGGAAATCCGTTTCTTTTTTGCAAGTGTACGAACCTTTTTTTATGACTTTGCTTGTGCGACGCGAAGGCGTCACTGCGCATTTGTTTTGTTTTTGTATTCTCGCTCGCGATCAAACCCTCAGCTTGTGCGACAATCAGGCGACAGTAGTGGGTACTTGTTGTAATTGTAATTTGTTTTTTAAAATGGGTAAAAAGGGCTCCAAATCGTATGGGAGGTACTTGAAGGAGTTGTCCAAATAAAAATTCCCTTCTTAGTGCTCCTCCTACCTGCATGGAAAATTGTGTGAAAATTTCAGCCTTCTAGCTCTTTTCATTTAGGCTGTGGCTCTTCCATTATCATCAGGACAAACTTTTTTATATATATAGATTATCAAATCCTTTCAAATAATTAAAAGATTATAGTTACGGTTAGTTTGTAACTAGAAGAGATAAATATGATGAAGAAACAACTAAAATTGAATTATATGCATTAAGGCCGAATTATACCAAAATGAATTGTAACTAAGTTTTGTTAATTTTGGAGTGGGAATCCGAGACCAACTACTGCTATGCTGATTCGTTACCACAGAACATCGCGCTTTTACACCATTAAATTAGTGAACTGGTACTTTTCTTCGCTCTGTCTGAACTTTAGTCATGTGACGCCTACGCTACTTAGCAAGCAAACCAGAACCCAAGCATCCCCTACCATGAGCTCTGCCGCAGCTAGGACAGAGTCGCTTCTGAGGCGTAGTCCGTGTTCGTTACAAGTAGACTTACCCCAATATTCAATTAGACTCATTTTAATAAATCTTCCCACCCTATTAAACCTTAGAGCCATGCATGGAGTATTATTTATTACTAACCTACTAAATTATCAAATCGACTCATCAGTTCTTTTGAGTCGAATCAACAAGAATGTAAACAGATAGAGCGTCCAAACAGCAAAATTCCAACATTCAATTGGAAGTCGTAACGTAACTTAGCGTAGCTACCACCCACTCTGAGAGCGCATTTCGTGCGTCTTTCGTGTTTCGTGTGTCATTCGCCAGCCACTTCTCTTGCTAACTTTGCTACGACATATTTGTTGATAGCACAACCAGCCAGCCATACTGTCTGTATGCGCCGCTAGCCAGCGATTTTCTAGCGCGCAGTGGCTTGTTCGATTGCTGTGCCTCCGTTTTTTTTCCATGTATTCCTTATGTGCGCGTATTTTATTTCTTATCAATCCAATGGCTTCAACTTTGTGGTATCTAGACATTGAATTGATTGTTGATTTTTGTTTCGGCTAGCTTCCATAAGCATGTGTGTGTCCTTGTCTCTATACATGTCCATATTTTAATGTATGCGTACCATTTGCCATGGAATTCATTGACCTTTCTCTACTAATATGAATTCCGGAAAACGCTAAACAGCCAATATTTCATTAAATTTGGTGCAAATTTGTATTATTTGCCTACAAAAACCTAAGAAAAACCAGAAAAACAATACTTCCAAGGCATTTTTGGTGCTGGTCGATAAGTTGCAGGAACGGTCGAACACGAAAATAAACAAGCGTCTAGTAAAATAGGCAGGCAATTATCAGTTTTGCATTGCTGGTCATACATACTCTTTCATGTTTTTAGCTCTATGACACTTTCCAACCATTTTGCCATAGCAACTACCATACAGCTATGCAGCGATGCCTACAAATTGCGAAAGTGTATTCACACGTGCATTTGCCCTAGCCATTTGCAGAAGCAGAAGCAACACAAGAAAACGCTCGGCATAGCCAAATTTAACAAGCGCAAAAGCGACATAAGAAAACGGCCGCGCACTGCACGCTGTGTGTGTTTAGCATACATGTAAATATTTCAATGTGTGTGTGTAACATCGCTACACCAGCAAAACAAATGAGCGAACAGAAGCGACATAGCAAAATGACAAACAACACAAAACACACACATGTCATTTTGGTGCTGGCCCACCAAAAATCTAGACTTGTGTCTACACAATATTTCGTTTTTTGCGTGTAGTGCGCGGCCGTTTTCTTGTCGCTTTGCGCTTGTTAAATTTGGCTATGCCGAGCGTTTTCTTGTGTTAAATATGAATATTTATACTCGATACCGAAGGTAAAGAGTATATTGGTTTTGTGCAATGTCCGTCATGGTGTCTGTCCGTCTGTCCGTCCGTATGTGTGCAAGTTTTTTCCACACCCTTCAAGCTAGAGACTTGAAACTTTCCAATTCTTTTTATCTATGGGATAGTAAATTAAAGTGTCAAGATGGGGGTTCTACGATAACTGGGGGCTGGCAAATCGATAAATTCGATAACCCAATACCGATAAATCCACATATTTCGAACATCCTTACAGCTAGAAGTACCAAATTTGGTAAGAAGATAGCTATTAGCAACCCCCAAAAAACTGCATCAATAATTTTGGAGCCACGCCCCCATTCCGCCCCCAGCCCCCCGCATTTTAAAGTCAAAAAAGACTATATCTCCCACAGTTTTTGAGCTATATCCACCAAATTTGGTGCCAAGATAGGTGATGATGACCCCTAAAAACTGCGCCAAAAGTTTGGATGCCACGCCCACCGATACTGCCCTAGCCGCCCCCATCCACCCCAACGCTTCGTCAAAAACGGGAATGCGTGTATCTTCCAGAGTTGTGGAGCTAGAGCCTCCAAATTTGGTGGGAAGATAGCTGTTAGCGACCCCCAAAAAACTGCATCAAAGTTTTGGAGCCACGCCCACCCATTACGCCCCCAGCCCCCCGCATTTTGAAATCAGAAATGGCTATATCTCCCACAGTTTTTGAGCTATAGCCACCAAATTTGGTGCCAAGATAGGTGATGATGACTCCCTAAAAACTGCATCAAAAGTTTGGATGCCACGCCCACCAATACTGCCCTAGCCACCCCCATCCACCCCAACGCTTCGTCAAAAACGGGAATGAGTGTATCTTCCAGAGTTGTGGAGCTAGAGCCACCAAATTTGGTAGGAACATAGCTGGCAACGACCCCCAAAAATTTGCATCAAAGTTTTGGAGCCACGCCCTCCATTTCGCCCCCCTTTCCCCACTTTTTACAATTTTCGAGCTAGAGTCACCAAATTTGGTATGAAGATAGCAATTGATATTTCACAAAGATCTGCATCAAAATTTTTGATGCCACGCCCACCCATACCGCCCCCAGCCCCCTTGCCCCACTTTTTGCAAACTTCGAGCTAGAGTCACCAAATTTGGTATGTAGATAGCAATTGACATTCCACATAGATCTGCATCAAAATTTGGATGCCTCGCCCACCCATACCGCCCCCAGCCCCCTTTCCCCACTTATTACAAATTTCGAGCTAGAGCCACCAAATTTGGTATGAAGATAGCAATTGACATTTCACAAAGATCTGCAAATAAAATTTTGATGCCACAACTACCCATACCGCCCCAAGCCCCCCCTTTCCCTACATTTTACAAACTTTGAGCTAGAGTCACCAAATTTGGAAGGAATATAGCTGGTGGCATCCCCATCTGCATCGGAGAATCTTTAAGGCAGCGTACACGCCTGCCGCAACCGTTCCCCTTTGCAATCAGGCCTCTTTTTACCGGTTTTAATACTGGTATCGAGTATGCCGCAGTCGGTTGCGTCCGACTGCAACGTTTCCACTTGTTTGTTATTCGCCTGGGTCCCTCGGGACTCTGCTCGCTCTCTTGCACATCCACATAGCTTCTTTCGGCATACCCATGGGTGTACTCCTCGTCGTCGCCGAACCTCACTTCTATGCTCATCTGCTGATAAAGATTTTATATGTATTATTATGAAGCTTTTGTTGGGTATGTTATTAACGTTTAGTGGGGAGAGAATTTTGTTAGTTTCTAGAGGAAAAGAGAAGAAAAAAAAAACCGAAGCGAACCAGTTTGCTGGTTCTATCTGAGCTGTTTATGTCGGACGACGGCTTGCGTTGAGCTCTGTTTCTTGCTGTTGGTTCGATTCTGGATTCTCCTCTCCTCGTCGGAAGGGCTTTAGCTGTGATTTGCTAGCATGCAACATTTGGAGAAACGAACTTTTTAACGGTGTATGGCCCCTCGTATTTCGGGGCTAGCTTTGCTGCGAATCCATTGCTAGCTTTGGACAGCTGGTGTGTTCTTAGCAAGACCAGCTCGTTGATCGTAGGGCGCCATTCCCTCCGTCTCAGGTTGTAGTTTCTCTCTTGATCCTTTGAGGCTCGTTGCTGGTTGCTCTGCGCTATCCTGAATACTTCTTTCAAGCGATCCGCCATCTCCTCCGGCGTATAACGTTGCTGGCAGGCGCGGTTCCCTTCCCTGCATCAGGAATGCTGGGGAGAATCCGATTGAGTCTGCGATGCTTGAGTTGACGTCTAACGAGATTTCGGGTATTAGTTCGTCCTACAAACTATGATTACCAGCGATAAACAGCGCTATCATCGTCTTCACCGTTCGGCTGGTTTTCTCGGTTGGGTTTTCCTGAGGGCAATAAGGGGCTGTGTGCTCCTCTCCACACCTAGAGAATTCAAAAATGCTTTAAATATTCGGCTTGTGAATTGCACTCCATTGCTGCATACGAATTTCTTTGGTATCCCGAAGCAGCACAAAACTCGTTCGCAAAAAGCCTTTTGGAGCGTGGTTGCCGACGCTCGCCTCAGGGGAACCAGTTCCACCCATTTCGTGAACGCGTCGTGGAACACTAACAACATTGTGCTTTCCCTGCTTTGATCGTGGCAGGGGGCCTACAAAGTCCGCGAACAGGATCGCCATCGGCTCCGCCACCTGGCGGGTAAGCATGTGTCAGGCTGACTTCCTCTGCTCCGTCTTAAATAATTGGCATTTTTCGCAACATTTAATATACTTGGCTGCATCTCGAAACATACCCGGCCAGTAATAGCGTTGTGATAGCCTCATGATCGTCTTGCGGATCCCTTGGTGACCTGCCGTCGGTGCATCGTGGCATTCTTGCAACATGCGCTTCCTTTGCTCTGCATCGAGCTCTGCACAGAGCTTCCACGGGATAAAATCCTCGTCATCAGCGCGGTGTCATATGTTCCGGTTTAACTGGCCATTTTCTTCCATGTAGTCCGCATACTTTGTCGGATCTGTAGCTAATAGCTACTAGCTATCTTATCCTTCATCGCTTGAACCCACTTTCCCGGGACTTGCTGAACCACGGCTTGTTGGAGCTGCTCTAACGGGTCACGCGACAGAGCATCGGTCACCACGTTGAGTTTGCCTTTCTTGTACTTTACGTCGAATTGATACTGTTGGAGTTCCAACGCCCACCGTGCGACTCTTCCTGTCAGGCTCTCTATAGAGTCTTACCACTTTAAAGCAACATGATCCGTGATCACCTCAAATCGGTAGCCTTCCAGGTAACATTTCAATTTCCGGATTGACCACACTATCGCTAGGCACTTTTTTTCTGTGGCTGAGTATTTCTCCTCTGCCTTCGATAGCTTCCGACTCGCGTATGCCACGACTCGCTCTTGCTGGTCGATGTTTTGAGTCAGCACTGTTCCAACGCCATAGTCACTTACATCTGTCTGCAGTGTGAACTTTTCCCCGAAATTCGGACATGCCAAGATAGGGGCGGTTGTTAAACAGAGTTTGAGATTTTCTAGCGCCGCTAGCTGTTCCTCGTTCCACGACCACTTTCGGGCTTTCTTCAACAGGACCGTCATAGGCTGCACCACTGTCGTAAAATTAGGCACAAACCGCCGGTACCATGATGACCGAGGACTTCTCTCAGGTTTTCCAGGTGCTGTTCTTTCGTCTGGCTGATTACAATGATACCATCTAAATAAGAGAATGCGTGGGGTTCCATCTCCGGGCCGGTTACCATGTCCAACGCTCTCTGGAAGGTCACACACGCGGAATGTAGTCCAAACGGCATGACCTTCCACTGGAACAATCCACGTCCGGGTACCTTTACTGTCCACCTCCATGGGGATTTGCCAATACCCATGTTTCAAGTCCAGCGTCAAGATGTAACGAGCATTTCTTAGTCTCTCCAGGATATGATTGATCAGGGGCACTGGATATGCGTCGGGTATGGAGTGCGCATTGAGCTGCCTGTAGTCCATACACATCCTCCATTCGGTCGTCTATTTGCGGACTAGCACGATAGGCGCGCTATGTAGGCTCTGTGACGGCTCTATGGCTCCTGCCTCTATCAGCTCGTTTACCTGCTGGCCGATTACGCGCTGCATAGCTGGGTTTTTAGGATAATACCTCTGTTTAAAAGGTTTGTCATCCTTCATAGCTATACGAAGCTCGGTTACGTTAAAAACGGCCAGGAGTCCCTCGAAAAGTGCCAATTCTGCATTAAGAAATTCCTGTGACGCCGAATCCAAGTCCGCGGGCCACTTCAATTTATCCTCAGTGTCGCCTTCCGACTCTGGGTGTGATGCACTGTCCTTTTTCTAAGATGCCTCAACTCCAGTACTTCCCAACTCAACCAACGATGGCTCCTCGACGACTGGTACCGCGTCTCGGCCTACCCCTCGCCTGGTTAGCGTGGCGTCTTCCTTGCGGGGTGCTCTCAGGACATTCCTCCGCTCTGCGCCTCCTGTACTGCGTGTCTCGTTGTCCTCTTCCCTCGTAGGCTCTGCATCGGTTCCGTTGTCACCCTCGATCGGCGATTCGGCACTCTGCAAAATTAATAACGCCAACCCACACTGCAAAGTCGTCCCCATGCTACATAGGAAATTCATCCCCAGGATAAGACTATCTATCAAGAATGGCATAACAAGCAGATCCATTGTTACTTCTTTGCAACAACGTATCTATGGCTACCATTGAACCGTCTGCTAATCGTGTATTCGCGGTTGCGTCGTGTACCAGCCCTTTCATCTCATTCTCCCTGAAAAATCTCTCACTCACGAAGCTCCTAGTAGCCGCGGTGTCGACCGTCGCCTTCGCCAGTCGGTCCCCGACCTTCACAGTGGCGACTATGCGACTATTTTCGACCTTGAGAGGGTAATCTAGCTCTGGGACTGACTCGTGCTGACGCCCATCCGATCCCGCTCCGGATGACGCAGCTGCCCGTTTCCCGCTCTTTTTCTACAACATTCCCCGCTATTCACACCTCGATTGCCACACTGCCTGCAGAAAAGCACTTTGGGGCTCGGACATTCTCGGGCGAAGTGTCCCTTCTTTATTTATTTATTTATTTGTATTTTTGTTCCTAACGCTACAAGTTTAACAACTTACAATTTAGTGCGCTAGTCATTACAATCTTATAATTCTTGTGTTCGCATTTTTCTTCTTCTGCGAACAATTGTAACATACGCGTGCTCGAGTTTGCTCGTGCCCCATCATGCCGTTCGAAATCACATCACGCCCGTCAATTTCCGAAAAGGTTGGTTCGTTTCGCGCCATGGGGATTTGTACCAGCGGTTTCTGAAAAAGATTAACCTGCCTCGCGTGCGTGTCTACGTTTCCGAACCTGTTCGTGCGTTCGACGCCCGTACCCTGTCTGTACCCTGTTTCCCAGCGGCTCTGGCTTCGAACATTCTTAAATTCCGCGGCCATTTGAGTCAGTTGAGCTAATATTAGGAAGTCTTTCCTACGGATGTTCAAACTGTAGTCCGGCGATAGATTCTCATGAATCCTGCTCAATTCCTGATCGGGACTATATCCGGCATGATGCATCAGTTTCTTTAAATCTATCAAATAATCTTTAAAGCCCTCGCCGACTCGTTGCCGTCGGGGCCTGATGCTATCCTGCAACCTGTCAAAATAGTGGGGAGGTAAAAAAAATGGCTCTATCTTTCATGAAATGTTTGTTGTTTTCAACCCGGTAACCAGCGGCCATATCAGGTTTGTAGTCCATCTGTCCCACCTGGGTACTAGTCACAGGGCGAATAACAGACGGCCCTACCTAAATCCCAGATGGCGTCCCAATCTGCCGCCTTACTGGCGAATGTTGCGCTTGCTCGAGTGGTGGAAACGCCCCTTTCGATGACCCAGACAAAGTCAGTAAGTCTGACTCGGATTTTTGCCGCTGTCGCATACCTATATTGAGAGTGTTAGACGAGGCGGACGGTTCCGGAACTTTCAAAAATTACAATTCCCACTCGGCCAATCGCTTCCAAGTTTCCGTGCGATGACCCCCTTCCCTCATAAACTCACATACCCGTTTCCTTAGATCGTCTACCTTTCCTGTTCGATCCAGGCCCAGTTCGTGGGCGACGCGTTCCAGTTCCTCTTTCCGGCAATTGTAGACCCATTGTGAACCTACGCCTGGGCTGCCGCGGTCCTCCGGTGACGGAATTTGTGGCTCACTCATCGTTGGTTTAAGTCTGGTTGTGCTTTGATTCTTTAATAATGCAGTCAATTCTTTGTATTTTGCTGTTGTTTTATTTCGTTTTCATTAAAACTTTTCTTTATTTTACTTTGTCGAAACGTTTTAATTTATACAGGGGTGTGCCAGAAATCTCTAGAGATTTTGGCTCGAGCAGGTTTTCAAATCTCTAAAACAAAACCGTAGGCGTGCCAGAAGTTAGGGAGATTTCAATTTTCGGTAAAATTTTTCGGAGCAAATACGTAAAACGAAAATGGCCAAAAAGAGTTGCTACCTTTGAAAAATAAAAATTAAATTAAAACTAAAATGTATTTGCTATTTTAGTCATTGTTTTCAAGGTTGGCCACAGGGCATTAGTGTTAAATTTAATAAATAGTAAAATAAAAATATGTTAGGTCTTATCTCTTGTAATTCTTATATAAAATACATATTTAATATTTTGCCCGCCAAGTAACTTATGTTGCTTGACAGCCCTGCCGTGATAGCTTGCTTGAACAGCTGTTCTACGTATTTCGTGAAAATAGTCTTAGAGATTTGTTACAGATTCATTCAAAACTCAAAAAAAATAAAATAAATGCAATGCAAAGAATTAAATGCAATTTTAATTCAACTTACATTTTGGCGGCACAATGACTTGCCATAAATTAAATTCTTCTTCTTACTGTAGACATTCACACACCTAACAAACACCGCAAAAGCTGCCACCTTATAAAAAAAGGTTTGCTGCAATAACTTTGTTAAATTTACAACAAACTCTCCACTGCTCAACCATGCAATTTTGTTACCTAAAAGTAAGATTTTTTTATGTTTATTTGCCACAAATAAGTGTCTTTTAAATTGACCTATTAAAGACTCCGAATAATAGTTTTTGTTAAACGAACAAGGTGGCACCTCTCTTGTTAGGGACGGTTTTGCTCGCTTACATGGAACGGCAAATAGTCTTAGAGATTTGTTAGAGATTTATTAATATCGAAAATCATGAATTAAAATATTTATAAAATTCGAATGTATATGCAATATGCAATTAAGCTTAAAATTACCTTTCGAAAAAGTAACACTTGTTATGCATTAAGCTGCGATTAGTTATGACGAAACAAAACAAACGAAACGAAACAAACATTTCGATACGAAAATTCCAAATGTAGTGATTAGTAATAACGAAAGAAACGAGTACAACAAGAAGAAGACCAACAGCTGATTTGTCGAAACAAACATTGATTGAAGTGACTAGCATTTAGCGCGAAGAAAAGTGAAAAATTCACGTAATAATTAAATTACATAGTGTGGAAAACCGAAAAAAAATGGATAAAAAGCTAACAGTTGCACTCGCTACATATCTTGTTGTTGTCTTTGTACTCCCACATTGTTTTGTTGTACAATTGTGGATATTGTTGTACTAGATTAATTAAGTGGTCGTCATTCATTTTATAATTGTAAAAAACGAAACACAACAATGACAAATATAGTTTTGTGGCCCAACAAAATTTGATCAGATGTTGAATTTTGATACGAAACAAAACAAAAAATCTGCAATCTGCAGATATTTGTGTATGTTTTCGTAGTCGTTCGTTCTACCCGTAAATGACTAATCGATAACATTGATTTTCATACAATCAGATATCAGCTGTTGAGACACGGAATGTTTGTTTCGTTTCGTTTGTTTTGTTTCGTCATAACTAATCGCAGCTTTAGACATTTAATATTGCTTAAACTAACCAAATCTCTGACCAAATTTGTTGAGATTTCAAAACCATCTCGAACTCTGCTCTGGCACACCTAAAACCAGCTCGAGGTTGGTTTTAGGTTGGAATTCGGTTGGTTTTGATGGCTGGCACACCCCTGATAAAATTTTTCTACCATATTTTCTATTAATTGTTATCTTGATATCAACCAAACTTTCATTATTAAATTCCTTTACTTCAATTATAATTTACAAAATTTTCTTCGTTTTAACTTAATTTATTTTATTTAATTTTGTTGAGCCTTCTGTTTAATTTGGCTACTAAAAATTTAATAATATAAAAATTCATATCTTTTTTTTCCGAAAATTTTCTCAATTTTTCTATTTGTTATCAACCTTTGCCAAAATTTTTATTCATCTCATATCTTTCCACTCAAACTCTGACTTCATTTCCATCTTTATTATTTGTTTAGTTAAATTTCATTAAATACATTTTTTTCACCACTAAATTTCTTATAAAAATTTTTTTTTTTGTTATTTTAAATTTTTTTTTTTTTCTTAAAAATTTTATTTATTTGAATTTTTTTCGCTTAGTTAAATTCCTTTTTTTTCTGGTTGGGTGTGGCATCCAAATTATTGCTGCAGATCTTTGTGGTATGTCAATTGCTATTTTCATACCAATTCTAGTGACTCTTGCTCAAAGTTTGTAATAGGTTGTGGGCGGGAGGCTGAGGGCGGCATCCAAATTTTCGTTGCAGATCTTTGTGGAATGTGAATTGCTATTTTCATACCAAATTTGGAGACTCTAGCTCAAAGTTTGTAAAAAGTGTGGAAAGTGGGGCGGATTGGGTGGGCATGGCTCCAAAACTTTTATGCAGTTCTTTGAGGTTCGTTACCAGCTATCTTCCTACCGAATTTGGTGGCTCTAAAACAGCGACCGGCAAAGTTGGCGTTTCCTATAGCTGGCTATAGGGCAGCAATTTTTTCGTTTTACGCTGTACGCTATAAAAAAACTAATACAAGCGCACGCTGTTCGGCTTTCGGCAGTTGTGTTGCTCCCACTTCGGCAAAGCAAATCAAGTCAGTTGCTGTTCAGCATTCACTAAGGCAAGACCTCGCTGCGCAATTTTTTTAAATGCCGAATATTGAACACTGCAAAAAAACTACAAAATGAATGAATTTTTTTTCAATGAAAATATGGATGGCGAGTCCCAATGTTTAATTTGCCACCAAATTTTAGATTGTAGCAATATATATTTTTTAAAAAGGCATTTTAAAAAGAAACACAGCAATTATGAATTGCTAGAAAAAAATGAACGAGCTCGAATTCTTTTAGAATTAGATGCTACATTTTTTTTGAAGTTCATAGCTTGTCACATTGACAATAACAAAATTATTGTACCGCAAATTGGCAATATTGAAAATATATTACCGCCATATATAATCCTTCAAAAATATAAAATACCTTTAAAAAAGGCGTCTTATTTGGTTGCTTTGGGTCTGGCGCAGCATTGTAGGCCATTTCATGATGGGTGCTTTGCAAAAGATTTGTTTGAAAATATTTTAAAATGCTTTGGGAAAGAAGGAGAAGAAATGGCCCATATAATAACATTCATTCCTTTGTCTGAGCGCACAATAACCCGTAGAACAGAACATATTAGCAAACATATTTTTAACTGCGTGCTTAAGCGTCTGGAGGAATGTTGCTTTTTTTCGATCTGTCTGGATGAGAGTACTGACATCCATAACTTATGTCAGCTGGTAGTATATGTCAGAACAGTAAATAATGAGTTTGAAGTTTTCGAAGATTTTTTTTGTTCAGTTGCTTTTGATGGCCACGTAACTGGAGAGAAAATATGGGAAACTGTCAACACACGTGTCTTCTCTTACGTCTGCACAAGCAAATTGAGTTCTGTGTGTACTGACGGTGCTAATGTAATGACAGGTAAAAATAAGGGGTTTGTGGGATTTTTATTAAAAAATGGAGTAAAAGTTCCAAGTTTTCATTGCAGCATCCACCAACACGCTCTATTGGGAAAAGAGCTAAATTTGACGAATACAATGAAAACTGCAATTTTAATAATAAATAAAATTAAAGGAGGGCATAACGCTCTAACGCATCGTAAATTTAAGGCATTTTTACAAGAAATAGAATCGGATTACGGTGATTTGCTACTATTCACAGATGTCCGCTGGCTTAGTAGAGGCAGAAGTCTTGCAAGACTTTTTGACTTACGAAACGAAGTTCTGCAATTTTTAAAAGAAAATCCATCACCAGACAAGAATGTATTAATTGCATCTCTTGAAAATAACGAGTTCCTCCTTGAGTTATCATTTCTTTCTGATATTTCAGATATTTTAAATACAATAAATTTGCAATTACAAGGAAAAAATAAATATATTTTTGATACAGTGGTCACAATTTTTCATTTTGGTAAGAAACTATCACATTTAGAAAGTCAAATCCATAACAATAATTTAGCATCTCTACCCAAAACAGCCAAATTTTATAGTCAATCTCCAATTCCAACAAAAATAGCCCAATTCAAAAATACTATCCATAATTTATCAACCAACTTTGCAGCCCGATTCCATGACTTTGATCAAATTTGTGGCATAATAGACCTTCACAATAACACACTTGCATGCAATATGGAAAACTGTCTCAACCTTTAAGAGAGGAAATTCAAAAAATGTTGACGGATTTTGATTTGCCTTGTACAACGGGCAAAGAATTTTGGAAAAATGTGAATGTAGCAAATTACCCACATTCAAAAGAAGAAATTTTAAAGTTATACTCCATATTCCCCACAACTTATAATTGCGAAACAACGTTTTCAACATTAAAAAACATAAAAACTAAAAATAGAAATAAAATTTCCAATAAACATTTAGACGACCTACTTAGAATAAAATGCTATAATGAAGAAATAGACCTGGACCAAATAGTTAAAGAATTTGAATAAAAAATATCGTGAACTTTTTTTTTTATTTGCCAACATTTTCATTTTTCTCAGTGCACTGTTTTCTTCGTGCGCGAACACAGTTTTCAATACAAGCAAAGAGCAATAAAAGTATAGATGTGTGAGTTTGCCGGTCGCTGCTCTAAAACTCTGGAAGATACACGCAGTACCGTTTTTGACGAAGCGTTGGGGTGGCTGGGGGCGGCTAGGGCATTAGTGGTGGGCGTGGCATCCAAACTTTTTGATGCAGTTTTTTGGGGGTTGCTAGTAGCTATCTTCTTACCAAATTTGGTAGTTCTAGCTGTAAGGATGTGCGAAATATGTGAATTTATTGGTTTTGAGTTATCGATTTTATCGATTTGCCAGCCCCCCAGTTATCGTAGATCCCCCATCTTGACACTTTAATTTACTATCCCATAGATAAAGAGAATTGGAAAGTTTCAAGTCTCTAGCTTGAAGGGTGTGGAAAAAACTTGCATACATACGGACGGACAGACGGACAGACACCATGACGGACATTGCACAAAACCAATATACTCTTTACCTTCGGTATCGAGTATAAAAACAGCAAAAAACAGAGTTGACGGCATTATTAAAAAATCAAAGCACAACCAGGCTTAAACCAACGATGAGTGAGCCACAAATTCCGTCACCGGAGGACCGCGGCAGCCCAGGCGTAGGTTCACAATGGGTCTACAATTGCCGGAAAGAGGAACTGGAACGCGTTGCCCACGAACTGGGCCTGGATCGAACAGGAAAGGTAGACGATCTAAGGAAACGGGTATGTGAGTTTATAAGGGAAGGGGGTCATCGCACGGAAACTTGGAAGTGATTGACCGAGTGGGAATTGCAATTTTTGAAAGTTCCGGAACAGTCCGCTTCGTGTAACACTCTCAATATAGGTATGCGACAGCGGCAAAAATTCGAGTCAGACTTACTGACTTTGTCTGGGTCATCGAAAGGGGCGTTTCCACCACTCGAGCAAGCGCAACATTCGCCAGTAAGGCGGCAGATTGGGACGCCATCTGGGATTTAGGTAGGGCCGTCTGTTATTCGCCCTGTGACTAGTACCCAGGTGGGACAGATGGACTACAAACCTGATATGGCCGCTGGTTACCGGGGAGTTGAAAACAACAAACATTTCATGAAAGATAGAGCCATTTTTTTTTTACCTCCCCACTTTTTTGACAGGTTGCAAGATAGCATCAGGCTCCGACGGCAACGAGTCGGCGAGGGCTTTAAGGATTATTTGATAGATTTAAAGAAACTGATGCATCATGCCGGATATAGTCGCGATCAGGAATTGAGTAGGATTTAAGTGAATCTAGCGCCGGACTACGGGTTGTACATCCGTAGGAAAGACTTCCTAATATTAGCTCAACTGACTCAAATGGCCGCGGAATTTGAGAATGTTCGAAGCCAGAGCCGCTGGGAAACAGGGTACAGTCAGGGTACGGGGGTCGAACGCATAAACAGGTTCGGAAACGTAGACACGCACGCGAGGCAGGTTAATCCTTTCCATAGACCGCTGGTCCAAATCCCCATGGCACGAAACGAACCAGACAGTTGTTAACTTCGCGGGCGTGATGTGATTTCGAACGGCATGATGGGGCACGAGCAAACTAGAGCACGCGTATGTTACAATTGTTCGCAGAAGAAGAAAAATGCGAACACAAGAATTATAAGATTGTAATGACTAGCGCACTAAATTGTAAGTTGTTAAACTTGTAGCGTTAGGAACAAAAATACAAATAAATAAATAAATAAAGAAGGGACACTTCGCCCGAGAATGTCCGAGCCCCAAAGTGCTTTTCTGCAGGCAGTGTGGCAATCGAGGTGTGAGTAGCGGGGAATGTTGTAGAAAAAAAGCGGGAAACGGGAAGCTGCGTCATCCGGAGCGGGATCGGATGGGCGACAGCACGAGTCAGTCCCAGAGCTATATTACCCTCTCAAGGTCGAAAATAGTCGCATAGTCGCCACAGTGAAGGTCGGGGACCGACTGGCGAAGGCGACGGTCGACACCGCGGCTACTAGGAGCTTCGTGAGTGAGAGATTTTTCAGGGAGAATGAGATGAAAGGGAAAGAAAAGTAACAATGGATCTGCTTGTAATGCCAACCTTGATAGATAGTCTAATCCTGGGGATGGCTTTCCTATGTAGCATGGGGACGACTTTGCAGTGTGGGGAGGTGACATTAATTTTCAGAGTGCCGAATCGCCGATCGAGGGTGAGAACGGAACCGATGCAGAGCCTACGAGGGAAGAGGACAACGAGACACGCAGTACAGGAGGCGCAGAGCGGAGGAATGTCCTGAGAGCACCCTGCAAGGAAGACGCCACGCTAACCAGGCGAGGGGTAGGCCGAAACGCGGTACCAGTCGTCGAGAAGGCAAAAACAATTTCTGCTCTTCGCACTTAGAGGTCTTATTTATTAGATCTTCTTCTCTGAATGATCGTAGAATAATGCTAGTATTTTCCTTTTTTCACAAATTAATTAATGGTGAAATTGATTCTTCTGAATTAATTAACCAAATTAACTTTGCTTTTCCTATTAGAAATACTAGAAATTTTGTACCTATATCTCTTCCAAATTGTAAGTCTTATTATGCTTTTCATAACCCTTTTCGTATTCTGGGTTCTATTTATAACGATCTTTCCCACTTAATACACAGTGCCACTCCTACTTGCTCTATTTAAAAGTTAGTTTTGTGTCATTTGTCTACATGTTCGCGATCACCGTAACCGCACGATAAGCGGAGCGCCCCTCGGTCGGATGGGCGGGAGGTGGGTCGCTTTGTGCGTGGGTCCGCACGTTAACAAGCCGGTGCTTGGTATCGTTTGGCCACTTTAGTGCACTGTTCGTTTGTACATCTACGTCCAATATATAATATATAACAAAAAAAATAGCGAGTCATGGCAGACGCGAGGTGGAAGCTATCGAAGGCAGAGGAGAATTACTCAGCCGCAGAAAAGGAGTGCCTAGCGATAGTGTGGTCAATCCGGAAATTGAAATGTTACCTGGAAGGCTACCGATTTGAGGTGATCACGGTTCATATGGCGATAAAGTGGTTAGACTCAATAGGAAGACTCCGACAGGAAGAGTCGCACGGTGGGCGTTGGAACTCCAACAGTATCAATTCGTCGTCAAGTACAGGAAAGGCAAACTCAAAAACCCCGTTAGAGCAGCTCCAACAAGTCGTGGTTCAGCAAGTCCCGGGAAAGTGGGTTCAAGCGATGAAGGATAAGATAGCTAGTAGCTATTAGCTACAGATCCGTCAAAGTATGCGGACTACGTGGAAGAAAATGGCCAGTTATACCGGAACATAGGACACCGCGCTGATGACGAGGATTATATCCCGTGGAAGCTCTGTGTCGATGCAGAGCAAAGGAAGCGCGTGTTACAGGAATGCCACGATGCACCGAAGGCAGGTCACCAAGGGATCCGCAAGACGATCATGAGGCTATCACAACGCTATTACTGGCCGGGTATGTTTCGAGATGCAGCCAAGTATATTAAATGTTGCGAAAAATGCCAATTATTTAAGACGGAGCAGAGGAAGTCAGCCTGACACATGGTTACCCGCCAGGTGGCGGAGCCGATGGCGATCCTGTGCGCGGACTTTGTAGGCCCCTTGCCACGCTCAAAGCAGGGTAGCACAATGTTGTTAGTGTTTCACGACGCGTTCACGAAATGGGTGGAACTGGTTCCTCTGAGGCGAGCGACGGCAATCACGCTCCAAAAGGCTTTTCGCGAACGAGTTTTGTGCTGCTTCGGGGTACCAAAGAAATTCGTATGCAACAATGGAGTGCAATTCACAAGCCGAATTTTTAAAGCATTTTTGAATTCTCTAGGTGTGGAAAGGAGCACACAGCCCCTTATTGCCCTCAGGAAAACCCAACCGAGAGAACCAACCGAACGGTGAAGACGATGATAGCGCTGTTTATCGCTGGTAATCAAAGTTTGTAGGACGAACTAATACCCGAAATCTCGTTAGACGTCAATTCGAGCATCGCAGACTCAACAGGATTCCCCCAGCATTCCTGATGCAGGGAAGGGAACCGCGCCTGCCAGCAACGTTATACGACGAGAAGACGCAGGGTACGGGAAGCGCATCGCAGACGCCGGAGGAGATGGCGGATCGCTTGAAAGAAGTATTCAGGATAGCGCAGAGCAACCAGCAACGAGCCTCAAAGGATCAAGAGAGAAACTACAACCTGAGACGGAGGGAATGGCGCCCTACGATCAACGAGCTGGTCTTGCTAAGAACACACCAGCTGTCCAAAGCTAGCAATGGATTCGCAGCAAAGCTAGCCCCGAAATACGAGGGGCCATACACCGTTAAAAAGTTCGTTTCTCCAAATGTTGCATGCTAGCATATCACAGCTAAAGCCCTTCCGACGAGGAGAGGAGAATCCAGAATCGAACCAACAGCAAGAAACAGAGCTCAACGCAAGCCGTCGTCCGACATAAACAGCTCAGATAGAACCAGCAAACTGGTTCTCTTCGGTTTTTTTTCTTCTCTTTTCCTCTAGAAACTAACAAAATTCTCTCCCCACTAAACGTTAATAACATACCCCACAAAAGCTTCATAATAATACATATAAAATCTTTATCAGCAGATGAGCATAGAAGTGAGGTTCGGCGACGACGAGGAGTACACCCATGGGTATGCCGAAGGAAGCTATGTGGATGTGCAAGAGAGCGAGCAGAGTCCCGAGGGACCCAGGCGAATAACAAAATATTCATATTTAACACAAGACAACGCTCGGCATAGCCAAATTTAACAAGCGCAAAAGCGACAAGAAAACGGCCGCGCACTACACGCAAAAAACGAAATATTGTGTAGACACAAGTCTAGATTTTTGGTGGGCCAGCACCAAATGACATGTGTGTGTTTTGTGTTGTTTGTCATTTTGCTATGTCGCTTCTGTTCGCTCATTTGTTTTGCTGGTGTAGCGATGTTACACACACACATTGAAATATTTACATGTATGCTAAACACACACAGCGTGCAGTGCGCGGCCGTTTTCTTATGTCGCTTTTGCGCTTGTTAAATTTGGCTATGCCGAGCGTTTTCTTGTGTTGCTTCTGCTTCTGCAAATGACTAGGGCAAATGCACGTGTGAATACACTTTCGCAATTTGTAGGCATCGCTGCATAGCTGTATGGTAGTTGCTATGGCAAAATGGTTGGAAAGTGTCATAGAGCTAAAATCATGAAAGAGTATGTATGACCAGCAATGCAAAACTGATAATTGCCTGCCTATTTTACTAGACGCCTGTTTATTTTCGTGTTCGACCGTTCCTGCAACTTATCGACCAGCACCAAAATGCCTTGGAAGTATTGTTTTTCTGGTTTTTCTTAGGTTTTTGTAGGCAAATAATACAAATATGCACCAAATTTAATCAAAAATTGGTTGTTTAGCGTTTGCCGGAACTCATATTAGTAGAGAAAGGTCAATGAATTCCATGGCAAATGGTACGCATACATTAAAATATGGACATGTATAGAGACAAGGACACACACATGCTTATGGAAGCTAGCCGAAACAAAAATCAAAATTCAATTCAATGCCTAGAAACCACTAAAACTGCATATATATATGTATGTTGTTATCAATTTGCTCATTTGCTTTGCTGCTAGGTCGACGCAATAGGATAAGCAATAACATAAGCGCACATAAAGAATACAAGAAAAAACGGGGGCACAGCAATCGAACATGGAACTGCGCGCTAGAACCAGGCTTAAACCAACGATGAGTGAGCCACAAATTCCGTCACCGGAGGACCGCGGCAGCCCAGGCGTAGGTTCACAATGGGTCTACAATTGCCGGAAAGAGGAACTGGAACGCGTCGCCCACGAACTGGGCCTGGATCGAACAGGAAAGGTAGACGATCTAAGGAAACGGGTATGTGAGTTTATAAGGGAAGGGGGTCATCGCACGGAAACTTGGAAGCGATTGACCGAGTGGGAATTGCAATTTTTGAAAGTTCCGGAACCGTCCGCCTCGTCTAACACTCTCAATATAGGTATGCGACAGCGGCAAAAATTCGAGTCAGACTTACTGACTTTGTCTGGGTCATCGAAAGGGGCGTTTCCACCACTCGAGCAAGCGCAACATTCGCCAGTAAGGCGGCAGATTGGGACGCCATCTGGGATTTAGGTAGGGCCGTCTGTTATTCGCCCTTTGACTAGTACCCAGGTGGGACAGATGGACTACAAACCTGATATGGCCGCTGGTTACCGGGGGAGTTGAAAACAACAAACATTTCATGAAAGATAGAGCCATTTTTTGTTACCTCCCCACTATTTTGACAGGTTGCAGGATAGCATCAGGCCCCGACGGCAACGAGTCGGCGAGGGCTTTAAGGATTATTTGATAGATTTAAAGAAACTGATGCATCATGCCGGATATAGTCCCGATCAGGAATTGAGCAGGATTTATGAGAATCTATCGCCGGACTACAGTTTGTACATCCGTATGAAAGACTTCCTAATATTAGCTAAACTGACTCAAATGGCCGCGGAATTTGAGAATGTTCGAAGCCAGAGCCGCTGGGAAACAGGGTATAGTCAGGGTACGGGGGTCGAACGCATAAACAGGTTCGGAAACGTAGACACGCACGCGAGGCATGTTAATCCTTTAAATAGACCGCTGGTCCAAATCCCCATGGCACGAAACGAACCAGACAGTTGTTAACTTCGCGGGAGTGATGTGATTTCGAACGGCATGATGGGGCACGAGTAAACTAGAGCACGCGTATGTTACAATTGTTCGCAGAAGAAGAAAAATGCGAACACAAGAATTATAAGATTGTAATGACTAGTGCACTAAATTATAAGTTGTTAAACTTGTAGCGTGAGGAACAAAAATACAAATAAATAAATAAATAAAGAAGGGACACTTCGCCCGAGAATGTCCGAGCCCCAAAGTGCTTTTCTACAGGCAGTGTGGCAATCGAGGTGTGAGTAGCGGGGAATGTTGTAGAAAAAAAGCGGGAAACGGGAAGCTGCGTCATCCGGAGCGGGATCGGATGGGCGACAGCACGAGTCAGTCCCAGAGCTATATTACCCTCTCAAGGTCGAAAATAGTCGCATAGTCGCCACTGTGAAGGTCGGGGACCGACTGGCGAAGGCGACAGTCGACACCGCGGCTACTAGGAGCTTCGTGAGTGAGAGATTTTTCAGGGAGAATGAGATGAAAGGGAAAAGAAAGTAACAATGGATCTGCTTGTAATGCCAACCTTGATAGATAGTCTAATCCGGGGGATGGCTTTCCTATGTAGCATTGGGACGACTTTGCAGTGTGGGGAGGTGACATTAATTTTCAGAGTGCGAATCGCCGATCGAGGGTGAGAACGGAACCGATGCAGAGCCTACGAGGGAAGAGGAAAACGAGACACGCAGTACAGGAGGCGCAGAGCGGAGGAATGTCCTGAGAGCACCCTGCAAGGAAGACGCCACGCTAACCAGGCGAGGGGTAGGCCGAAACGCGGTACCAGTCGTCGAGAAGACAAAAACAATTTCTGCTCTTCGCACTTAGAGGTCTTATTTATTAGATCTTCTTCTCTGAATGATCGTAGAATAATGTTAGTATATTCCTTTTTTCACAAATTAATTAATGGTGAAATTGATTCTTCTGAATTAATTAACCAAATTAACTTTGCTGTTCCTATTAGAAATACTAGAAATTTTGTACCTATATCTCTTCAAACTTGTAATTCTAATTATGCTTTTCATAACCCTTTTCGTATTCTGTGTTCTATTTATAACGATCTTTCCCACTTAATACACAGTGCCACTCCTACTTGCTCTATTAAAAAGTTAGTTTTGTGTCATTTGTCTACATGTTCGCGATCATCGTAACCGCACGATAAGCGGAGCGCCCCTCGGTCGGATGGGCGGGAGGTGGGTCGCTTTGTGCGTGGGTCCGCGCGTTAACAAGCCGGTGCTTGGTATCGTTGGGCCACTTGACTGCACTGTTCGTTAGTACATCTACGTCCAATAATATAATATAAAAAAAAAAAAACAGGGTAAGGGGAGGCGAGGGGAGGGAGAAAGAAGAGAAAGAAGAAAAACCAAAACAAAAAAAAAAGAAATTTAAAAAAATTATAAAAAAAAAAAAAAAAAAAAAATAAAAAAAAAAAGAATTAATATTAAAAAATAATAAAAATTATTAAAAAAAATAATAAAAAAAAAAAAAAAAAAAAAAAAAAAAAGGGCGTGGGGGGGGGAAAAAAAAAAAAAAAAAAAAAAATCAAGGAAAGGAAAAAAAAAAAAAAAAAAAAAAAAAAAAAAAAACAACAAAAAAAAAGTGGAGGAAAAGAAAAAAAGGGAAAAGGGGGAAGAAAAAAAAAAAAAAAAAAAAATTATTAAATATAAATAAAAAAATGTAAAAAAAATGAAGAAAAAAAAAAAAAAAAAAAATAGGACACCGCGCTGATGACGAGGATTATACCCCGTGGAAGCTCTGTGTCGATGCAGAGCAAAGGAAGCGCGTGTTACAGGAATGCCACGATGCACCGACGGCAGGTCACCAAGGGATCCGCAAGACGATCATGAGGCTATCACAACGCTATTACTGGCCGGGTATGTTTCGAGATGCAGCCAAGTATATTAAATGTTGCGAAAAATGCCAATTATTTAAGACGGAGCAGAGGAAGTCAGCCTGACACATGCTTACCCGCCAGGTGGCGGAGCCGATGGCGATCCTGTGCGCGGACTTTGTAGGCCCCTTGCTACGCTCAAAGCAGGGAAGCACAATGTTGTTAGTGTTCCACGACGCGTTCACGAAATGGGTGGAACTGGTTCCTCTGAGGCGAGCGACGGCAATCACGCTCCAAAAGGCTTTTCGCGAACGAGTTTTGTGCTGCTTCGGGGTACCAAAGAAATTCGTATGCAACAATGGAGTGCAATTCACAAGCCGAATTTTTAAAGCATTTTTGAATTCTCTAGGTGTGGAAAGGAGCAGACAGCCCCTTATTGCCCTCAGGAAAACCCAACCGAGAGAACCAACCGAACGGTGAAGACGATGATAGCGCTGTTTATCGCTGGTAATCAAAGTTTGTAGGACGAACTAATACCCGAAATCTCGTTAGACGTCAATTCGAGCATCGCAGACTCAACAGGATTCCCCCAGCATTCCTGATGCAGGGAAGGGAACCGCGCCTGCCAGCAACGTTATACGACGAGAAGACGCAGGGTACGGGAAGCGCATCGCAGACGCCGGAGGAGATGGCGGATCGCTTGAAAGAAGTATTCAGGATAGCGCAGAGCAACCAGCAACGAGCCTCAAAGGATCAAGAGAGAAACTACAACCTGAGACGGAGGGAATGGCGCCCTACGATCAACGAGCTGGTCTTGCTAAGAACACACCAGCTGTCCAAAGCTAGCAATGGATTCGCAGCAAAGCTAGCCCCGAAATACAAGGGGCCATACACCGTTAAAAAGTTCGTTTCTCCAAATGTTGCATGCTAGCATATCACAGCTAAAGCCCTTCCGACGAGGAGAGGAGAATCCAGAATCGAACCAACAGCAAGAAACAGAGCTCAACGCAAGCCGTCGTCCGACATAAACAGCTCAGATAGAACCAGCAAACTGGTTCTCTTCGGTTTTTTTCTCTCTTTTCCTCTAGAAACTAACAAAATTCTCTCCCCACTAAACGTTAATAACATACCCCACAAAAGCTTCATAATAATAAATATAAAATCTTTATCAGCAGATGAGCATAAAAGTGAGGTTCGGCGACGACGAGGAGTACACCCATGGGTATGCCGAAAGAAGCTATGTGGATGTGCAAGAGAGCGAGCAGAGTCCCGAGGGACCCAGGCGAATAACAAAATATTCATATTTAACACAAGAAAACGCTCGGCATAGCCAAATTTAACAAGCGCAAAAGCGACAAGAAAACGGCCGCGCACTACACGCAAAAAACGAAATATTGTGTAGACACAAGTCTAGATTTTGGTGGGCCAGCACCAAAATGACATGTGTGTGTTTTGTGTTGTTTGTCATTTTGCTATGTCGCTTCTGTTCGCTCATTTGTTTTGCTGGTGTAGCGATGTTACACACACACATTGAAATATTTACATGTATGCTAAACACACACAGCGTGCAGTGCGCGGCCGTTTTCTTATGTCGCTTTTGCGCTTGTTAAATTTGGCTATGCCGAGCGTTTTCTTGTGTTGCTTCTGCTTCTGCAAATGACTAGGGCAAATGCACGTGTGAATACACTTTCGCAATTTGTAGGCATCGCTGCATAGCTGTATGGTAGTTGCTATGGCAAAATGGTTGGAAAGTGTCATAGAGCTAAAATCATGAAAGAGTATGTATGACCAGCAATGCAAAACTGATAATTGCCTGCCTATTTTACTAGACGCCTGTTTATTTTCGTGTTCGACCGTTCCTGCAACTTATCGACCAGCACCAAAAATGCCTTGGAAGTATTGTTTTTCTGGTTTTTCTTAGGTTTTTGTAGGCAAATAATACAAATATGCACCAAATTTAATCAAAAATTGGTTGTTTAGCGTTTGCCGGAACTCATATTAGTAGAGAAAGGTCAATGAATTCCATGGCAAATGGTACGCATACATTAAAATATGGACATGTATAGAGACAAGGACACACACATGCTTATGGAAGCTAGCCGAAACAAAAATCAAAATTCAATTCAATGCCTAGAAACCACTAAAACTGCATATATATATGTATGTTGTTATCAATTTGCTCATTTGCTTTGCTGCTAGGTCGACGCAATAGGATAAGCAATAACATAAGCGCACATAAAGAATACAAGAAAAAAACGGGGGCACAGCAATCGAACATGGAACTGCGCGCTAGAACCAGGCTTAAACCAACGATGAGTGAGCCACAAATTCCGTCACCGGAGGACCGCGGCAGCCCAGGCGTAGGTTCACAATGGGTCTACAATTGCCGGAAAGAGGAACTGGAACGCGTCGCCCACGAACTGGGCCTGGATCGAACAGGAAAGGTAGACGATCTAAGGAAACGGGTATGTGAGTTTATAAGGGAAGGGGGTCATCGCACGGAAACTTGGAAGCGATTGACCGAGTGGGAATTGCAATTTTTGAAAGTTCCGGAACCGTCCGCCTCGTCTAACACTCTCAATATAGGTATGCGACAGCGGCAAAAATTCGAGTCAGACTTACTGACTTTGTCTGGGTCATCGAAAGGGGCGTTTCCACCACTCGAGCAAGCGCAACATTCGCCAGTAAGGCGGCAGATTGGGACGCCATCTGGGATTTAGGTAGGGCCGTCTGTTATTCGCCCTTTGACTAGTACCCAGGTGGGACAGATGGACTACAAACCTGATATGGCCGCTGGTTACCGGGGAGTTGAAAACAACAAACATTTCATGAAAGATAGAGCCATTTTTGTTACCTCCCCACTATTTTGACAGGTTGCAGGATAGCATCAGGCCCCGACGGCAACGAGTCGGCGAGGGCTTTAAGGATTATTTGATAGATTTAAAGAAACTGATGCATCATGCCGGATATAGTCCCGATCAGGAATTGAGCAGGATTTATGAGAATCTATCGCCGGACTACAGTTTGTACATCCGTAGGAAAGACTTCCTAATATTAGCTAAACTGACTCAAATGGCCGCGGAATTTGAGAATGTTCGAAGCCAGAGCCGCTGGGAAACAGGGTATAGTCAGGGTACGGGGGTCGAACGCATAAACAGGTTCGGAAACGTAGACACGCACGCGAGGCATGTTAATCCTTTAAATAGACCGCTGGTCCAAATCCCCATGGCACGAAACGAACCAGACAGTTGTTAACTTCGCGGGAGTGATGTGATTTCGAACGGCATGATGGGGCACGAGTAAACTAGAGCACGCGTATGTTACAATTGTTCGCAGAAGAAGAAAAATGCGAACACAAGAATTATAAGATTGTAATGACTAGTGCACTAAATTATAAGTTGTTAAACTTGTAGCGTGAGGAACAAAAATACAAATAAATAAATAAATAAAGAAGGGACACTTCGCCCGAGAATGTCCGAGCCCCAAAGTGCTTTTCTACAGGCAGTGTGGCAATCGAGGTGTGAGTAGCGGGGAATGTTGTAGAAAAAAAGCGGGAAACGGGAAGCTGCGTCATCCGGAGCGGGATCGGATGAGCGACAGCACGAGTCAGTCCCAGAGCTATATTACCCTCTCAAGGTCGAAAATAGTCGCATAGTCGCCACTGTGAAGGTCGGGGACCGACTGGCGAAGGCGACAGTCGACACCGCGGCTACTAGGAGCTTCGTGAGTGAGAGATTTTTCAGGGAGAATGAGATGAAAGGGAAAAGAAAGTAACAATGGATCTGCTTGTAATGCCAACCTTGATAGATAGTCTAATCCGGGGGATGGCTTTCCTATGTAGCATTGGGACGACTTTGCAGTGTGGGGAGGTGACATTAATTTTCAGAGTGCCGAATCGCCGATCGAGGGTGAGAACGGAACCGATGCAGAGCCTACGAGGGAAGAGGACAACGAGACACGCAGTACAGGAGGCGCAGAGCGGAGGAATGTCCTGAGAGCACCCTGCAAGAAAGACGCCACGCTAACCAGGCGAGGGGTAGGCCGAAACGCGGTACCAGTCGTCGAGAAGACAAAAACAATTTCTGCTCTTCGCACTTAGAGGTCTTATTTATTAGATCTTCTTCTCTGAATGATCGTAGAATAATGTTAGTATATTCCTTTTTTCTCAAATTAATTAATGGTGAAATTGATTCTTCTGAATTAATTAACCAAATTAACTTTGCTTTTCCTATTAGAAATACTAGAAATTTTGTACCTATATCTCTTCCAAATTGTAAGTCTTATTATGCTTTTCATAACCCTTTTCGTATTCTGTGTTCTATTTATAACGATCTTTCCCACTTAATACACAGTGCCACTCCTACTTGCTCTATTTAAAAGTTAGTTTTGTGTCATTTGTCTACATGTTCGCGATCACCGTAACCGCACGATAAGCGGAGCGCCCCTCGGTCGGATGGGCGGGAGGTGGGTCGCTTTGTGCGTGGGTCCGCACGTTAACAAGCCGGTGCTTGGTATTGTTTGGCCACTTGAGTGCACTGTTCGTTTGTACATCTACGTCCAATATATAATATATAACAAAAAAAAATAGCGAGTCGTGGCATACGCAAGGTGGAAGCTATCGAAGGCAGAGGAGAATTACTCAGCCACAGAAAAGGAGTGCCTAGCGATAGTGTGGTCAATCCGGAAATTGAAATGTTACCTGGAAGGCTACCGATTTGAGGTGATCACGGTTCATATGGCGTTAAAGTGGTTAGACTCAATAGGAAGACTCCGACAGGAAGAGTCGCACGGTGGGCGTTGGAACTCCAACAGTATCAATTCGTCGTCAAGTACAGGAAAGGCAAACTCAAAAACCCCGTTAGAGCAGCTCCAACAAGTCGTTGTTCAGCAAGTCCCGGGAAAGTGGGTTCAAGCGATGAAGGATAAGATAGCTAGTAGCTATTAGCTACAGATCCGTCAAAGTATGCGGACTACGTGGAAGAAAATGGCTAGTTATACCGGAACATAGATTACAGTTTCAGCAGGATCCAAAGCGGTTTTTTGATTTTGTTAATGCGAAACGTAGGTCATCGACACTCCCAACGGAAGTATTCTTTGAGGAAACGAAGGCCAATTCTGATCAGGAGATTGCAAATATATTTGCCCAATTTTTTCAAACGACTTATAGCTCATTTCAATCTCAAGTCGATTTGCCTTACCCTTATCGGGTTAATGGCTCGAATCGCATCTTTGGACTGAAAATCACTGAAAACTCACTTTTAAATAATCTACATGGTTTGAAACCTATATTTTCCCCAGGACCTGACGGAGTGCCAAGCTGCGTGCTTAGACACTGTGCTCATGGTCTTTTAAAGCCGTTGCTTAAAATGTTTAACTTGTCCCTGGAGTTAGGCTCCTTTCCAAAAATTTGGAAAGAGTCATTTATTATTCCTCTCCATAAAAAAGGAAACAAATCTAATGTTCAAAATAATAGGGGTATCTCCAAGTTGTCTGCTATTCCTAAGATTTTTGAAAAATTAATAACCTCCCATCTTCAACACCTTTGCAAATCTATTATTTCACCGTGCCAGCACGGATTTATGAAACAAAGATCTACTACCACTAACTTGTTAGAATTTACTTCATTTGTTATCAAGGGTTTTCAGGACAAATTGCAGACTGATGTTATTTATACTGATTTTAGTAAGGCTTTCGACTCTGTAGATCATCGTCTTCTTATACATAAACTAGAACTCTTGGGCTTTTCAAATATTCTAGTTCTTTGGATTAAAGACTACCTAACTCTTAGAACTTAGAGGGTTTTATTTAAAGGGTCCGTTTCCAAGACGGTTCAGGTCACTTCAGGCGTTCCACAGGGTAGTCATCTTGGTCCTTTGTTATTTATTTTGTTTATAAACGATCTTCCATCAGTTATAAAGTTCTCTCGGGCTTTGATGTACGCTGATGATGTAAAATTATGCACGTCGGCTGCAACTCCCCTTGCTGCTCAACAGCTTCAAAGAGATTTAGACAACTTTCAAATGTGGTGTAAAGTAAATTTTTTAAATCTTAATTGCAGTAAATGTAAAGTAATGTCATTTTTTAGATATTTGCCCTTTTTTAATATATATTTTCTTGACAACAAACCACTAGATAGAATTGAATGGGTTGACGATTTGGGCATCGTTATGGACCCAAAGCTTAAGTTTGACAAGCATATTTCTTCAATTTCCAATCGAGCATCTGGTGTCTTGGGGTTCATTAAGCGCTGGTCGAAGGAGTTTAACGATCCCTACTTAACAAAAACTCTGTATACTTCTCTTGTTCGACCGATTCTGGAATATGGATCTTGTATATGGTTTCCGAAATACGAAATTCATCAGAATAAAATAGAATCGGTACAAAAACAATTTCTGCTCTTCGCACTTAGAGGTCTCAACTGGGACACTAACAATAATTTGCCGTCTTATCGTAGTAGACTTTTACTAATAGATCTTCCTTCTCTGAGTGATCGTAGAATAATGCTATCATTTTCCTTTTTTCACAAATTAATTAATGGTGAAATTGATTCTTCTGAATTAATTAACCAAATTAACTTTGCTGTTCCTATTAGAAATACTAGAAATTTTGTACCTATATCTCTTCAAACTTGTAATTCTAATTATGCTCTTCATAACCCTTTTCGTATTCTGTGTTCTATTTATAACGATCTTTCCCACTTAATACACAGTGCCACTCCTACTTGCTCTATTAAAAAGTTAGTTTTGTGTCATTTGTCTACATGTTCGCGATCATCGTAACCGCACGATAAGCGGAGCGCCCCTCGGTCGGATGGGCGGGAGGTGGGTCGCTTTGTGCGTGGGTCCGCGCGTTAACAAGCCGGTGCTTGGTATCGTTGGGCCACTTGACTGTACTGTTCGTTAGTACATCTACGTCCAATAATAATAGGACACCGCGCTGATGACGAGGATTATACCCCGTGGAAGCTCTGTGTCGATGCAGAGCAAAGGAAGCGCGTGTTACAGGAATGCCACGATGCACCGACGGCAGGTCACCAAGGGATCCGCAAGACGATCATGAGGCTATCACAACGCTATTACTGGCCGGGTATGTTTCGAGATGCAGCCAAGTATATTAAATGTTGCGAAAAATGCCAATTATTTAAGACGGAGCAGAGGAAGTCAGCCTGACACATGCTTACCCGCCAGGTGGCGGAGCCGATGGCGATCCTGTGCGCGGACTTTGTAGGCCCCTTGCTACGCTCAAAGCAGGAAAGCACAATGTTGTTAGTGTTCCACGGCGCGTTCACGAAATGGGTGGAACTGGTTCCCCTGAGGCGAGCGACGGCAACCACGCTCCAAAAGGCTTTTCGCGAACGAGTTTTGTGCTGCTTCGGGGTACCAAAGAAATTCGTATGCAACAATGGAGTGCAATTCACAAGCCGAATTTTTAAAGCATTTTTGAATTCTCTAGGTGTGGAAAGGAGCAGACAGCCCCTTATTGCCCTCAGGAAAACCCAACCGAGAGAACCAACCGAACGGTGAAGACGATGATAGCGCTGTTTATCGCTGGTAATCAAAGTTTGTAGGACGAACTAATACCCGAAATCTCGTTAGACGTCAATTCGAGCATCGCAGACTCAACAGGATTCCCCCAGCATTCCTGATGCAGGGAAGGGAACCGCGCCTGCCAGCAACGTTATACGACGAGAAGACGCAGGGTACGGGAAGCGCATCGCAGACGCCGGAGGAGATGGCGGATCGCTTGAAAGAAGTATTCAGGATAGCGCAGAGCAACCAGCAACGAGCCTCAAAGGATCAAGAGAGAAACTACAACCTGAGACGGAGGGAATGGCGCCCTACGATCAACGAGCTGGTCTTGCTAAGAACACACCAGCTGTCCAAAGCTAGCAATGGATTCGCAGCAAAGCTAGCCCCGAAATACAAGGGGCCATACACCGTTAAAAAGTTCGTTTCTCCAAATGTTGCATGCTAGCATATCACAGCTAAAGCCCTTCCGACGAGGAGAGGAGAATCCAGAATCGAACCAACAGCAAGAAACAGAGCTCAACGCAAGCCGTCGTCCGACATAAACAGCTCAGATAGAACCAGCAAACTGGTTCTCTTCGGTTTTTTTTTCTTCTCTTTTCCTCTAGAAACTAACAAAATTCTCTCCCCACTAAACGTTAATAACATACCCCACAAAAGCTTCATAATAATACATATAAAATCTTTATCAGCAGATGAGCATAAAAGTGAGGTTCGGCGACGACAAGGAGTACACCCATGGGTATGCCGAAGGAAGCTATGTGGATGTGCAAGAGAGCGAGCAGAGTCCCGAGGGACCCAGGCGAATAACAAAATATTCATATTTAACACAAGAAAACGCTCGGCATAGCCAAATTTAACAAGCGCAAAAGCGACAAGAAAACGGCCGCGCACTACACGCAAAAAACGAAATATTGTGTAGACACAAGTCTAGATTTTTGGTGGGCCAGCACCAAAATGACATGTGTGTGTTTTGTGTTGTTTGTCATTTTGCTATGTCGCTTCTGTTCGCTCATTTGTTTTGCTGGTGTAGCGATGTTACACACACACATTGAAATATTTACATGTATGCTAAACACACACAGCGTGCAGTGCGCGGCCGTTTTCTTATGTCGCTTTTGCGCTTGTTAAATTTGGCTATGCCGAGCGTTTTCTTGTGTTGCTTCTGCTTCTGCAAATGACTAGGGCAAATGCACGTGTGAATACACTTTCGCAATTTGTAGGCATCGCTGCATAGCTGTATGGTAGTTGCTATGGCAAAATGGTTGGAAAGTGTCATAGAGCTAAAAACATGAAAGAGTATGTATGACCAGCAATGCAAAACTGATAATTGCCTGCCTATTTTACTAGACGCCTGTTTATTTTCGTGTTCGACCGTTCCTGCAACTTATCGACCAGCACTAAAAATGCCTTGGAAGTATTGTTTTTCTGGTTTTTCTTAGGTTTTTGTAGGCAAATAATACAAATATGCACCAAATTTAATCAAAAATTGGTTGTTTAGCGTTTGCCGGAACTCATATTAGTAGAGAAAGGTCAATGAATTCCATGACAAATGGTACGCATACATTAAAATATGGACATGTATAGAGACAAGGACACACACATGCTTATGGAAGCTAGCCGAAACAAAAATCAAAATTCAATTCAATGCCTAGAAACCACTAAAACTGCATATATATATGTATGTTGTTATCAATTTGCTCATTTGCTTTGCTGCTAGGTCGACGCAATAGGATAAGCAATAACATAAGCGCACATAAAGAATACAAGAAAAAAACGGGGGCACAGCAATCGAACAAGGAACTGCGCGCTAGAAAATCGCTGGCAAGCGGCGCATACACACAATATTGCTGGCTGGTTGTGCTATGGACAAATATGTCGTAGCAAAGCCAGCAAGCGAAGTGGCAGACGAATCACTCACGAAACACGAGAAACGCTTGAAATGCGCTCTCATAGCGAGTGGTAGCCACGCTAGCAAGTTCCAACTGGTGGTTGGACTATCGGTGTTTTGTGGATCTATTTATATAAATTCTTATTGATGCAAGTGTCGGCTTGAGACAGCTGTTTGTCTAACGATTATTTTTGCGATATTTTTATCGGCATTTAACCGTGCTATTAATATTAACTGGCCCTTAGGCGTCAGTTCAATTTATGTCTCATTTAACCCTAACCGGATATTGAGAAACTCAATTTTGACTAAACATAGGATAGTTACGCTTCCCAGACATTCAGAAAACGGGCCTTTAGCAGTCATCGTAAGATATTGTGTATGTATAAGTTACAAGTTTTTTACCCCCTCAGCCTAAAGATGTTTACGCATCAAAAATAGTTGTCTTGATAGTCTTATCTGACAACGCCATAACAAACAAAAGAAAACGTTGTAGTCGGACGCAACCGACTGCGGTATACTCGTTACCAGTATTAAACCCGGTAAAATGAGGCCTGATTGCAATGGGGTACGAATGCGGCAGGGGTGCACGCTGCCTTAAAGATAATCCGATGCAGATGGGGATGCCACCAGCTATTTTCCTTCCAAATTTGGTGAGTTTAGCTCAAAGTTTGTGAATGTTGGGGAATGGGGGGCTGAAGCGATATGGGTGGGCGTTGCATTCAAATTTTTGCTGCAGATCTTTATGGATTGTCAATTGCTATCTTCATACCAAATTTGGTGAATCTAGCTCGAAATTTGTAATAAGAGGGGAAAGGGGGGGCTGGGGGCGTTATGGGTGGGTGTGGTATCAAAATTTTTGATGCAGATTTTTGTTGAATGTCAATTGCTAACTTATTAAAAAATTTGGTGACTCTAGCTCAAAGTTTGGAAAAGTGCGAAAAGGGGGGCTGGGGGCAGTATGGTTTGACTTGAATTCAAATTATGGTGCAGATCCATGTGGGATGTCAATTGCTATCTTCATACCAAATTTGGTGACTCTAGCTCAAAGTTTGTAAAAGGTGCGGAAAGGGGGGCTGGGGCGGTATGGTTGGGTGTGGCATCCAAATTTTTGCTGCAGATCCATGTGGGATGTCAATTGCTATCTTCATACCAAATTTGGTGACTCTAGCTCGTAGTTTGTAAATGGTGGGAAAGGGGGATGGAATGGGTGGGCGTGGCTCCACAACTTTGATGCAGAGATTTGGAGGTCGTTGCCATCTATCTTCCTACCGAATTTGGTGGCTCTAGCTCCACAATTCTGGAAGATACACGCATTCCCGGTTTTTACGAAGCGGTGGGGCGAATGGGGGCGGCTAGGGCAGTATTGGTGGGCGTGTCATCCAAACTTTTGATGCAGATTTTGGGGGATCATCATCAACTATCTTGGCACAACATTTTTTGGCTATAGCTCTAAAACTGTGGGAGATATAGGCTTTTTTGACATCAAAATGCTGGGGGCTGGTGGCGGAATGGGTGGGCGTTGATCCAAAATTTTTGATGCAGTTTTTTGTAAATATATAATATATAATAAAAAATAAATTTGTTTAAATATGTGGATTTATCGGTTTTGAGTTATCGAATTTATCGATTTGCCAGCCTCCCAGTTATCGTAGAACCCCCATCTTGACACTTTAATTTACTATCCCATAGATAAAGAGAATTGGAAAGTTTCAAGGCTCTAGCTTGAAGGGTGTGGAAAAAAGTTGCGAACATACAGACGGACAGATGGTCGGACGGACGGACACCAATTTTGAGCGTTTTGGGGGATCATCATCAACTATCTTGGCACAAAATTTTTTGGCTATAGCTCTAAAACTGTGGGGATACTTTTGATCAAAATGCTGGGGCTGGTGGGGACTTGTCGGTAAAATTTTTACGCAGTTTTTTTTAATATAAATAATAAAAATAAATTTGTTTAAATATGTGGATTTATCGGTTTTGAGTTATCGAATTTATCGATTTGCCACCCCCCCATTTTTCTAAAACCCCCCCCTTAACCCTTTAATTTTTATTCCCATAAAAAAAAAAAAAAAAAAAATTTAAAATCTTTAAATTTAAAAGGAAAAAAAAAAACATAAAAAAAAAAAAACAAAAAAAAAAAAAAAAAAAAAAAACAAAAAAAAAAAAAATAAAAATTTTTTTTTTTTTTAAAAAAAAAAAAAAAAATAAATAAATGCATACTTTTATAAATTTTTTAATGACAACGTCTAATAAATTGATGAATACAGGCAGCATTTTCAAAACAGTGTTAATGCCTGTACGCATGAACCCCGTACAGCTCCCGTACCGTACACATGAGTTTTACGACCGTAACAACAAGTGTTGAAAAAATCACATATTGTGGCGGTAGGCTTATAAATTTCTCTAAATAAATCGGAAATGCAGCTGTGGTTTGTACACTTGATTTCAAAATAATGATTCACGACCAACACGCTCTATTTTTGTGTTTGAGTACAGCTAACGCCCTGCTGCTGGCGGTTGCATTTTTGTGAACCCATATTTTATGGGCAGAGCTGAGATTACCAAAGATTATGCTAAACATAACTGAAACCACTCAAAAGACTCAAAGCAAATTCACCTTACTGATCTATACCCTGTAATAGATCAGTGGCAGTACAATCCAGTTTATATGTTATTTAAATTGTATCTTATTAATTAATTAATATATTTTTATTCAATACTTCTTGCGCAGCATTGACTGCCAAAACAATAAGTATGGCTCTATTGGAGCCTGAATTAGGTCAACTTTGTTAATATTTTCCGAAAAATGTATAAGCCGGCTTTTGCCCGACATGTTGTTGCTTTTTTTACGTCCGCAAATAGCTGCTGAAAGCTATTTACTGCCGTAAGATTTTAACATAATATTTTAACATTTTCATTGTTCAACACTACCGTACCACTAGTAGCGAACAGAACTGCATACCGAAAATGTTAGTTAGGTACGCACGCTGTACGAGACCACTTTTTTAATGAAGTTTTTACTGTACGGGCGCTGTACGGGCTTCTGCGTATAGGCCTTTAACAGTAACACCTCACTATGAGAGTAACACATTTAACAGTAACATATTAACAGGTCACGCTTTTTTGAAAATTCAATCTATATTCATTAATTTATTAGACGTTGTCACGTCAAAAAAGAAACAAAAAATACTGATATACAAAAATGCAGAAAAGTAAACATAAATACAGAAAAATACAGAGAAATACAGAAAACTACAGAAAAGTACAGAGAAATACAGAAGAAGAAAAGGGTATTACCACCGGCTGGCACGGGGGGGAGAAGTCCTCTCTGCGTGTCAGCAGCAACTCGCTCTCCGTTCTGGTTGGCGCAGGCCAGGATGGTTGCAAAGCTACTGCCAACCTAAAACCCAAAATGTGGCGCGATACCGCAGTCCATTGAAACTCAGATTACGAATCACATGGAGGGTCTCTTACGTCAGAGGCTGAGGATCCTTCATGTCCCCCAGACCAAAAGAGTACCAGCAACCCCAGTAGGGTCAAGCTCAAAAGGTCAAAGGAGGGCATGAAAGCCAATGCACCATTCAAGGGCGCCCTTAAGATCCGGGCTCGAATCGCTGAGCGCCAGCGAAAACTCACAGTAGTAGGTGCGCCAGCAGAAGTGGGCCGACGAAAGGATCAAAGAGGGTAGGTCTCACTTCGAGAAAAAGAAGAACATGGATTCCAAGCCATCAAGGTTTTGAGGGCAACGAAATAACAGACACTCTGGCTAAGCAAGGTGCAACGGAACTCAACACTGCGGAAGTTCCAAACTCACTGCGAACGCTTCACTCCTACATGGAAACACAGGCACTGGACTTAGCAGCACTAAGGTGGACAAACACATCTGACTGCAAAATCTCAAAAATAATGTGCAAAACCTACAAAGACAAACTTACGAAATATATGCTAATGCTACAAAGGCATGACTGCTGAAGGCTTGTGGGTCTCCTGACAGGCCACTGCCCAGTGGCAGTACATGCGAAAAAGCAAGGTATAACAGAAAACGACGAATAGAGGAAATTGAAGGATCCAGGTGTCAAGGAAACGCTTTAGCGCCTCCTTTGCAGCTGCCCCGCACTGGCAGCACAAAGACTACACTACTTCTAAATTCCCTTTCTAGTTTCGCTCGAAGAAGCCAGCAAGCAGGAATCCAAAAATCTTCTAGCGTTTGCCCGAAGCACACATACTCCGCCGGGCCACACACAGAAATTGTCCTAACCATCTCCAATCACCGGCCTCTCTAAGAACTTTTTAGCGGTCTATGTGTGTCAGCCGGTTCAACCTAATCCAAATTCAATTGTAGATTAGATTTACTTCCTTCATTGTGTCCATACAAAATAGTGATAATTCAAAAAAATTATTAAATTTTTTTATAAAAGTCTGAAGCTAGGCATACACGGTGAACATGTTGGTGTGATTTGTTGGAGTTGGGGTGAAAATCACTCGTGTATGGGCTTGTTGGCCAACATGTGCACGGTTTACGAATTTGTTCGATTACCACGCACTTGCTGCCCAACATGTTGGCCGTGTATGGGCTAGTTTTTGTTTGTTTACCAACATGCTCATCGTGTATGGGCTTGTACTACAACAATTCGTCAGTTTTATAAGAATTTGAATAGGGTGAACATGGCGTCGCATAGCAAAAATTTTGTCGAAGATTTTATAGAAGCGCTTAAAACCAACCATCTTTGTGGAAGGTAAAAAGCAATGATTATGAAAACAGACTGCAAAAAACTAAAGCGTGGAACGAACTTCTGGAAATTTCCAAAAATTATGAGCCAAATATAACATTAGATTAGAAGAAACTCAATTGGATGGAATATCGTCCTTCGACGATTCTTTTGATTCGTTCATCCATTTCCTTTTTCTTTGTTTCTTTTTCTTTTCTTCTCCACAGAAATAAATCACTAATAAAGCAAGTGCGTCGTCCGCACTTGTATCGCTCATCTTGTCTTCTCAACACTCACAGAAAAAATGAAGTTTATAAACATGTTGGCCCGTGTATGGCGAAGCGCTGCCCAACAAATCACACCAACATGTGCACCGTGTATGCCTAGCTTGACTGGCTTGTGGTCCGAATCCGTTGGCGAATGGTCTCGTTGATCCCATCTCCCTCCGACGACTGAAGAGTGATCTCCCTACCCACAGGGTATCCTTATCCTATTTTGTAAGCACAGCAGTTTTTATATCGTTTGTAAAACAGAATGAAATTCTTAAATGAAGTAACAGACTTTCGAATGTGGTTAGTTTAACGTAAACATGAGTGTAGTCACGTTCTCATTCAAGTTATTTACATAGTTACTCTTCTATTGATAAGCTTAACATATAAGTAACAAAGTTAAGCCACTCATTCTTAGTTCATAAGCTTCGCACTATTCGTATAATCGCTGTAATGTTAGTCAATCTTTTTCACTTGTAGTCGCTGGTTGCGCCAGCGCATTAAAATTTTTAATCGGAAATCTCAGTGCTTTTCTTTTGGCCACAGCTAGACCGCTAAATCGGAGTCGTGTTTTTCGATACAAAAAGTACTTTCGTAAAAAAGCTTACGGTTTTTTATATTTAATAATTATATATATTTTAAGGCATCATAGTACGATCCCATATTCATTTTTTAAGCTACCCATTAGGTTAAGTACAGAAGTTACTGAACGATTCCTTTTGACATATAATTAATTGAAATTAACCAAAAAAAATTATGGTTGTCTGTAAAGTTGGTTTACGGACTATAGTCTTACGTGACGAAGTCATAACAAAACATTGATAAATTGATTGGATACTTTTATGAATATATTATTTTTTTTTCCAATATTTAGGATTGGCCGATGATAAGAAAAGTTGGAAATAAACGGAAGTGTTTCAAGATTAATATGCCTCGAAAATGTCAAATCAATGGTGGCTCCTCCCAGCGTTGTTGACATATGAACACTTGATGCGCAGTCGAGACTATACATTTCTTTCATGAGATTAAAGAAAGGTTCATAATTTTTAACGTTTGTGTTAAAATCGCCACAAAGAAGAATTGGTACTTCACTATCTACTTGCATGGTCGGATGCACATTTTGTCTGTTGTGCACATATGGCAAAAGTGCTTGGTGCAGCAAAACACTAATATTTGAAAGACTTGCTCCAGGGTGAATGTAAGCTGCGCAGAGTAGAATTTTATTCTTTTAATCAACCTTGAAACATGTTATTTCCGCCGAGTTGTGTTCAAAAATTCGATGTGCAGAACTTTGGCCGTGGATGTCGAAGATAATTTCCTATAAATGGCTACTCCACCAGCTGCATTTGTGTCAGAATTTCGACTGTTCTGCCGGGTCACACACTCAAAATTATTTATTTTGTAACCCAACTCAGCGCCACGTACACTAACTGTTGCGGTAGCTTTGATGTGTATTTATAAACAACGGTAGTAAACGTCCCACCTTGCGACTTGTGTATAGTAATAGCACAAGCTGGAACGGCGGGAAACTGTATCCGTTTGCATTTGACAGTTCTTGTGAGTGTAATATTGACTACATTCTTATTCACCGGCACAGAGTTGCTTCCTCAAACTCGAACCATAGAGTAATGATATCTTCTCTAGATGCTGGCAAAGTTGTACTGGTTGATGGTCCTGCTTCTGCAGAATGGTCGTCCACATTTGATTGCTGACGTTCGATATGTCGCAAGACACCAATAGCTCCGTTTACCAACCCATAAGCTAAATCTATGTTAGAAGTTATCATGTAGGGAAACCCCTCAGCTAATGGCAGCAGGTACGACAATCCATCGGTCTCTGCTACCGTCATCTTGTGAAGTTTACCTCGACACTGTGTCTTCTCTTGCTCAGTGGAATAGCCAAGCATATAATCGTGTGAAAGACAGCTGTATGCGTTAGTGATTGCGTTTCGGCTGTAGGAATACAGCCGGACAGCATTAGGCACATTTTCCTTGCACCAAGCCTGAGTTTAATGTCTGGACTCAATAAGTGTGATCATATCGATACTTAGTTTAAGTCCATCTCCAATTTTGGTCAGAATCGTTGAAAACCGTTCATCAGTTTGTCGCACAACACGAACCAGCGGAAAGTAGTCAATGCTGTGCCACAGAATTGGTCCTCCAAGTTGGTTGATCGGCATGCTGTTACATGGAGTTGCTCGTACCGGTGGTAGCTGTCTGAAATCGCCGCATAGTATCACGTGGACTCCTCCGAATGGATAGTTGTATATGCCGGTAATCTGCTGCAGTCGGTAGTTGACTTTTTGAAGAACGGCTGAACTTAACATGCTGATCTCATCGACGAAAACAGCTTTGAAACCAACGAACATGTTTCTGTAGGGTTGCAGATTCTCTGTGGATAAGAGTTTTGTCCCGCGAGAAGTTGTGAGACTTAACGCTGGATGCACTGTAGTGCCACCAAGAGGGATAGCGGCTTTACTTGTTCTTGCACAGGCAATGTAGGCGTTTTTCATCGAGTTGTGCTCCTGAGTATAGCGGTTTTACGTTTCAATAAGGCACTTTAATGTGTAAGTTTTTCCACAGGTCGCTGGACCCGTTAAGAAAATTTGTAGTGCTTCAGAAATTTCACAATGTCTACAATTATGTAATCGATGTACGACCTCAAGGATGATCTCCCGTTGTTCCTGATTGGTGGTTCGTACAAGCTCGCGGTACTGCTGCTGCGACATCACATTGCTTCGCTTCTTCACAATCGAGAACCTTTGTCGTGGGAAAATTTGGTTAACGTCATCGATGTTTTCGACACCATCTTCTCCTAACAACCGTTGGAGAAAGGCTGTTCTTGATTCTTCTTTCTGCAAATTACTCTTATCTTCGTTTTGCAAAATCATCAACGTTTCAAGTTCTTTCATGACGTTTTCAATGTTCAAGTTTGTTTCGAATAGGGTATGGCGTTTCATAATCGTGTCTTTGCTATCGTCAAATAATTGCATAAAAATATTTTGATCAACAATCTCTGACATTTCATTGCGAAGCTGTACGTAAAGTAGAACCATCTCTCGTTTATAAGTGACAGTTTCATCAATATTGTAGTGTTGTGAGGAGCCATACATATGTACAGCGCCTCACAAATGGAGAACCGCAACCGGACCTGAGTTGCGGCGAATTCAAATGCTGTCTCGCTGACAGGATGTCAGCGCTAAGGTACGTGTCTGGCACATGGGAGCCATAAAACACGTACCGTAAATGTTGTCATATGTCCAGCGAGACAGCGTGAACGTATGAAAGGAGCCGCCTTTGACGGCACGGCAAGTCAGTCGGAAGTATAAAAGTGAAGAAAGTTAACGTCAAAGTGAAGAACGCGATTTTAATTACGTGTGCGGAAAGGATAACAAGTCCTCTACAACGTGCGTAATAACAGAAAAGGACCGAGTACAAGGATCATCATTAGCAAGGACACGTTAGAAATACCTATATTTCTATGAAACTTATCCTTTAAAAGTATAATAGCGAATATAAGTGCGTGTAAATTCAACAAGCCTTGTGGTGTGTGTTGCATTCGCAATACAACCTCCAGTCAAAACCATATACAGACTTAGTGAGCCTGGCAAAGGACAGGTGAAGCGAACGTAGGCGTTGCGAGCTAAAACCTCGTCGAGTAGGCGAACCATTATTCCTGAATATTTGGTGCGATTGAAGCGCCAGCATTGCAAAATAAAAACCACAGAACAAGAGTCTTGTGAAGCTACGTAACGCACTCGCAAATTAACAACTATAAGTGAACATCAGCTTTAAGTGGCTAACAAATTGTAAAACCAAAGTGAAACTAGCGGAGAACGCAGTTAAAATATATCTATTTAAATATTAACAATCTGTGTCATTATTGCCGTAGCCGCCACAAATATAAATTTGTTGGCACGTACCCTCAGCACCGCGAGAGTTAGCCTAGCTAAAACCCAGTGACAGCTTTAGGTTCGTTACAGTGTCTGTATCGTATGATAATACGATAATGATAATAATTTATCTTAACGCATAAAGGCCTGTACGCAGAAGCCTGTACAGCTCCCGTACAATAAAAACTTCATATAAAAACAAGTGGAAACGTTGCAGTCGGACGCAACCGACTGCGGCATACTCGATACCAGTATTAAAACCGGTAAAAGAGGCCTGATTGCAGAAGGGTACGGATGCGGCAGGGGTGTACGCTGCCTTAAAGATTTTCCGATGCAGATCGGGATGCCACAAGCTATCTTCCTTACAAATTTGGTGACTCTAGCTCAAAGTTTGTAAGTTTGTTCGGAAACGGGGCTGGGGGCGGTATGGGTGGGCGTGGCATCCAAATTTGTGATGCAGCTCTTTGTGGAATGTGAATTGCTATCTTCATACCAAACTTTGTGACTCTAGCTCGAAATTTGTAAAATGTGGGGAAAGGGGGGCTGGGGTGGTATGGGTGGGCGTGGCATCCAAATTTTTGCTGCAGATCTATGTGGAATGTTAATTGCTATCTTCATACCAAATTTGGTGGCTCTAGCTCAACAACTCTGGAAGATACACTCAATCCCGTTTTTGACGAAGCGTTGGGGTGGATGGGGGCGGCTAGGGCAGTATTGGTGGGCGTGACATCCAAACTTTTGATGCAGTTTTTGGGGGGTAATCATCTCCTAATTTGGCATCAAATTTGGTGGCTATAGCTCAAAAACTGAGATATAGGCATTTTTTACTTTAAAATGTGGGGTGGCTGGGGGCGGAATGGGGGGCGTGGCTCCAAAATTTTTGATACATTTTTTTGGGGTTGCTAGTAGCTATCTTCTTACCGAATTTGGTAGTTCTAGCTGTAAGGATGTGCGAAATATGTGGATTTATCGGTTTTGAGTTATCGAATTTATCGATTTGCCAGCCCCCCAGTTATCGTAGAACCCCCATCTTGACACTTTAATTTAGTATCCCATAGATAAAGAGAATTTGTCAAGTCTCTAGCTTGAAGGGTGTGGAAAAAACTTGCATAAATACGGACGGACAGACGGACAGACACCATGACGGACATTGCACAAAACCAATATACTCTTTACCTTCGGTATCGAGTATAAAAGTGGTCTCGTACAGCGTCAGTACCTTACTAACATTTTCGGTATGCAGTTCTGTTCGCTACTGGTCGGGCGGTAGTGTTGAACAATGAAAATGTTAAAATATTATGTTAAAATGTTACGGCAGTAAATAGCTTTCAGCAGCTATTTGCTATTTTGTCGGGCAAGAGCCGGCTTATACATTTTTCGGAAAATATTAACAAAGTTGACCTAATTCAGGCTCCAATAGTTTTGGCAGTCAATGCTGCGCAAGAAGTATTGAATAAAAATATATTAATTAATTAATAAGATACAATTTAAATAACATATAAACTGGATTGTACTGCCACTGATCTATTACAGGGTATAGATCAGTAAGGTGAATTTGCTTTGAGACTTTTGAGTGCTTTCAGTTATGTTTAGCATAATCTTTGGTAATCTCAGCTCTGCCCATAAAATATGGGTTCACTAAAATTCTTTTTGGTTTTGCAGCCTGCGTTTTATTTAACAACCGCCAGCAGCAGGGCTTTAGTTGTACTCAAACAAAACAGTAGCGCGGTTTGGTCAAGAATCATTATTTTGAATTCAAGTGTACAAAACACAGCTGCATTTCAGATTTTTTTAGAGAAAGTTATAAGCCTACCGCCACAATATGTGCTTTTTTAAACATTTGTTGTACGGGAGGTGTACGGGGCTTCTGCGTACAGGCCTTAAAAGTGTTACTCTGATAGTGAGGTGTTACTGTTTATGAGTTGCTGTTAATGTAATGCTGTAAATGTGATACTGTTAAAGTGTTACTGTTAATGCGTTAAGCTCAATTATTATAAAACAAGTGGAAACGTTGCAGTCGGACGCAACCGACTGCGGCATACTCGATACCAGTATTAAAACCGGTAAAAAAAAGGCCTGATTGCGGAGGGGTACGAATGCGGCAGGGGTGTACGCTGCCTCAAAGATTTTCCGATGCAAATGGGGATACCACAAGCTATCTTCCTTACAAATTTGGTGACTCTAGCTCAAAGTTTGTAAAAGGTGGGGAAAGGGGGGCTGGGGGCGGTATGTGTGGGCGTGGCATCCAAATTTTTGATGCAGATCTTTGTGGAATGTCAATTGCTATCTTCATACCAAATTTGGTGACCCTAGCTCAAAGTTTGTAAAAAGTGGGGAAAGGGGGGCTGGGGGCGGTATGTGTGGGCGTGGCATCCAAATTTTTGATGCAGATCTTTGTGGAATGTCAATTGTTATATTCATACCAAATTTGGTGACTCTAGCTCAAAGTTTGTAAGGGGTGGGGAAAGGGGGGCTGGGGGCGGTATGGGTGGGCGTGGCATCCAAATTTGTGATGCAGATCTTTGTGGAATGTCAATTGCTATCTTAATATTCATACCAAATTTGGTGACCCTAGCTCAAAGTTTTGGGGGGGTGTAATTGATATTAAAAAGTGGGGTAAGGGGGGGCTGGGGGTGGTATGGGTGGGCGTGGCATCCAAACTTTTGATGCAGATCTTTGTGGAATGTCAGTTGCTATATTCATACCAAATTTGGTGACTCTAGCTAAAAGTTTGTAAAAGGTTGGGAAAGGGGGGCGAAATGGGTGGGCGTGGCTCCAAAACTTTGATGCAGATTTTTGGGGGTCGTTGCCAGCTATCTTCCTACCAAATTTGGTGGCTCTAGCTCCAAAATTCTGGAAGATACACGCATTCCCGTTTTTGACGAAGCGTTGGGGTGGATGGGGGCGGCTAGGGCAGTATTGGTGGGCGTGGCATCCAAACTTTTGATGCAGTTTTTGGGAGTCATCATCACCTATCTTGGCACCAAATTTGGTGGCTCTAGCTCAAAAACTGTAGGAGATATAGCCATTTCTGATTTCATAATGCAGGGGGGCTGGGGGCGGAATGGGTGGGCGTGGCTCCAAAACTTTGATGCAGTTTTTTGGGGGTCGTTAACAGCTATCTTCCCACCAAATTTGGAGGCTCTAGCTCCACAACTCTGGAAGATACACGCATTCCCGTTTTTGACGAAGCGTTGGGGCACATGGGGGTGGCTAGGGCGGTATTGGTGGGCGTGGCATCCAATCTTTTGATGCAGTTTTTGAGGGGTCATCATCACCTATCCTGGCACCAAATTTGGTGGCTATAGCTCAAAAACTGTGGGAGATATAGGCTTTTTTGACTTTAAAATGCGGGGGGGCTGGGGGCGGAATGAGGGGCGTGGCTCCAAAATTTTTGATGCAGTTTTTTGGGGGTTGCTAGTAGCTATCTTCTTACCAAATTTGGTACTTCTAGCTGTAAGGATGTGCGAAATATGTGGATTTATCGGTTTTGAGTTATCGAATTTATCGATTTGCCAGCCCCCCAGTTATCGTAGAACCCCCACCTTGACACTTTAATTTACTATCCCATAGATAAAGAGATTTGGAAAGTTTCAAGTCTCTAGCTTGAAGGGTGTGGAAAAAAGTTGCGTTCATACAGACGGACAGACGGACAGACACCATGACGGACATTGCACAAACTCAATATACTCTTTACCTTCGGTATCGAGTATAAAAAAGGATGGTAGTGACCGTCTATGCATTGATTTTCGCGAACTAAATTCAAATACAATCTCAGACAAGTATCCGCTGCCCTTAATATCTGATCAGATCGATAGATTATGTGGTAGCAAGTATTTCTCAAGCTTAGACATGGCTAGCGGGTTCTACCAAATACCAATAAAGCCCGATTCAATTGAACGTACTGCATTCGTCACAACAGAAGGACAATATGAGTTTGTTGCCATGCCCTTTAGATTAAAAAATGCATCTTATATATTTCAGCGGGCTATAATGCAAGCTTTGGGTGAAGTGGCATACTCATATGCCCTTGTCTATATAGATGATGTGCTAATTGTAGCTAACACAAATCATCAGACTTAAAGATGTACTGCAAAGGTTATCTAGTGCGGGTTTTTCGTTCAACATAAAGAAGTGTTCGTGCTTAAAAACAAGTGTTGAATACCTGGGGTATAAAATCGAGAATGGCGAAGTAAGACCCAATCCGCTAAAGATTCAGGCATTGGCCGCATTACCGCCACCACAGACACTTACGCAATTGAGACAGTTTATCGGCTTGGCGACGTATTTTAGACAGTTTGTTCCTCGATTTGGCGAGCTTATGAAACCTTTATATTTACTCACGTAAAAAAATAGCAAGTTTGAGTGGCGTGATAGACATGAGCAGGTGCGTCAAGAGGTTATAACCACCTTAGTAAGTGATGCCGTACTAATCATTTATGATCCGCAGGACCCGGTTGAACTGCACACCGACGCAAGTGCAGATGGCTATGGTGCCATATTGATGCACAGGGTTGATGGAAAAACAAAAGTCGTTGAGTATTACAGCAAGTGCACCACGGGTGCTGAACCCCGATATCACTCATATGAGCTGGAAACGTTGGCTGTATACAATGCAATTAAACATTTCCGCCGTTATCTACATGGCCGCCCAATAGACTGCAACTCGCTCAAGACTACACGCCATAAGATAGATTTGACACCAAGAGTTCATCGCTGGTGGGCATATTTGCAGTCTTATGAGTTCGAGGTAGAATATATGAAAGGAAATAGTATGGCGCATGTAGATTTTCTTTCGCGCAACCCACTTCCAATTATTAAACCTACGAATGTGACTAAGGTAACTGAAATTCGAGGTTGCTTGAGGAGCAGCATAGAGATGCAGAAATTTCTGATCTAGTTATTAAATTGCAAAATAATGAATTGCACAATGAAGTCGCAAAAAAACATATGAAATAAGATCTGGCATGTTATACAGACGCATACAGAGAAATGTTAGAAACAGATGCTTACCAGTTATACCGCGAACATTCAGATGGTCCATAATAAATCATGTCCATGAAGCTATCATGCACTTGGGGTGGGAGAAGACTTTGGACAAGGTATACACTCAGTATTGGTTTCCGAGCATGTCAAAATATGTGCGAAAATTTGTTTATAATTGCATCACGTGCAAACTGTCTAACACAACTTCGGGAAAACCACAAATTGAACTACACTCCATACCAAAAGTCTCTATACCGTGGCATACAGTCCATATTGACATCAGCGGCAAGTTGAGTGGTAAAATGACATCAAAGAATATGTGATAGTGCAGATAGACGCTTTCACTAAATATGTTCATTTGCATCACGCACTAAGCCTAGACACGAATAGTTGCATCGAGGCATTAAAATCTGCTATATGCATGTTTGGGGTACCAAGTCGTTTGATAGCTGATCAAGGCCATAGTTTCACTAGTAATGACTTTAAGCAGTTTTATTCCTTACATAAGATTGATCTTCATCTAATAGCAACGGGTGCTAGCCGCGCAAATGGCCAGGTTGAGCGAGTTATGAGAAATCTAAAAGCAATGTTGACAGCGGTGGAGACGAGTAAGAGATCTTGGCAAAAAGCCTTAAAAGAAGTGCAGCTGGCCATAAATTGCACGGCTAATCGAGTCCCAAAAATAAGTCCTTTAGAGTTATTAATTGGAAAGGAAGCTAGACCAATGGGCATGATGCCATTGGTAGAAGAAGAAAAGATTGATATTGAATGTGTTAGGGAGAAAGCTTTACAAAACATAAAGAAAAATGCAGAGTATGATAAGAAAAGACATGATGAGAATAAAGCTAAAATTGTAAGATTTAATGTAGGCGACCATGTCTTGCTCAAAAGTGAAGAGCGGCACCAAACAAAGCTGGATCCAAAGTTTAAAGGTCCTTATATAATTTCAGAAAAGCTTGATGGTGACCGATACATGTTAAAATCCCTGACGAGTAAACGGACGTATAAGTAAGCCCATAAGCAGTTGCGTGCGATGCCTGTTGAGGTAGACGCAGACCGATGCGAGAGATCGCCGATTGAGGCACTCTTAGATACCGTAGACTCTGATGAATCACCACAAGGCTGCAGCTACACCATGTAGTTATATGCGCAGTGACTACATGGCGGGAGCTATGTGGGTCCAGAAGGACCATGACGCAAAATATGCGTGAGAGCGTTTCAATGAGTGCAGCAAGAGCCTGAGAATGTGGCATGATTGAGAGAGAGAGTAACGGTACAGTTGAAGTTGATGAAATGAAAGAGAGGCGAAAAATACGTTTCCGTATGAAATAAAGTAAGAAAAATATGAAATGAAACTAATTTGAGCAAGGCAAGGGTTGTCAATAAGTTAATGAAATTATAAAAAAAAAAAAAGTTTATAGTGAAAATTTGAAAAAGAAGGAACTTATTATTTTGTAAAGAACAACACACGAGGACGTGTGAATGTCAGGATGGCCGTGTCGCAGATCTGTTGAACTGAATATGTTACTTTGGATATCTGCGTTTATGTTAATGTTAAGAAAATATAGATAGTAGTAAGTGGCCCGCTTACTTCGCTGCGCGGATAGTTTATATAAATTTTAGCAATAGAAGATAGATGTAAAATAAATAAATTAGAAAATATTTAACAACAAATTAAAGCAAAGTATTTAATATTCTCTTTTCCACGCCACCATTGAGGTAGAGAATCAGGTGCGTAATTTTTTATTGTGGTTTCCCCAGTAGGCCTTATCCACTTGTTGAATTTAATTTGCAATTATTAACAACTGTTAAGAGCTTCTTGATAAACGACATTGGTTGTTTTTCCGTCAGGTGCTAATACAACTAAACTTTTTGGTGAACTGACTCTTGAGCAGGCTACATAAAATTGGCCATGAGAAAAACAATCGTGTCTTAAGTCTAGTCCGGCTAATTTAAGAGTTTGTCCCTGTGACTTATTAATTGTTAAGGCAAAGCAAACTTTTAAAGGAAATTGCAATCTTTTAAATTGAATTGGCAATTCAGAATCAGAAGGTATTAATGGAATTTTCGGTATAAAAACCGTTTCCCCTATACCATTGCCAGTAAAGATAATTGCTTCGACAACATTCTTATGAAGGACTTTAACTTGCAATCTTGTACCATTGCACAGTATTGGCGGTTTCAAGTTGCGAATCAACATTGCAGGTGAACCAATCTTTAAAGTTAATTTATGTTGAGGCAGACCAGTCGGATTTAATGAATTAAGAAACTCGACGGGGTAATGAACTGCATCTTCGATTTCAGTCACAGAATCAATAGAGTTATATGTAATTTCTTCACTTTGAAATGATTTTAATAAAAACTGGTTTATTTCCAATGCATTGTCATTTCTCGCAGTCAAAATAGCACGTTCTGAAAACCATTCGAGTGATTTGTGAGAGATATTTGTAATATCCGGAAATATTTTTAGAGTTAGCTCTTCAATACGTTTCACAACATGACACAAAGTTGATGGTAAAGTTATTTTGCCATCATGGGTTGAAAATAATCCATTTCCTATTTGAAGAAGCATTTCTGCAAATTCACCAGCTATGCTATCACCTTTTAAGTGCACTCGCATATTCTTCGTTAATGCAATTTTCTGTATTTTGGGCCACAAAATTGAAGACTTTACGCACGCATTTATTTCATCTGCTCTTGTTCCTCTTGGGATCACTGGGAGAGTTTGTCGAAAATCACCAGCTAAGAGAACAGTTATGCCACCCATTAAGTATTCACTATCTCGAATGTCTTTCAAAGATCGATCTACAGCTTCAAAAGCACCTTTGTGGCCCATAGTACACTCATCCCAAACAATGAGCTTGCAATCTTTGAGCACAGCAGCAATATTAGATTGCTTTGAAATTGAGCAATGTGGTGTTTCTAAATGAATCAAATTAAATGGAATCTTAAGTGTAGAATGCGCTGTGCGACCACCATTAAGTAAAGTGGCTGCGATACCGGAAGAAGCAACGGCCAATGCCATTTTTTTACCTTGCCGTACCTTTGCCAATAATAAATTTAAAAGAAACGTTTTACCTGTTCCACCAGGTGCATCTAATAAATAGATTTCTCCCTTTTCTGCTTCAACGCTATGTAGTATCTTTTCGTATACTTGTTTTTGCTCAGCAGTAAGGAGTAGCTCATTATTAACAACAAAATTATCGCAATTTTCATAATTTGTTTCTCTATGATATTCATTATTTTGAACAATTTCCTCGGATCTGATTGGTAGTTGAAGTCCATAGTTAGTCAAGTTTTGACCACCAATAGACAGTACTATATCTTCAATGTACAAAAGACATTTATTAAATACATTATTCAGAATACTTTCATCAATATTTCTGTCTTGTGAAAAATGAAAGGCTCTTAAAATATCTTCTGAAAAACTCTCTATATAAGTATTCCAAAGTTTAAGAGCATCTGAAATTTGACAAAATACTAACATTATTGCAAAAAGTTCCCTCAGTTTTGTAGGATTTTGACATTTGACAGCGAAAACATTGTAAACAAACAGCGGTTGATAGAGAAATGACGAAATAGCGGACTCGCGATTTTTTTTTCGCAAAGTGAGCGAAGTGCGAGACAAAGATTAGTTGTACCGCACATTGCATTGCATTCGCTTGCTGCCGTTTATGATGCTTTTGCTCCTGCTGTTGCTGCGGCTGCTTAGTAAAAAGGGTGGTTTATACTTAATTGACTTATTAATTAATAAATGCAATATATAAAAATATATTATTCATAATACATATTACCTTTCTTATTGGCATTAAATAATTGATAAAAACAATCTGTATAAAAATAAAATTATTTTGTTAATTAAATACCGAAAACAAATTGTTAGCAATGGCTATTTATGAAATTTTAAAACATAGGGTATTAAAATTTTGTGCTTTGTATTTCGAAGCAACTTGCAAGTGTTTAGCTTGTATTTTCTTTGCATTTGCCTATTCTCGATGTGTACACAGAACGCTATTGCTTGGCGAATGACCATTTGATCTACAGACCAGAGGGTATATTGCTTTTGTGCAAATGTATGTAACAGGTAGATGGAAGAATTTCTGACCCAATTATATGTATGTATATATTATATGTATATGTGGGAAGTTCAGTCAATCAATTTTGTAAGATTTTATTTGCAATGCATGCTACTGCTGCTGATGTAGATTACATTTTCTTAAGTTTCTATTTGTTAGTTGTGTTTGTTTTTGCACGGTATATATTTGGTGAACATTTTTTTGCTTTCTTTTAGCTTGCTTCAGAAGTCAACAATGTATGCATGCATTTACAATGTATGCGCGCGCTCTGCAAGTCTAACAAAGAGCGTAGTAACGCTACCTTCTTCGCACGCACTGAATTAACGCAAAACATATCTAAGAGGCTGCAGCTAAGTGAATTGCATATTGCCTTTAGCTTTAATTTAGTGTGTGCGGAGGAGTTAGGGGTTATTAAACTTTATGATTGACATGCAAAGCGCGCACATAAAATAGAGAGTGAACGTAAATGAGCAACATCCAAGGAACATGATCGGAGCGAGATTTGTAATTACCTGATTATCTTAAGAGCAACACGCGCACTTATGTCAACGCCCTATGCTTGTTCGCAATTGCATATCAATAACATATTAATAATGTTAGTTAGTTTTGTCTAAGTTATATAAGCAGCAAGTAGGCAAATCCACCCCCATAAAATATTCTGGTGTGGGTAATTTTTCTAGACACACCAAGTTTTGTTTTGTTGTTTTTGTTTTTTTTAAATCAATCACACCAACAAAAAGTAGCAGTGCGGGCCCAACAACAACAACAACAACAACAAACGCTTCTTGCAAGTGTACGAACCTTTTTTTTATGACACTTTGCTTGCGGGACTCAAAGGCGTCATTGCCCATTGTTTTGTTTTTGTATTCTCGCTCGCGATCGAGCTCTCAGCTTGTGGGACAATCTGGCGACAGTAGTGGAATGGGTAATTGTTGTAATTATTTTATTATCTTAAGAGCAACACGCGCACTTATGTGAACGCCCTATGCTTGTTCGAAATTGCATATCAATAACATATTAATAATGTTAGTTAGTTTTGTCTAAGTTATATAAGCAGCAAGTAGGCAAATCCACCCCCATAAAATATTCTGGTGTGGGTAATTTTTTAGACGCACCAAGTTTTGTTTTGTTGTTTGTTGTTTTTTTAAATCAATCACACCAACAAAAAGTAGCAGTGCGGGCCCAACAACAACAACAACAACAACAACAAACGCTTCTTGCAAGTGTACGAAACTTTTTTTTATGACACTTTGCTTGCGGGACTCAAAGGCGTCATTGCCCATTGTTTTGTTTTTGTATTCTCGCTCGCGATCGAGCTCTCAGCTTGTGGGACAATCTGGCGACAGTAGTGGAATGGGTAATTGTTGTAATTGTAATTTGATTTTTAAA